>JANZXP010000006.1:22830275-22847356 GCA_027576715.1 Erythroxylum flavicans
AATTTGACTCTTGACTATTTTATCATTGTAAAAGACCTAATGTATAAACTTTGATACTGTTGTTGAGGTTGCTTTGAATGGACTTTAAAGTCTTGCAGTTGTGGTAAAATTTTTGGTGTGAATATAGAAGTGTGTTTAAAGTTGCTTGCAGGTTTTGGGATTTTTAAAATACAACCGTTGTGCTGCCCAAATTTTTTTAAAAAAATAAAAAAAAGGGAAGGACATTCAATTAGCCTTGCATAGTCGGTTTAAGGACCAGGTTAGTGTCCTTAGCCAGGGTACGCGGTGGTTATCATGGGCCTAATGCAGTACTGGGTCGTGATACCAAATCTATCTAAATAGTATATAGTTGGGTCAAAAGAGACTCTTATGCTTAACATAAGTGATAAGAATATGAAGCCGGATAATTGAGACTATCGTTTTTTTCCATGTTAGTTAAATCAATATAGTAAGAATCATAAAGTTCCATACTGGGATATATGTATCCTTTTAATTATGAATCTTATATAACTGTTTTTTAGAACTTTGAAATAATTCATTAAAGATATGTAGGTTGAATGGTGCAAAACTATGGAGGGTAGTCTCTTCTAATTCAATTGCCTAAAATAGAAATGTTTAATAAATGTAATGACAATGTTTCAAAAAATGATTAAGAAAGGAGAACGATTGCATATTGATCATGGCAGGATATAAACAAACAGTGACATGTTTGTAAAAGGGGAAAAAAAACTCTACTGTCGATCCATCGTATCCTCAGATTTTACCTAATTGAGGTTGATTTCTCTAGAGACTTCAAGACTTCGTGGTGTTGGGGGGACGATGGAGGAAGAAGACACTTAGAGACCTTTTGGGGTCAAGGTTTGCAGAAGCAACAATGAAAGAGGTAAGTACCTTCTTTTTGTTTCTATTTTTGCTCTGTGCTTTTGTTAAACACCTTACATGTATATGTGGGGAGTACTTATGAGAGTGTGTACTTAGATGCTCTGTCATGTGGTAGTATAACTGCGAGTTAGATTTTAATGAGGAGAGGATGTTTAGGCTATAGATCTGATCTAGGATTTTAAGGATGATTAGCTCTCTGAGTTGTCTTAGGATGTCAGTGGTAAAAAACTCTGTGGAAAAGTTGTTACTTGTAAACCATCTAAGGTTTCTTTCTTTCCATAAGATATAAACGCAAAGTTCTAAAGAAAGAATTTGGATCAACTTGTCTAGACTTAGAGCTGATGAGTTTATCAAATTTTTTGTAATCTCTGTGAAATAATTCCATAATCTAGACATAGGCATTTCCTAGCTATAAAATTCCATAATGTGTTATTATGAGGACATGTGAAAAATAAGTGGTCTCTTATTTCTACATGAACTTGGCACATTGGACAGGATCTGTCCATTTTCAGATAAGACTTTTGATCCACTATATTGAGTCTATTTTGGACTGCAAAAAACAGTATGAAGGATATTCTTGGAGTTAAATCCTTCTTCCATCTGATTTTGTTTCATGCTACCTTCAATTTCCTACATCCGAGTAGATCTTTGGTGGTTTTGTTGATAAGTTTGTGATTGGTTGAGCCTAAAGGTAGTATGTATTAGGCGAGGTTGGGTTGGGTAGGTAGGCAAGTTGTAAATGCCTTAGGTTATGAGGTAAGTTCCATGAACCATTAGTCATCATAGAGTTGAGTCAAGTGTTGAGGGAAGAGGTTTATAGGTTGTTTAGGTTGTTGAAGTGTTATATGAGCTATCCCATGGTTAACCAATTATCATACTAGAGAGAGATTAAGTTACCATTCGCAATGAAACTTGTGAAATTTATTAAGTTGAAAAAAAACAAATCAACCTTTAGTGGAAGGATGATGAAGGTATTGAATTGTTAAATCTTATATATATGATGTATTAGGTGTAATAACAATTCATAAAATAATGATACTTATATTTCATTGAATTTACTAATATTTTTATATGATACTCAAATGAATTAAATGAAATATTGATTTAAATAATTCTCAAATTATTTAAATCTAAGTAGGAATTAAGAATTGAGAATGCTGAAGCATTTTGATAAGATTGATACGATGAGATTTATATTTTTTTTTAGTTTTCTGTAGGGAATGAGATTTTCTAGTAAATACCTCCACAACTAAATTTCATAACATTATGAATTTATATAAGGAGGAACATACAATATGAGATATTATAAACTGTAATATTTATTTTTTCTATAACTATTCCTAGTTCTTCAATAATTTAGCTTTACTAGTTTTAAGTAAATTAATTAGTAGAATGTCATATTACATATGAAATGCTAAGACCTTGAAAGATTCAAAAGTTAATGATTTTAAAATGTGGTGCTTAGTTAAATCATATATTATGCACTAAGTTTAAACCTAAATTAGTTAATAAAGTTTAAGAGATATCCAAAAGATTGGATATAATCTTACTGGCCAGTTAAACAAATTGTCTATTCAATGTATAGTTATAATAGAATGGTTTTTAAGATAAGTAGTGGGAGTAAGATCAAATTTAAAAGGTTCAAATCTTATAAGAATACATATAATTGGAACTTGTGCGTTTGTTAATACATTTGATGTGTAGTTAAAAGACTATAAGACATTAAAAGATTCACTTTCATGATGAATTCAAAGAGCTTATTTAAAGATAATTATAAATTTATCATGTTTACAAGAAGGTTAGTAGGAGTATAGTTGTCCTCTTTAGTAATAATATGTAGAGACATATTACTTATAAAGAGAACAAGAATTCATATTTTCAATTATTAAAAATATAATTGTCTAAGAACAATTCTTGTTAGATATAGAAAGGTAAAAATCATAATTTTGAGAATTGGATCTATAGAGATAGATATGATAGTTGTTTACCTATCCAAATATATAGATGATATAATAAAAGTGTTTAATATTTGAGATATCTAATGCTTGTGAAGTATTAAGATATCCATTATTCTATGTATGAGTTAATATTTGAACCGATGTTATATTGATATTGACTTTAGAAGTCAATCCTAATTTAAGTATATTTTAATTAAAACAATTTTATTTTGAGATTGGAAAGGTTCTAACGTAGCATCAATTCCTATTAAAGCCAAAAATATATTTATTATTTAGTGGAAATGAATATTTGGATCAAGAAGTTCTTTATGAGCTTAATATTGTTCCTTACGTTGCTAAGACAGTAAGGTATTATAGAACATTAGATCCACTTGACATGTAAAATGAGTTAAGGTCTCATCAAGGATTCAAGTATGGATTTACATCATTTCTCTTATTTATAATGATAATAATGATGAAAATTGTAAGATTTAAACAAGTGTTCACTATAGACAATCTATAAAATTCTCTCACTAAGCCGTTGTCCCAACAATAGCATGATCATCATATGGTGATATAGTATAAGATACTTAAACAATTAGTTGAGTGCAAGTGGGAGATTGTTAGTTTATGCCTTACAACTAATTGATTAGCTGTAATTTAATGAAATAATTATTTAAAGACATTCTTTATCTTAGATGTATTTACACGTATATGATAAAGTCTATATGATAAATAAACATTTCAAATGAAATAATTATGAGATTTATATTGAATTTATGTATTATCTCTAAATTATTCCTAGTCATTGTTTTATTAATATTGGACATTAATAGAACATATAAAAAGCTACTACATGTTACATTTTTCTTTATGAAGGAAGTAGTCAATATCATCAATATCTTAGGCTAAAGTATGCAAATGTTTAAACAAATGTATGGATGCTTGTTGGAGAACAAGTTCACTGAATTGACATCATATGAGAATTACATTTGGAACATGACTTGTATTTTTATGGAAATACTCATTGTGATGGATGTATAAGTGATTCTTTGACTTGAGGTCTTCAAAGTTATCTTATATAGGGATTGTTATTTTTTAATACTACTTATGGCCTTTTCTAGGCAAGGATAACTTAATCGGTAGTCATATGGATATAGCATAAACTATAGGGAGGTAGTCGAGTGATCAATATAAGATTTATCAATGATGTAAAACCCAAACAAAATCTGCTGGTTCGACTGGGTTAAGTACCAACTGGACTGATTTTTAGTTCAGTTTTTATTTTTGAAAATGGTCGACTTTTGAACCATTAAGAACCGTCTTATTAAGAAGAAGAATGAGAGCGAGAGTAAACGCTTGGGCCAGCTGTCTAGGGTTTGAAATTTTGAATGTTAAAGGATTGATAAAAACCAAAATGAAAAACCTTGTTTCAAGTAAAATAAAAACAGAGAAAATCAAAGCCAAAATAGATATAGATGAATAGAAGGAAGAATTTGAAGCTGAATAAACCTTATCAAAAGGAAGAAGAAGCATTTACTTTAATGTATGATGAAAGAGAAAGAGAAAAAGAAGAGAGAGAAAGAGAACTACCGATTCACAGATCACCAAATGCGTCAGGCTCTTCTTCTACCTTTCTTTATATATGTATGTATTGTCCCTAACTCAAACCACAAAAATCAAAATAAACCAAAATTTAATCATACAATGAAGCTGGGTTGGGAGTAATCATACAATGAAGCAAAGCATAAACCTGTTGGCAACTAAAGACAGCGGTGAAGGTGATAGAAATGTGTCATTTTATTTGTGTACAACTCAAAAGGAAGTGAGAACAACATAATATTAGCATACTCAAGACAAAGGTGATATCTTAATCTAGGTCCACGAATAGGGTAATGAAAGAGATTAAGAGACAAGAGAAGAAAGATAAAGCAAGGGAGAAAATAATAAAAAAGAAAAAAATCAAGAAGCAGATGATAATAGCTGTCTACAAGTGAAATAATTGTTCTTAAAAGTTGGGTATATAAGATAGATGGATAATTGAGCATATTTTTACCCCATATTTGATGTGTTTTCGCTTGATATTTATTACTTTTAGTATATATTTGGTACTTAATCCGTTTCAAGTGTGTATTGATAGTTACGCATTAATATATGTTTTTCTAGGTAATTGGCATGTGTTTCTTGCATAATTGTTGATTATTGTTGTAGTTTAGCATTTATTTTGTATGTTTTCATTTAGTTTGATTCCTATTGTTATTCTTGTATGTTTGATGTTAATTTATAGTAAGAATTGATTATTTTTATGTAGGAATGAAGATAGAGCAACTTGGAGATTGAGCTAGAGATCAGAGAGTAGAAGCAAATAGGAGACTCTCTGTTGCCAATTCCCACGCTCGTGGGAACTATGATCCGAGACAATATGCGGGGCTTCATTAAACTTAGGTTTTTTGGACCATAAAAATGATATTAAGACTCCATGATCAAGGGGGATGAAACCCTTCTGTAGAAAGAGTCTCCTTGAGTGAAGAACAGAAGTTTTTAGCTTTGAGGAAGGATTGAAGTCAAGGATTATCAAGAAGATTAGGAAAAATAGCACATCACCATCCAAAATTCCAGATTTTGATAAAGAAGAGAAGAAGTTTCTTTTATTCAATTTTCTGTGTTTTTCTTTCTTCTTATCTTTTTAAGATGGATTATTTGTGTGTTGATGATCTTATGGAGACCATGAGTGACTGGTTTAGTTTTAGAGATTACTTTTGGACTATTTTGTTAAAACTCCTATTACATTGAATTGAATGAAAGTGTCTTTGATGATCGTTGATTGTATTTATTATCTTGCAACAAATTGAGAGAGTGAGTAAGATTATTTGTGTAAGATTGTACAATGAGAGTTGGCAACCTATAGACTTGCAATCATAATATCAATTGATTAGTTAGAAGAGAGATCTCAACAAATTCAATTGATCACCCATAGGATAGTTTAATAAATAGTTAAATTGGTGGAGTGATTGGGTAGATTGAGAGATTGTTCAATTGATTCCATTTGATTTGATTAGAGACAATTAATTACACCTTGAGAGAGGATAGTTAATACATTCAAAAATCTTAGGTGAGACACAATTCGATTAACAAAATAGGAGGGAGACAAAATAGGGAAAAAGTAATCTCTAGTCTTTAGATTCCTGAATTCCAATTTTTCTGTATTTTATATTGTTCAGTGTTCATTATTAGTCTTTTAATTTTAATTTAGTTTTCCTGATTATTTTAATTAAACAATTTCATTTTTTAAACAAAGTCTGATCTGAATTAAGTGGTGTATGGGCATCAATCCCTGTAGGATTGATATCCGCTTTTTAACTACAAGTCATGACCTGTATACTTGCATTTTTTAAGCGTAAAACGAGTAGTTTGTATTGCATAATTACACTCAACATATATACAGATTATAATTGCCTTCATGGACTTAAAGAAGAACAATTCGGATGAAAACACACGGTAAAACGAAGATTCGACGATTTAAAGGGATGTTTGTTTTTGCATTTGCCCTTGCACTTCTTCGAGGCTGTGCATTTTTGCAATATTTGGAGGGTTCTAGTTATGCATGAGACCTTACATAGGCAAAAAACCTAAAATTCCATATAAAAGACGCGTTTTGGAGGCAATTGAGAAAAAGAGATGGTAGGAAGTGTTCTGAAAGTTCTAAAGATGATTCCAAGTGCGATTTTAAGTTAGAGGAGTGGGAGATGTGAAGATTTTATCACAGATCCATCAAAACATAAGATTAGACATCTACATCGCTAGAATACTCGAGAAAGAACAATTAGGGAGATTTAGAATTATGATTCCATTATTTTCTATTTAGTTTTTTGTTTATGCATATCTGATTTCATGTTTGCCAATGTATAACTAATTATTTCATTAGTATTTAAGCTAGATGAACCCTATTTGATACCTGAATATGTGCTGATTATTTTGTGAATGCAATTGATTGTTTGATTTATTGAGATCCAATTATTTGTTTTACTTATGTTCTAGTAATCTAAAATATTATATCATAACCTGATTTCGTACGTAGCGATTGAGAAATCCTAAGTTTGAATCGATCCACCGTAATTGGAAATAGTTGAGTGCACCCTAGAGATAGGATGACATAAACCTTCTAGATTAGGGTCAAACCTAATAAAGGGATTCATAAAACAATAATGCAATTCTATAAAATTTAACCTGAGTAATTTGGTTAGAAATCCTAGCATTAGTTGTTAATAGACTTAAGGTCAACTACTAACATACCATAGGAGTCTGCACAGTCTAATAAATCCTCAAAACAATTACATAACAAAAGATCAATCGGTTAAAGCTTAGGGGGATTCGAACCTAAATAGTAATCATTTGATATTGGTAATTAACTTAGCGCTTTGTAATTCTTTGATTAAATCTTATTGTTCATTTATTTTATTTATTAAATTTAGTTCTTTAATTAAAAGCCACAATCAATTCTTAGGCTAGATAATAGAATAATAGTAATTACTAGTACTTACTATCCTCATGGGATTGACCTGTACTTATCGATATTAGTTACAACTACATCATGCACTTGTGATAATTTAATATTGACACTCACAAAAAAATTTAATCAAGTTTTTGATACCTTTATTAGGGACCGTGATATTAGGAACACTTTAGTTTTGTTACTCTAGTCATTAGTTTAGTTTGTTTTTTTGCTTTATTTTTGTTTTTAATTTATGTTATTTAAATTGTTTAAGTTAGTTTATTTCCTTAGTTTTAAATTTAGACTCTGGGTCAGTTTATGACCCAGATCATAACCGAGAACTTACTAGATATAGATCTTGAGATAGAAAGGACTACGTGAAGAAATCGTCGAGAACTAACTTCAGTGAGTTTGAGCTAGATCATTGAATAGAGGATTTGGAAGGTCACGCAGACTCTAAGGGATCTTGCAGCATGGTGGACTAACCACACACGATTTCGACTATGCTAGGTTAGACTTAATTAGTGCGGAATCTAGCACTGTGAGATCAACTATACAGGCAAATAACTTTAAGATCAAGTCGAGCATCATCCAGATGGTGCAACAATTAGTCCAATTTGGACTTCAAGACAAGTATCCCAATGCAAACATCCCTAACTTTTTTAGAGACTTATGACACTTTTAAGATAAATGAAGCGAATGATGACACCATTAGACTGCATCTATTTCCTTTCTCCTTGAGAGGAAAAGCTAAGAAGTGGTTTAATTTTATCCTACATTCGTCACTTACCACCTGGGATAAAGTGGCGGAAATTTTTTTACTTAAGTACTTTCCTACTACAAAGAGTGCAAAGATGAGGAATGACATCTCATCATACTCCCAGACTGAAGGTGAGTCATTGTACAACACATGGGAAAGATTTAAGCAAATGCTTCGATGATGCTCACATTATGGACTACCTTTATGGAAGCAAATCCAGACATTTTATAATGGGCTCAATCAAAGTACAAGGTAGTCGATAGATACAGTAACTAGAGCGACACTAAACAACAAAACATCTAAAGCAACCTAAGAGTTGATAGAAGACATGGCCATAAACAATTATCAATGGTGTTCAGCTAAAGTATGAACCACCAATATGCCATTTGCAGTTTATGAAGTAAATGTTGTGATGCAACTTGTGATATCCCATGTTCAGGGCTAGACCTCAAAATAGTGAAATGAGAGTACAATGAGAAATTAGAAGTGCATTTCATGCTCATGCATTATAGTATATTCACAAACATATGAATATTTATTTTTGATACATTAAAATAATTGTACATGCATTCATTGACATTTTTCAGATATGTTGATTGATTAACATGTGAATTGTAGGATATTTGCGTTAAAATTTTGTTTGGGGACTATTAGTATTATTTTGGATTTTTTTGTGAATTTTATAGAATTTCTGAAAATTTGTGATATTTTGTAAAAAAAAAGGAAAAAAGGATAAGAGACAAATGGGAGGGTGACACATGGCCCACATGCATGGGTGCCACATGTCATTGAATTGCTAACTGACGTAAAAATATTTCTGCAGCTCTTGGTGGTCTACATCGAAAACACCCACACCAAATCTTCATCATCGAAATATCTGTTTTTGATTCTTACATCTATGTTATACCTGACAAAGGAAGCAGTTCAGTTCAGCCATTTTGTTTTGCTTCTCCCTGTTCTTGTTTTCTTTCCCATCCACTGAAACCTGTTCTTCACTTTAGAAATTTTTGTTGAAACAAGTAAGTGATGTTTTAAGTTTCTGGGTATTGTAAATGATATTATGGATGATGCTCAAATTGTACTAAATTAGTTATGAAAAATGGAGTAAACTGAAAATGATACAGAAGTTCATGAAAAATCGATGAATATATATGCTCTGTTCTTATTACGGGATTATTTGTGAGTGTTTTTGTGATGATCTGAAATGAATTTAAAGATAAGGAAAATAAATTTGGTGAGGTTATGATATAGAGTTGAGTTAAAAGAAGTGATTGTGTTGATGAAAATGGGAAGATACAGAAGATAGAAAAAAAATGCAGAAAAAAATGGACTTTGCGTGTTTGAGTATATGGTTTTTGATGTTTAAGATTGAACCTTGGATTTTTGAGTTGTTTTGTGTTGTTGAGCTGAAAGGGGAGTAGTATGGATGATGTTTTCATGCTTGTGGAGGGATGCATGTGTAAGTGGCTATAGGTTTTGTTTTGTTTTGTGGGTTATTACTGTTCATGAAAACAAAAGTTGCAGTAGAGAGAGAGGAAGAAGAAGTTGAAGGTTTATGTGCATGGTTTTAGTTTTTAAAGTCTGAATATGAACTAGAGTATTTTTTCTGAATAGCTTTTGGTTATAACTTTTTCATCCAACCTCCAAATGACTTGAAACTTTAACTAATAGACTCATAAGACATTGTTCTTTCTCTCCATAAAAATTTAGAGCCATCTGAATTGATTTGAAAAAGATTGATTGGATGAAAGTGAGGAAATGTGCTGGAATGTTATGAATTGAAGAATTTTCATTGAATATGCTTCGGTATTTTGATTATATCTTGATCTGTAGATTTTTAAATGGATTGATTCTTAATTCAAACTAAACTAGAGACATATTCTACAACTTTCTTGACGAAATCAAATTTTAGTTTTGTCTTTAAGAATTTCAAATTTTGGCATGAAATTGAGTCTTGGATTAAGCTATAGTACTACCAATGACAGAAATCATATCCTGTTGTTATTGAATAAACTGTATTGATATAGGTCGAATTAGACTAAGATGTCTTCACCAAAGTTATATCTTATTCTCTTAGATTTAAATTCATATAAATTTTGTAATTTTTGGATATTGGAATTGAGAGATATGGGTTGTACAACTTGACGATATGATCATGCTCTAGCCAAAATTTCAAATGTACACAATCTGTGATATTGAGCATAACTCAAAGAATAATAAACCAAATTGTATGATCTTGGTATCATTATAAACTTAAGACACAGAGGAACAATTTTCTAGAAGAAAGTGTTACATAAATATATCATTTTCTTGATCTTATTGCTTATACAAAGTTGACCCAAATAAGGTGCTTTCAGCAAAAGCTGGAATAGTGATTTAGTGTGTGAATTTTGGCACAATTGGATTACAATTGTTATGTACATCAATTTGTTACAGAAATATACCCAAGAATTTGTCATTGCACATACATGATACATGATATCTTTCGATATATATATGTTTACCTAGTTACATAAGCAGTAGAGTCATGTGAAATTGTTTTAATGTATATAGGAGAGCAAGTAGCGCGACCGCTTCTGATATTATCGAAACGTCAAGACGATAGGCTTAAGGGAGCAACTATGAGTAACCTAAGATGGTCTCACTTTAATTTGATCTGATAATTACTGAATTAAATTTGATATATGATGAATATGTACTGATTGTGTACTGAATTCCAGACAATACTTGTCTGAGGTGTTTGATGCATGTGAATATTATTAGAAGTGCTACTTGTATGTGAATGAGACTACCTAAATAATTCTCAACTAAAAGTGACTGAATGTTATGACTAATTGACTAAGATAATGTGAATGAAAGTGATTGATTGTATTTGAATGATTTGTGGCATGCATTTCATTTCAATACATTTAACATAAAGGTAGTTGTGACTGGTAATGCTACTAACTAAGACTGCTAATGAAAAGAGCTTAAAGCTCAAACATATAGAGCCCAAGGCTCACTGTAATCAATGAACCTGGTGATACGAGATACTGAAAAAGTACACAGTCATAACAATGTAAAAAAATGAATGTGAGTCTTATACATATATTATTCATATATGATCATCTAGTATTCATATCTGAATTGAATTCGTTGAATGATTTGCAAAGTTGTAAGAATATTACATGTTTGAATAAATGGTATTAAACCAATGACTGTGTTTTAGTTAAGTGTAATGAAGTGATAGACTGATTGAATTATTTGACTGAAATACAATTCGTTTGTGATAAAACTTAATGTTAATCAAGTTGATATGAACTATGTGACTATATGTTTATGATTGATTGTGTTTTATTACATGAGTGAACCACCGAGGATGGTTACTCTACTGAGTTCACAAAACTCATCAAAATTGCATTGTTGATCATTTCAAGTTTAAGAGTGAGATGACCTAGCTTCTAAGACTCCATAAAAGCTTATTTTGTGCAACTTTAATAATCAAATATGACTCAAAGGTTAGTTAGCTGGGAATTGAAGACATAATTTGTTAATAACTTTTGTGCATTCCTCATGTTAATAGCATACTGTGTAGACTGAGTTGTTTATACTCATAAGACGATGTTGTATAATTATGGATGATGTTGAACTTAAAGGTACAATGTATATGATGGTATGATATAAAATTAGGAAATTTTGGATGTTAGCAAATGTGTGATTTGTGATTTTAATTATGATGCTTTGTTATAAAGTGAAAGTGAGATAGTTAACACGTTATTTTTGTCAGGCATGTGCACGTGTGACCGAAGGGCGCACGTGCACGTGTCAGATGGGAGTGGGGTGTTACACAACTGGTAAGTCAAGTGGAAGCCTTGAGAAGAAGATAGACAGAATCACTATGTCTCCACATGGAAAAGTGATGCAGTGCGAAGCGTGTAAGTAGAGCACCAAGGACAAGATTGTTAATTAGAATAGCCCGAACATGTAGATTATTTAGGCAATGCTTCAAGACCCCAAAATAATCCTTATAGTAACATGTACAACCATGGATGAAGGAACCACCTTAAATTCTCATGGGGTAACCATGATTAACAAATACATAACCCTCCCCTTAGATTTCAAACATAAACATCACAACTGAGGAAACCGAGTATGGATAAATTGACGATGGAATTTATTCAAGAATTAAGGAGAAAGCATCAGCAAGCAGACGCATCCATACGGAACTTGGAAATAAAATTTGACCATCTGGCCAAATCAGTGGCAGAGCGACCTAAAGGGAGTTTGTTAAGCACAATTGAAACAAAATTTGAAGGAGAAGATAATGGCCAAAAAAAGCTCCATAAGGAAGAAGAGGAAGAGTTGACTACTGAGGGTCACTCTGAAATTGGTGATAACCCTACTTTGAAGCGAATCAAGGAATCTCAACCTACTAGCCCATACACTGTGAGAACCAAACGGAAATCGTTGGAAGAACAGTTAGACTATGTCCTTGACATGTTAAAAAAACTTAAACAAGATCCCTTACACTTTATGTTGACCTAAGAGCTGGCATAAATATGATGCCTTCCACTTTATGCAAGAGAAAGGAATTAGGTGAATTAACACCAACTAAGATGTGAGTGCAGATGACTGATAGATCACTCACTCGTCCTAGGGGCATAATCAAGGATGTGCCTGTTAAAGTTAACAAATTCACCTTCCCTAATGATTTTACCAACATGGATATAAATGAAGATTTGGAAATACCCTTAGTCATTGGGTGACCATTTTTAGCTACTGCCAAGTCTCTTATAAACTTTTATAGAGGTGAGTTAATCGTGAGAGTAGGGGATATGAGGGTTACATTTAGAGCCTCTGATGGTAAAAAAAAATCCTCTTAAATGTTTGAACACTATCGTGGTAAGGGAATCTTATGAAGAAGTTTTGCAGGAATCCTTTTGTAAGGATCCTTTCGTATTGATATTTGGTTTTATTATTTGATTGTTTTTAATTGTGCTGTTATCTTTTGTGTTTATTTTCAATTTTCTTTTCGTTAATTATTTTGTCATGTCTAACATTATAATTAATGATGCTTTATTGTTTGTTTTCAATTATGTTTTTTATTTCTTTTTATCCCTTTTTCTTATATTTTGCAAGGATAAGTTAACATTGGATGGATCTAACGTAAAAAAATCGTCACAATTAGGAAGGCACTAAATAACCCTCTCAGTTGCATATCTACTTGTATTATGTACATTGAGGACAGTGTACAATTTAAGTGTGAGGATGGGTTTAACGAATTTTTAATTGATTTAATTAAGCTTATTATAATCCTGATTATAAATTTTATTATCTAATATCTTGAATTGGATGAATCTATCCATTAATATTCAACTTTATTGTTGAATATTGATTTGAACTGGTATGCAAAAGGATGATGGTTAGAATGAAATTAATTTTCTAAGTGATATTTTTTATAATCATTGAAATATTTAAGTTGAATGAAATTGCATATTATTTACACACGTATATACCTATCTTTTTCGAGAATTTTTGAGCCTAAAAAGTATATTTTCAAAAATTTTAAAAGCTCTTGTTATTCTTTCTTGTGTGTGATATCATGTATAGTAGAATAATTTTAAAACTTGCTTTTATTATGCATGTTGAGAACATATTTGTGAAAATTAAAATCATTAGTACGATAAAGGTACTTAGATTTGCTAACTTGTTTTAGCCTATTTCTTTGAAAATTACCATACCCAAAAAATTTACCTTTAGGAATACTAAGTTGAGCTTCATTAATTAAACCCACATATTAAAATTTATCCTATTTTTCTTTGAAGACCTATTTATTATTTTGAACCTTGAAGGTTAATTATATTAATTACTTGTTAAGACTTCAATTTTACGAAAGGTTCAATATCTGTTGATTTGTGATACTAAATACTCAAATTAGTTTCTTATGAAAGAGTGCTGCCAAAAAAATGAAACGAGCATATAAAAGAAAAGAAGTAAAGTAAGTGGTACCGATAAATTTATGATGAAAGAACCAATGTGTTTTGTAAACAAGTCTTGTAATATTTCCTTGAGTAAATTTCCTTCACTTAAACCTCTTTTATTATCCCAGTCATAGTATACCTAAGCCTCATTACAACCTACACAAAAACTTTTTAATTTTTGTTACTAGTTTGTACATAAGTGGTAGAGATATGATTTTATTGTAAGCTTATGGTAGGAATTATGCTATGCATTGATTAAGAGTTTTAGTACTTTTTACCCAAAACACTTGAGCGCATTGAGTGAAATATTAGTGTTTTTGGTTTTAGTGCGATTGCTAATGTAATTATTATTAATATTACTTAAGAAGTTAATTTTAGGATAACTTAACTCTAATTATATGTTAATTTGATTCAATAAGGTATAATAATGTATAATATAAATGGACAGGTTGAGGATATTTGATAAATGGATAATTAAGCATATTTTTACCCCATATTTGATGTGTTTTTCCTTGATATTTATTACTTTTGGTATATATTTGGTCCTTAATTCATTTCAAGTGTGTATACAGAGTATAATTTCCTTGATAGGCTTCAAGGAGAAGATTTCAGACGAAAACATGGCGTAAAATAAAGATTCAACAATCTGAAGGAATGCACGACTCTACATCTGCCTGTGCACTTCTTTGAGGTCATGCACTTTTGCGATATTTAAAGAATTATAGTTATGCACGGTTGTGTAAAAGATCGTGAATCAGCCAAAACCATAAAATTCCATATAAAAGACATTTTTTGGAGGCAATTGAGAAATAGAGATGGCAATAAGTGTTCTGAAATTTCCAGAGACAATTCCAAGTATGATTCTAAGCTAGAGGAGCGGTAGATGCGAAGATTTTATCGACGGATCCATCAGAACACAAGATTAGACATCTACATCGCCAGAATACTCGATAAAGAACAATTAAGGAGATTTAGAATTATGATTATGTTGTTTTCTATTCAGTTTTCTGTTTATGTATATCTAATTTCGTCTTCGCCGATGTATAACTAATTATTTCATTAGTATTTAGGCTGGATGAACCCTATTTGATACATGAACATGTGTTGATTATTTTGTAAATGCAATTGATTGTTTGATTTATTGAGATCCAATTACTTGTTTTATTTATGTTCTAGTAATCCAAAATATTATATCATAATCTGATTTTATATGTAGCGATTGAGAAATCCTAGGTCTGAATTGATCTAAGGTAATTGGAAAGAGTTTATTGCAACCTTAGAGATAAGACGACATAAATCTTTTAGATTGGGGTCAAACCTAATAGAGGGATTCATAAAATGGTAACACAATCCTATAAAATTTAACCTGAGGAATTCAGTTAGAACTAGGATTAGTTGTTAGTAGACTCAAGGTCAGGTATTATCATACTATAAGAGTCACCACAGTTCAATAAATCATCAAAACAATTACATAACAAAATATCAGAAGGTTAAGGCTTAGGGAGATTCAAACCTAAATAGTAATCACTTGATATTGGTAATTAACATAGCGCTTCGTAATTCTCTATTTAAATAGTGTTGATCATTTATTTTATTTTTCAAATTCAGTTCTTTAATTAAAAACTACAATTCATTCTTATGCTAGATAATATAATAACAGTAATTACTAGTACTAACTTTCCTCGTAGGATTGACCAGTGCTTGCCAATACTAGCTATATCTAATATCATGCACTTGCAGTAATTTAATATTGACACTCATGAAAAAAGTCAATCAATACAGAAAGAAAACAATTTGATACGTCTTATGGGATTTGGTAATGGCAGTAGGGATTTGACAATTGACCATTGATTTTTTTTCAAAGAGACGGGAAAAAAATGAATGGTTAAGAAAATAAATGAGTTAATTATGTGAGTAAATTATATAAAGATGACACTATGCAAAAATTAATACCTAAGTTACAGACACATTTTAAATTTTATAAACAAAACTAAGACCTTTAGGAATGTTAAATAATAAGAGTTATTATTTATTAAAGTAAATTGAACGAAATTGAAAAGTTGATGAATTCAAAAATTTTACTTCTTATTTACTATATACCGATTTTATAACGATTTCATATCGGTTGAACCTTTAAACCTTAAACCTTTTCTTTGATAGGTTCAATGTCCGGTTTGATTTTTAAAACATTAGGATTTATTACCTAAAGTAATTAGGGAGGATGTTTTATTGTTGATTAGTATTAATTTTGAAAATCATTAGTCAATGTGAAATGACACATTTGAAAATAGTGTCATTAATTGAAAATAATTTTCAAATGTCATTAATTGAATCAATTACTAATGGTAGAGAACTAACATGATTGGAATCAAATAAAGTAAACATTAATTTCATGTGTTATGTTTATTAAGAACACTGTATACTGAGATGATTAAACAATAAGAAAAAATTATGCACGAAAAGGTTAAAACTATTTTGAAATCCCTAAATATTTGGTGGTTAAGATGTGTTACTAGATTCTAATATTAATCTATAAATATAAATTGTTTAATTAAAAAATTAAAGAAAAATTAAAGAATTTTAATTTATCTAATTCTATATATGATTTAGAATTATAATTTATATCTGTTGCTAAATATGTTTGGGAACCTATTAGGTCACAAATAAAGCATAAGTTAAAGAGAGAAGAAATTTTATTCAACTAGACTTGAATTTAAAGTTTGAAAAACTTTATGATTAAATATGAGTTATTTAATAAATAAAGATGAATATAATTAAATTATTAAAATATCCAACTTATTATAAATAGGGTTAAGTTCTGAGGAAGCTAGCACTCATTGCCTAACTCTCTCTACAATAGTTCCAAAGTTATCTTTTACAGGTTCTGTAAATACCGTTAGAGGTTATGGATGTCAATGGGCCGGGCCAGGCCTAAGTTGCCCCGGTCTCAAACACGGCGGACCGAGATGGGCCGACCTGAGGGCCGGCCCGCCGAGGGCCAGGACGGTCCGTCGCCCGGTGGGTCACGGGTGGGCTGGGCCAAACCTGTC
>JANZXP010000006.1:22860512-22878370 GCA_027576715.1 Erythroxylum flavicans
TAAGCAAAATACCCTCGGATCGGATACAAATACCCTCGGATCGGATACCGGTTGAATTTATTAGGTCGAATCTTAATAACAAAAAATAAAGAAAAGGCAAAATAAATGGGACAGGACACAAGAATTTACGTAGTTCGGTCAATGTGACCTATGTCCATGACCAGAGGATGAGTTAAATTCATTAATATGTGAAGAATGTACAAAAGTACAAAAACTGGCACAGAAACTTTTAATTACTACAACTCATATGCGAGAGGAAAAAAATGGAGATGTAGTGCTTGAAAGAAAGGAAGGAATGATGCACTGAACTCTGCAAGCTTCCCATCTATTTATAGCCAAGGTTTCAAGCATCCATCCAAAACTTTCCTTAATTTAGCCTGTCCATGCGGAGGACATTTTGCAAAAGGTGGGAGCAAATGTCAAACATAGAATTTTGGCCAACAAAATGCATCCAAGACAATTTCCAACGATTGGTAGCTAACAATTATTGACTTAGTGGAGAGGCCAAGGCATGCAATAAACTAGTGGCCAACATTTGTTGACTTGGTGGAAGGGCCAAGCCATGCAACAAATCTCCACATTGACTTGGTCCCAAACAATTAGTGATCTGCTCTACCTTCTCTGGCAATGCCCCAAAAGACTATATCATCAACTATAAACACCAATCAAGTCCAAGCATTGTTTGAATTTGTAAACTACAAGAGCATTTGTAAACATGTCAGCAGAATTGTCCTTAGTGTTGATCTTCTGAATAAGGATCTTCTTTTCTGCAATAGTATCTCGAATGAAATGAAACTTCACATCAATATACTTCATCCTCTCATGATACATCTGATCTTTTGTCAAACGAATAACACTTTGACTGTCACAATAAACGGTAGTAACCCCTTGATGTAGAGATAACTCACCGAATAAATCTCTCAACCATAATACTTCCTTGATAGCCTCAGTGACTACTATATTCTGCTTCAGTAGTAAATAAAGCTACTACATGTTGTAGAGTAGCTTTCCAGTTAACGACACAACCTCCAATGCAAAATACATAACCTATCAGAGACCTGCATCTGTCGAGATCACCGACATAATTTGAATCAACAAAACTGACCAAAGTGTTGCTGATTCTACCAAACTCCAAACAAAAGTTTGAAGTACCCTTCAAGTATATGAGAATCCATTTCACCATCTGCTAATGTTATTTGCCAATATTAGCCATATACCTGCTAACGACGCTAACAGCTTACAAAATATCGGAACGAGTACATACCATTGCATACATAATACTACCGATGACACTAGAATACGGAACCTGTGCCATATAATCTTCCTTTTCCTGTGACTGTGGTGATTGAGCAGCAAATAGTCTAAAATGACTGGCAAGAGGAGTACTAACTGCTTTGGCATCTCGCATGCCAATTCTCTTCAAAACTTTATTGAGATAATTCTCCTAGGTCAAGAATAATTTACCATCTCCTCGATCATGTCTTATCTCCATGCCAAGAATTTTCTTTCCTGCTCCCAAATCTTTTATCTCAAATTTACCATGCAATAAGGCCCTTAAATGGTGAATATCTGTGATATTCTTGGCAGCAATGGGCATATCATCAACATATGACAACAAATAGATGAATGAGCCGTCATCTAACTTTCGGAAGTAAACACAACTATCATATATGCTCCTGGAGAAATCATAACCCAACATAAATGAATCAAACCTCTTATACCATTGTCTTGGAGATTGCTTTAATCCGTACAAGGATTTCTTTAACAAACACACCTGGTCTTCTTTTCCTGCCACTTCAAAACCTTCAGGTTGTTTCATATAAATCTGCTCATCTAATTCGCCATGTAAGAATGTTGTCTTGACATCAAGTTGTTCTAATTCCAAATCAAACATACAATCAATGTAAGAAAGACACGAATAGAGCTATGTTTCACTACTGGTGAGAAAGCATCATTAAAATCAACACCTTAATTATACCTGACTGTAGCCTTTTGCAACTAAATGTGCCTTATACCTTGCATTTTCAGCACCTGAAGTATCTTCTTTTCTTTTGAAGACCCATTTGCAACCAATAATTTTCTTACCCTTTGGTGGCTTCACCAAAACCCAAGTATCATTTTTGTGCAAAGATTCCCTTTCTTCGTTCATAGCCACCACCCATTTATAAGCATTAGCACTTGAAACTACCTCCATATATGTGGAAGGTTCATTGTCTCTAACTGTTTCCTATGCTACTGATAAAGCATATGCAATTAAATTTGCATACCTCTGTGGTGGTTGAATCTCCCATCTTGATCTGTCTCTGACTATGGAATGTCCTTCTTCTACTGGTTCATCTTAAATATGATCAGGATCTAGTTCCTCAACTTGATCTGTCTGATGTGTAGAAGACGTCTATGAAGGACCTGAACTACCAATCTCTAACTCCACCTGCTTCTGTGCACTATCCTCCTTTTCTAAATTACAAGGATTACAAAACTCTTTTCTAGGATACAACATAAAGGACCCATCAAATGTAACATCCATACTAATTACAAATTTAGGTGGCTTGGGATCATGACACCACAAACGATATTCTTTAACCCCTGAAGCATAACTGAGAAAAATACATTTCTTAGCCCTAGGCTCTAACTTTCCCTCATTTACATGCATATATTCTGGACACCCAAATGTTCTTAAAGTAGAGTAATCAGCAGGAGTACCTGACCAAACTTCCTTCAGATTCTTGAAATTGAGAGGAGCATAAAGAGAGCGGTTGACGATGTAGCAAGTCGTAGTAATGACTTTTGTCCAAAAATCAAGTGTCAACCCTACATTAGCGATCATACACCGAGCTTTTTTCAAAAGAGTCTGGTTTATGTGCTCAACGATTCCATTTTATTGCGGAGTCATTCTGACATTGTGATGCCGAGCAATGCCTTCATTCTTGCAAAATTCAATGAATTCACCTCCATAAAATTCCAAATCATTATCTGTCCGTAGCCGCTTGATATGTTTTCTTGTCTTCTTTTCAATCAAAACTTTCCATTACTTAAAGGTTAAGAAAATATCATTCTTATGTTTCAAGAAATACACCCAAACCTTCCTTGAATAATTATCTATAAAAGTCAACATATACCGGGCACCACCTTTAGATTGAACACGAGAGGGCCCCCAAAGATCATAATGAATATAATTCAAAGTATCTTTAGTTTTGTGGACAGCTGGAGAACTAAAACTGGCTCATTTATGCTTCCCAAAGATACAATGCTCACAAAAGTCCATCTTACCAGTACTTTGTGTTAAGCCTTTCTCACCTATATGTCCCAAATGCATATATCACAATTTGGTAATTGTCACCATCAGTAGAGACTACTGCAACATCTGTTACTGTATATCCCTGCAAAGCATACAAACTTTCAGACTTGCAAGCTTTTATCAATATAAGAGCACCTTTAAAAATTTTCAAAACTACACCTTCAGTTGAGAACTTGCACCCTTGAGAATTGAGAGTGCCCAAAGAGATGAGATTTTTATTCAAATTAGGAACGTATCTAACGTTAGTGAGTGTTCTAATGATACCATCATACATCTTGATCTGGATTGTACCTTTAGCAACAACTTTACAGGCAGCATTATTACCTATCAAAACAATTCCACCATCCAATGACTCATAAGTGGAAAAACACTCCCTGTTGGGACTCATATGGTAAAGAACAACCCGAATCTAAAATCCACTCCTTATTAGACCTGACTTTATCCTTTATGGCTACAAAGATAATTCCCTTATTCTCATTTGCCGCTACATTAGCTTGGCAGTGTTGCTATTATTCTGCTCAATTTTATTTTTCTCCTTATATTTCAATTTATAGCAGTCAGCCTTTATATGCCCCTTTTTTTGCAATAATTACAAATTTTATTTCTATGTTTGGATTTTCACCTGCCCTTGGATCTACTTCTTTCAAAATCTCTATTTTCAGATCTACCCTGTACAAATAATCCCTCTGCCTGACTTCCACTAGTCTCCCCAGTGATGTCCCTATCAATCTGCTCTTTTGACTTTAATGAAAACTTAATACTATTATATGAGACTGACTCTTTCCCGTAAATCATAGTATCATGAAAATATTTAAAGGACTGGGGGAGGGAACATAACAACAATATGACTTGATCTTCATCCTCAATTTTTACATCTACATTCTTCAAATCCAAAATAAAATAATCAAATTTATCCAGATGTGAAAGAATAGATGTACTTTTTGTCATCCTCAACATATACAACTTTTGTTTCAAATAAAGCCGATTTTTCACTATCTTCTTCATGTACATGGCTTTCAACTTATCCCATATACTTTTAGCTTTGCTTTCACCAGCAACCTTCTGCAAAATCTCATCAGAGAGATTCAAAATGATGGCTGATCTAGCCTTTTTATCTAGATATGTGAATTTATCTAACGCCACATATGTTGGCTTTTTCTCCACTCCATCAAGTGCAATCTTACACCCATCTTGTATTAAAATGGCCTGCATCTTAAGCTGCTACATACCGAAGTTAATACTTCGGTCAAACTTTTCAATAGAGGTCTTCGTTATTGTCATGATGGCAAAAAATTGATATTTCGACTATTTTTTGACAAGTGGATTCCACACGTGAAACCAATATATTGGGCCCCACAAAAGTATTGGAGCGGGCTCTACATGCAAAATCAGGACGTGGGCCCCACAAGTAAAATTGAACTCTGTTTGTAAAACCGAGACAGTAGACTCCACAAGATAAAATCGAGATAGTGGGCCCCGCTTGATAAATCCAAAATAGTGGGTCCCACTTGGACTCACAATAAAATCTATGTTACTTTCTGATGTTGAGGGTCCATCTTAGTGGAAACCACAGAGCATATGGTAAGTTAGACCAACAAGAGAAGCTCTGATACCAGTTTGTTAAAGAAAATGCGCCCTCGGATCGGATACCGGTTGAATTTAATAGCCTGAATCTTAATAACAAAAGATAAAGAAAAGGTAAAATAAATGGAGCAGGACATAAGAATTTACATAGTTCGGTCAATGTGACCTACGTCCAAGGCCGGAGGGTGAGCCAAATTCACTAATATGTGGAGAATTTACAAAAAAATAAAAGACTGGCACAAAAGCTTTGCAACTACTACAACTCTCAAATAAATAGAAGCTTTCTGTGAGAGAAAAGGAATGAAGATGTAGTGACTGAATTGGGAAGGAATGGTACATCTGAAGCTTCAGCAAAGTCCTCTATTTATAGTGCAAACGTTTGAGCTTCCGTCCAAAGAATTCTATCAAAATTTCAAACTCTCCGTAATCTTCACTTAGGAAAAATCTCACCATAAATAAGCCTGAAGACTTTTGACCAAGCATGGCCGAAAGAGTCTTCCTTAATGGGCCAAGCATGGCTAAAAGAGTCTTCCTTGGCCAATAATTTTTGACTCGTAAGGGGCCAAGGCATGCAACAATCATGCATTCCTCTATTTAACATCTCCACGATATACTCTTATTTAATGGGCTCAAACCTGTCTTATGTCTCGGTCTACAGTGATTTACCTGTCTCGGAGGTCCTTCGCCATTATAACCTAAAATTTAGTTCCATAGTTAAGCGTCACCAATGGCGAAAAGGGTCCAAATGATTCCAAATAGACCGTGGCCTTGCCGTAGAGGTTGTCTCCGAAGAGATATATTTCCCGGCATTTAAGAAATTTTGCATAGGCTCATGTTTCAACGACGAGCATTACTTGCTAACTTTTGTAAGTATCGGGTTTTGGGAGGAGAATACAAACAGGACATTAACATGGGTTCATTGGTTCAGGCGTTCAGCTCATCTAGATAAGTTTGGAGCATTAGATGTAACCATTGGTTTTTTGGAAAGGCTAACGAATTCCACCACTTGTGAGTACAATGGAGAGACCACCTGTACTTGCTTCTTGTTTGCAAGGAAGTTCTCTTCTGATGCTTTGGACAGGTTATTAGAGTTGGCACCAAAGGTCCTCAGATTTTAGGCAGTCCATCCTAGTGGCAGTTCTTGTTGGAGATTGGAGAGCCTAACAAAATAATGATAATCAAAATAAAAACTAGAGCGAAAAAGATATATATATAAATATAATTTTGAAAAAGATAATATTATCTGAATAATAAAAGATCTACTTACAAAGATTTTCAAAGAAATATTTGTAAATTAAAAGTCTTCTAAAACAACTTATTGATAAGTCTTCTACTACTCTAGAAAATACATTTTGTAATTTTTTAATATACAATCTCTTTTTTCTTATAAGTACTTCGAGCGAATTAATTTCCTAAAAAGTAATATATATCTAATAAAAATATTCATTTTATATTTATATAATTATATTTGCCACATTAGTTATTGTAGGGAACTTATGAAAATAATTGTGAGCATAATTGGATATTCTTTAAATTAAAATACATTATTATTATATGAGACATATTATGAGTGTCTTAAAATTATCCCAACATCTCTGCTCAGATATAACAGGTCAACATGTTTTACAATTTCAATTTTCATACTTTACTAATAATCTATATGCCCAACATACTTTGAAAGATATGTTGTTTTCAATATAGAGTAAACTCACTATGTATACCCTAAATCATTTATCGCATTAATTATTATCACAATTTTATTATATAAATACTTTATATTTGTATTGCTTTTTATAAAGCAGGTAGCATCTTTTAAATGCATCATAATGATAGCTCATATTTGTAACGATTTCTCTCCTTTTGTAACTCTTTAAATTACATTATCTCTCTTTTATAGAATATCTTATTAGATCAATTAATTCATGATCTTCTAGCAATATTATAAGATAAAAAACATTAACTTAATTCTTTAAAATTATAAGCCAAGTAAAAAGGTAATTTAATTTGACGTTTAAATAGTCTTAAGGATCCTTACATAATATCAACTGAGATTATAATTTATATTGTTCTTATAAGTGAATTATGTAAACATGGCATGATTCGTTTTTTATGATATTAAACCTCTTTCATCAAAGTATTTCTTATCTTATAATATCGTATAAAAGATAGTTCGAGTATGCGTAACTCCTAAGTTTAGTTCACTTATTTACTCATTCAATTTACCTTTCAAAACTCACATTTAACATATTAAGACAAATTAGATAAATATATCATTTCTTTTAGTAATGTCATTAATAATAACTCTTTATCTTTTAATATACTTCATATTAACATTAGTGTTCTAAACCTTGAACTCTCATTTATTACTTGGTTAAACAAATTAGAAATTGCGTTATCCTTATTATTACAACATAATAGAGGTGATTACCTACATGAGAAGGTATCTTTTATATGTTCCACATACTTCTTGCATCTAAAACTGAATTTTCGATACCCATTTAAACATTCATTCTATAAATAAATACTCAAATCAAAATCAAGCTTTCATATATTTTTATAAATGAAATTTGTCTAAAATTCATTTTATTTTTGTCTAAAATTCATTTTAAAAATTGGTGTTTAATAATTAGTTAAACATATATTGCATCAAATACTTAATAAGTATAACAAATAAAGTATTATCATTGATTGAAAAAAAGTACAGTGAATATCCATAATAAGGAAGAACAATAAAAATATATAAATCCCAAGCAATCCTAATGTCCTAACACGCATATAAAATACATCCCGAATAATTAGTTTAAGTATACAATCCGCAATTATTTATCATGTAGGAATATGCTTTATGTTTAATTCTCCCTGAGCTATTGTGCATTTGGAATAATATACTTGATATCTATGCATTTGATTTTGTAACAATACTTGGGATATTTAGTATGTGCAATTGCTACTTGATTATCTTAATGTATCATAACAAGACTAGAAATTCATATTGACATCTAAATAATATACAAAAGGTTTAAGCTAGCATATGTTTGGGATTTTATTAATATCTACCAACAAACTATATAAAACAACTATTTGTGAACCGCAAGTGCACGATTGTCGAGGTGAGTAATAAATCGGCAAGAACCGAGTCGTGTCTACAGGAATTATGAGAAAGTTCAAATATACGCTAGCTAATGGAAATTTAAAAGCGATGTAAAGAATTAATAAAAACTCAAATGAATTTCTAAGCAACTACCCAATTCAATGCAACCAAAATAAACTATGAATATGACAAATCTGTGCTATAACTAATTAAGAAAAGAGTGCAACAATTGACTAATTAAAAGTATTAACATTAATGAGATTGACTTTCTCTTAGGGAATGATATTTTTGCCAAAGTTTATATTGAATTATCTATCCTCCATAAATGAACAATCCTAACCTTGTATGTGAATTTTAAGAGCAATTAATCTCCTTCTCCCAAAGGTAAATTAATTTATCCACTCTAGACATCACTTAGTAATCCCTTACTTAAGTTCTTCCTAGAGTTTCTTAAGTTCTAAACTCAAACCTTCTATTTTCACCTCCTAGGTTTCTTGGATCTCCCAACTCACAAGAAAATCCTAGCTGAAATTCCTTCAATCTTCTAGCAAAAACCCCCTTTTTCTAAAGGTAAATTTATACCAAGCAAACTTCCAATGATCCAAGGTTAGAACAATTAAACCCAAGGAAAGTCAACAAGTGTATGAGGTTTCAATCATGGATTCTAACAAAATTCAATGTTAAAGCATCACAAAAACATCAAATCCCTAAGAGAAATTAAGGTTCTAGTCACAAATCATCATACCAAGCAATCCAAAAGCATAAACCCTGAACAAACTCATGAAGAAACTAAATAACAAAAGACAAATGCTGTGAGTGGAGTGGAGGCAGGTTGCGTAGAGGAGGCAACGCTGATTTTTCTAGATGGAGGCTGGCTGAGTGCGTCAATGTGGAGGGTCTATATTATGTATGGAGTAGTGAATGGAGGTTGCATTGTGCTTTTGGCATGAGTGGAGGCTGGCGTTGATTTGTTCTCCAAGTTGCATCTTTTGCTTATGAAGGCTGGCAGCGTGAGTGGGGTAAGTGGAGACTGGCTTTTTTGAATGGAGTGGAGATGTGTGGAACCTGCGTGGAGTGAATGGAATGTGGACTGGAGTCGATGTGAGTGGAGGTAGGCTGGAGGGTGTGTATCGGCTGGATGGAGGTTGGCCTGATTTTCATACGAGTGAATGGTTTTTAAAAATCTGATGGAGGTTGCGTTAATGGAGGCGTGTGGCAGCTGTTTTTTTCTTTTCTTCAAACCACGCTAAACCCTCCCCTCCTTCTTTTGCATTTAACTATAATTTTGTTTTGTAACTAATAATTTTTAGCCACGTTTTTCACTGTGAACAAATTTTCGTAGTTATAAAATATTTTTCGTAGTTAGAACTCAAATATGTTCTAGCTATTTTATGAAATTCGTAGGAAAAAGATTTTGGCTATGAAAATATTTTCGTAGCTAAAACTCAAATGTGTTCTAGCTATTAGCTACATTTTTTAATTTATGTAGGAAAAAACTTTTGGCTATAGAAATAAATTTGCAGCTAAAAGAAGAAGAATAAAAATAGTGCAAATGACGTGATTTTCTCCACTTAAATGACGTGATTTTCTAAAATTTATAACCTAAACACAGATCTCTTTTGCTTTCCTTTTACTGTCTTTGCATCGTGTTCTTCTTCTGTCCTCTACTTCTTCCTCTTCTGTCCTCGTCATTTTTCTCTTTGTTGTTCGTGTTCTGGCTACTTGATTCTCTATGTGTGTTCCTCCTCTTCTGTCTTTTTCATGTAAGTAAGCTTTTTCTCTATTTTTCATCTTCTTCATGGAACTGGGTTTTGCAAATAGGGTTTTATTTTTGCTTCTTTATTCTTAGATATCAATCTTGAATTTTATTTTGCTTCAGTATGCTTTATCAACTTTCACTCCACTTCTATGTCTTGTCATAAAAAAAGAATAGCCTTTTCTTATGAACAAATACGGAGACACTAACTAGGTTTTGGCATTTTTCTATCGGGTCAGATGGTAAGGTTTAAGAGTTCATTTCAGTTGTTGCTTTTAGTCTCCTGTGAAAAGTAGGATTATGTCTTTTGTCTTCATAGAGGAGGAATGACGATTTCCATTATTATCCAGATTGTATTATAGTTTTGTATCTTGGCTAGCTTACAAAGACTTTGCATTGAACAAATAGGTAAGGCATGTCCTATTGATAATACTTGCCTTTTTTGATTGACTATCATTTCCAGTCTCCACATAAACTTACTTGAAACTTTGCTTTTATATATTACAGTACTCGATAGATTAAGAGCCTTGCCTTATTAGGTTCTGTTAAGCTTAAAGCTTGTTTCTTGAGTTCTAATAAGACAGGTAATGTATAGTAGTATGACTTCTAGGTCTTATGGTGGTTTATTTGCTATTTATATGTGATCTTATTTGAGGATTAAAGGGGACTTATGGGTGATATTTCTAGAAAAATTTAAGTTCTTACAACATCATTTCATTTTGCAATAGTAAAGGGGATTTTTTATATCAATTTAACAACTTTATTTCCTCTTGCATGCTTTGCATGAATAATTCTGTAGCTAAAATAGGAATTTATCCAGAAAAAATTTGATAATTTCTCAAAATATTTTGGATTTGATAAATTTTTAGAAAATTAGCTTATGGGATGTTTATTTAAAACATATGGATGATCCAATAGTAACAATACATATATCGACATGACTTGACACATGGCTTCCTAAATATGTAGAAAAAATGTTGCAACATCTTAAATAGATTTTAGGTAAGGCCTTCTAGACATGTTAAATAAACTAAAACAAGAGTAGAGAAAGTACACAAGAAAATAAAAACACATGCATCCTTAAGACATGTTATGTTTGGGTATGAGAAGAGTTTCATTGGAGGCCTAGGTCTTATCTTGGAGACTTTTGTTTTACGTAATGTGCTGAACTTGTAGAAAAAATGAGTGTTATATCCACTTAAATTGATCATGTTTTTAGTTGATTTAGTTATTAAAAACGAAATCTCTATGGATTTTCTTCTACACACGTTTGTCGGTGTAGTGCTAAAGCTAATTAATGATAAACTATGAAAACTTTGGAGAAAATGTTGTTTTTTTTACCTTACTCCTTTATGTGTAACCTTGTTCTAGGAAGATTGATTATTATTTTGAGAAGATTGCTTGCCCTGGGACCTTTTTCAATTCTTTTTTTTAGGTTTTTCTCTATCTTTCCTTAATAACATAGATTGGCCATTGAATAACCTTATTCAATATTATCTCCCATCTCTATTTAAGGACACTAAAAAAATCTTTGATAATTACCATTCTAAAGTACCAAAAACTATAAGTGATATGGCTTGTCCTGTGATGATGTTGACCATATTTGATTCATACATTGACATTAAAAGAGTAAATGTTTGGTTAGAATACAAAGTGGGTAATGAGGGTTAAGTAAGTTATTCATAAGACGATTATATGATCTTTATAGGTTGGGGTAAAACTTGTCATGAGAATTGATAAAGCAAAATAGTGCATTCTTAGGTTATCTTGAATAGAGCGCAATTTCAACTAATTAGATCTAAGAATAGGGATTCTTTTTAATGAAAAATATAGTTGTAAATTAGGTGTTCTTATTGTTTTAAGAAACTATATTTGCTCATTAAATTATGGTGAAATAAAAAAATATAGTGACGTTTTAGAGGATATCTTACTTAAATCTAAATTATCCACATATTTCTCTCTTTTTCTATTGTTGCTTTTATTTTGGTATTTTGAATGGCTTCCCTGGTGATGATGTTGACCATATTACCTTACCCTTTCCTATACCTTAGTCTATCTTTAACGTTCCTAATTTTAATCCAAATGTTATTTATATTCCAATTAACCTCTAATCATTCATATTCCAATAACTATATAGCTATATAGACAAAAGTTGGATGACTCGTCAGAAATGGTCCAGTCAATGCTTAAGAGTGAAGACTTTCGTGAAATTTGTAAAAGATCAAATGAGTTTACAATGTGAAATTCGTTGTCCATGGATAAATTGTTTAAATTTCAACAATCAAAGTCAAGATGTTGTATATAATCACTTGCTAATCTAAGGCGTAGATAAATTCTATACTTGAGGGATTCATCATGGTTAACATTTTGAAGCAAGTAACGTTAGAAGTCTTAATATAGGTGATGATGATGATGATAACAATCATGATATAGATGATAGTGATAATAATGACAACATAGATGATGGAATTGGAGAAAGGTTAGAGGATGTGAGGAATTATATGGAGACTATAGATGATAATACTTTGCCCAATACATTAGGTATAATTACACAAGATACTTTTGAGAAATTATTAAAAGTAACATAAGAAGAATTATATCCAGGGTGCTCTAATTTCTCCCAACTATCTTTTCTAGTGAAGTTGTTGCACTTAAAGGTATATAATATGTGGAGTAACAAATCCTTTGACATGGTGATTGAGTTGCTTAATGATGTATTATCAACTGCCCACAAATTGCTTAAGTCTTACTGTGAAGCAAAAAAACATTTAGGGGACCTTAGATTAGGATATATATATATATATAAATACATGCTTGTAAGTATGATTGCGCTATCTTTTGGAAGGAGTTTAAAGATCTTCAAAAATGTCTTATTTATGTTACATTAAGATGGCAAGTGGATGATGAAAAAAGGGAAAAGGATACCCTACAAAATCTTTAGATACTTCCTTATTAAACCACGATTACAAGGGCTTTTATGTCAAGAAAAAATCATATATATGAGGTGGCATAAAAACAAACACATTTATAATAACATTATGCATCATCCATCAAACTCAAAGGCATAGGAAGATTTTGATGGAAAGTTTCCATGGTTTATAGAGGATTGTCATAATGTTCGACTTAGGATAGCCTCTGATGGATTTAATCCATTGAGTACTTCTTACAACATTTGCCCATTAATTCTTGTGCCATACAATTTACCCTATAGAAGTGTATGAAGGATCATTTTTTCTTGTTGTCTTTACTTGTTCCAAGACCCACTTCTCCTAATAAGGATATCGATACATACATACAAACACTAATTGACGATTTAAAACATCTCTGGGATAACAAATTAGAAAATTATGATGTTGTTGAAGGTAAAAAAATTAAAATGCATATGGTTGTTTTGTAGACTATAAATGATTTTTTAGCTTATGACAAATTGTCCGGATAGAGTACTAAAAGGTGTATGTCCTATCTAATGTGTAATCATCAAACTCATTCAATGAGGCTATGAAATAAAATATGTTATATGGGACATCCTCATTACTTGTAACATGTACATAGATGGTGGAGAAGCAAATTGTTTAACAGAAAAGTAGAACATAGTGAAGCTCCTTTGTAATTGTCAAGTGATGATATGCTTGATCAATTATCGCATTTATAAGACTTTATACTTTGCAAACGCCCAAATAGTATAAAGCGAAAGCGAACTTCTTTTAATCTTAATTGTAATAAAAAACATATTTTTTAATTTGCCATATTGGAAATAATTTCTATTAAGGCATAATCTTGATATCATGCATACTGAAAAATATTTTTGAGAATATTTTAGGTACTTTGATGAGGATTGGTGGCAAATAAAAAGACACAATTAAGTTTAGACTAGACTTGGAAGACATTAATATAAGAAACAAATTGCATTTGAAAAGGTGAGATGATGAGTTATGCATGATTCTACTTGCATGTTACACTATATCCAAAAATGAGAAACAAACTTTTTCTTACTTTTTTAAATCAGTTAAGTTTCTTGATGGATGTGCCTCTAATATAGCCCATTGTCCCAATGCTAATGAGGAAAAAGTTTTTGGGTTAAAAAGCCATGATTATCATATACTTCTGCAACAATAACTTCTTGTTAGAATAAATGAGTATTTGTCGAAGGACGTATCTATAACTTAGGCATAATTGGGAAATTTTTTAAGCAATTATGTTATAAGATTCAGAAACTAAAAAAATTTAAAACATGAAAAAAGATAGTTTTGATTCTATATAAGCTTGCGTCATCATTCTTTGATTTTATCATCCATTTGGTATGATTCTATATAAGCTTGCGTCATCATTCTTTGATTTTATCATCCATTTGGCAATTTACTTACCATACAAGACGAAACTTTATGAACTATTTCAATTTCAACAGATACTTCTGATTGAAACGTAATTTGTATTCACTTCTACATTTTTGTCTTCTGGTAACATATATTAACAAATGCTAATGTTTTATACCTTTTTATGCCTTTTGACTCTCCTAACCATTACGTGTGCAATAGAGCTCAAATTGAAGGTTCTATATAGAAGCTTATGTATTGAATGAATATTTGATATCTTATTATACAGAAGCTTATGTATTGGAGACACAATTTATTAGAGAAAACATAAATTTGATTTTGATTAACATAGTGACTTGTTAATTTTCTCCCAAAAAAGTAAGGCCACTTAAAATAGGAAAATATATGGAGTAATAAAAGAGGAACATGAAATTGGCCATTAATTCATTTGAACAACTGTGAGGAAGTCGATTTATATATTAAGTATTTATATTACTTTTCATTCATTATTTCATATTAAAATTTAGCATTAAAAACTTTATTTTCTTACATTAATTTACTTTTTAAATTGAGTACTCAAAGGTGAGATTAGAAGCATAACAAAATATATAATAAGTAAAATTTATTTGTACGTTATTTCTATTTTTAATTTTATTATTGCTTTATTATTTTAAGATGTATCTTTTTTTATTTTTTTCACGTAGTTCTACGAAAAATAGTCTCTCTATCAGTTACCTCTGGACCTCCATAGACCTTGCGTATCAGCGGAACTTCTAATAAAATGTTGTTATTGTTATATATTTTATGTTAATTAAAAAGTTTTCTATACTATTAAAATAAATATAACAATAAAATAAGATTCACAATATAATATAATGTATTGTACTTTTTATTTTAATATTCATTTAAATAAATAGAGTTACATGCTCCAAATATCAATATGTGGCATAATTTGATGCAAATAGTTCTATTGTATATGTTTAACTAATACGTAATATTGTATATAATAAATAGTACTACATCTAAAAAGATGATAAGAGAAATTCATTTGTTTTAAAGTCATTTAGAAATTTGAAGAGTAGTAAATGTATTAAGGTAATTAAAAAATAATTTAAAGAATATAATTTTAACTTTTATACATGTACGTATGAATAGATACGTATAATCAATAGATAGATCAGGTTTATGTACTTAAAAGTTGACCGGAATGCTACATTCATTCAATCTAAGTTAAATTTTTGATGACTAATAAATGCATTGAATAAAATCAAAAAGGAATTTAAAAGTAAGATTCATCTAATAGCGTATTAAATGTAAGATTCTTTAAATGACATATACATGAATTTAGGTAAGATATAAAATATCATTTCTGAACATTTCAACAATTCTCATGTTACTTGCTTATTTTTATATACATAATCAAGTTCATCATTCTAAAACTTTTAGACTTTCCTAAAAGCCGTATACTTATATGAAAATTTTTAATTTAATTACTTTTAGCAATTAATTATTATATAAGGTAAAAGATATGGAGTTCCCCTGTACTCTTAAAAACTTTTAAAAAAAATTCTTAACGTTTAAAATTTGGGAAAAAAAACTCACTTCTAGTTTTTAATTTTCTATAAAAATCTTTGTCTTAGACTTTAATTAAAATAATGATGAAATACAAGTAACATAAACATCACATATGGACTAATCAAATATTACTTATATGATGATTCAACTCCGATCTTAAAATTAAACTAAACTAATTAAATAAAGCTAAGTTTAATTAGAATAAATCGAATTTAAGAGTTAAGTTGGGCTATCAGATAAGTGACAATGGATTAATTCATGTATGATATTCATACGTGTTTGGCTCATCAATATTTTTTAATCAAAGTTTAAAATAAGGGTTTTTTAAAGTTAAAAATTATAAGAATTTTTAAGATTACAAAGTTTTTCTAAAGTTTTTTAAATCAGAAAGAAGGTATATGTGTTTTACACTATTATATAATGGACAAGTTTATATAAGTTAAGAATTTAATATTTTTCTCAAATTAAAAATTAAATTTAATATAAATTATCTCTATGTTTGAAATTTAATAATGAATAATATGAAATAATAATACTAATCGAACTATTAACTTCCTTTTTTTTAATTTTGGTTCATTAGAACTATATAAATTAGCAAAGATAATGATATTTACAACTAAAAATAGGAAAATATCTTAAATATATGACTTTTAGAACATTTATATAAATTATATAATAGTAAGGATTTGATATTTAAATGAAAATCTATTATTACTATTTTAATTACGTGTTTGCATAAAATTTTAACATTTACATATTATCGAATTGTCATGAGTTATTAATTTATAAATCCATTATAATTTTTTAATATTTTCAGATTTCAAGGGAATTTATATTTAAATTTAGATTAACATGTCAGTATTTATATAGAAATACTCGCATACACTCATTATAATATAAACTATTTAATTGAAGTATTTGTTTGTATTACTTCAGATGCGGGATTACACCCTCTGAAGAACTACTTATAGCATTGAGAATGGGCATAAATTAGGGGTATACTACGGTAAGCTTATTTGATAAATCACCTTTGCCTAGGCAAACTAGCTACAACTTCCATGGAGCTTACAAGATTCCCTCTCTCTCCATAAACAACCATTAATGAGAAAACATAACTTAATGTTGAGTCCATAATTAAGTTGTTCTATAAATGTCAAGCGTTATTACATTCCATGAAGCAAAACCTTCCCTTGGTTCTCTGTAGGCTTCGCTCTCATCTCTTTCTTATTTCAACAGAAATGAAGAAACTTCAATCTCAGCAGCAACTGCGCTCACAAGCACCATTCAATCTTGTTCAGGCCCTAGTGCAAATCCACAACTTAATCTTCTATTTACTCATCTTTGGCTCTGGTTTAGCCCTCGGTTTCACTCTCAGTTTCTTTCTCGAAGACATCGCTTTTAGCGTCCAACTCAACCAATTCTCCATCCAAAGCCCTCTATTATCACAATCTTTGAGCTCTCTAACCCCTCCTCCAGCTTCCAATATTTCAAACACAATCACAAACAGAAACGGCCTAAACGAGTTTACGAGGCTGCCCAACACGTCACACGACATGGACTTGAAAGAGTTGTTGTGGCGAGCATCGCTGGTTCCTCGTATTCATGAATTCCCATTTAAGGTCGTCCCAAAAGTTGCGTTCTTGTTTTTGAGTAGGGGGCCTCTACCATTTGCTCCTTTGTGGGAACGGTTCTTTAGAGGGCATGAAGGATTGTATTCTATCTATTGGCACACTAGTCCCAACTTCAATGGAACAGCGCCTGAAAATTCTGTGTTTTACGACAGGAGGATAGCGAGTCAGGTTCGGTCTCAATTACTTTCCATTCATGACATTTTATGCACCATGTAGGCCATAATAGTTTGGATACTTATCACTGTAACAGAATGGAAAATTTATATTAGCTTTATATATATATATAACATTAATTTTAGCATAATAAACTGAGAATCAGCTTTATGTTAATTTGCATACCTTCTTCGTTACATTCCTTCTTGATTTGCTTTTTGAGTGTCTTTGTTCTTGATTTACTTTGCATATAAGGGTTCCACTTGTCAAGCTCAAAGAAAACTCATTTACAAGAAACTTTCCATTCACTACAAAAAAATAGTGAATTAGGGACGGAAAATACTGACAGAAATGACAAATATTCCGTCGGTATCTAACATTACCGAATGAATAAACTGACGGCCAAAAACATTGGAGATTTGGCCGTAGCTAAACTTACCGACGGAACAGTTGTTTA
>JANZXP010000006.1:22938670-22951569 GCA_027576715.1 Erythroxylum flavicans
TATTGCATGAGCATGAGATGTGTTTTTCCTAATTTCTCCGATTGATCTCTCGTGTACCCGTTTCCATAATTCAACCCATTATCTGGAAACGGGATGTTACACAAGTCATAGAGTTTTGAAACAAATTCTAAATAAATATAATGTGAGTTTTCCAATCAATGAGAAATATGTATACGTGGCTTATTAGTTTGGAAAATCAAAACAATTACATTTTCCTAATTCTATTTCACATGCTTCTGCTCCTTTGGAACTAATTGATATTGATTTATGGGGACCCTCTTCCATTCAATCTACAAGTGATCATCGGTATTACAATCATTTTTTGGATGATTTTAGATGATATACTTGGTTTTACCCATTGAAACACAAAGGAGAGGCTGTTGATGCTTTTAACCATTTTCGAGCCTCAGTTGAAAATCAGTTCAATATACGTATAAAAGCAGTCCAGTGTGACAATGGTTCTGAATATAAGTCTTTTATACCTATTGCACAAGCTACTGGAATTAATCTCAGATTTACTTGTCCATATGCTTCTCCTCAAAATGGATGTGCAGAAAGAAAGCATAGACACATAGTGAAAATAGGTCTTACTCTATTAGTGCAAGCAAGAATGCCACTTATTTACTGGGTTAATACTTTTCAAGTTACTGTTTATTTTATTAACAATTTTCCAACACCTGTTTTGGAAGTTATGTTATTTAAAACAGATTCAGATTATAAAAGTATGCAACCCTTTGGATGCGCCAGCTACCCATGCTTAAAACTATACAACAATCACGAGTTTCAGTTTCATAATTAACGGTGTGTCTACCTTGGGCTTTCTTCTCAGCAGAAAGGCCATAAATGTTTGACTGCTTTTGGAAAAATATTTGTATCATGACATATTATCTTTGCATCGAATTTGTTTCCTTTTGTCGTAGGTTTTCTGAATCGTCTAGTTGAATCATCTGAAATAAATAATTTAGTGCCACTAATAATTCATCCCTCGAACTTATCTACACATTCTGCCTTACCTCAAGAACAAGAAATGACTGTTCTTGATGCATCACCTGCTCTTTCTGATGCTTTACCTAGAAACAATTCTTTGCCTCGAAACGTCTCTCTTATTATTGATCCAACAGACCTTTCGTTAACAAACAGTCCTGATAATCATTTCTCTTCAGAAGCTCATGTGTCTCCATTAGATCAACTAAATAAACACCCAATGACCACAAGGGCCAGGGATGACGTTTTTAAGCCTAGATATCCCTTCATTGGCCTTCTTCATTCAGAAGATCCAGCTTCTTTGTCATAAGTAGCTGAACCCATTTTAGTAAAAGATGCACTTGCATCCTCTCACTGGCGGCAGGCGATGATAGATAAATTTGATGCCTTACAACGAAACAGAACATGGATTTTGGTTCCATACAATGGTACTCAGCAACTAGTTGATTGTAAATGGGTGTTAAAAACCAAGTTTAAAGTTGATGGATCTATTCTGAAACATAAAGCTCGATTGGTTGCAAAAGGTTTTCAACAGGCTGCTAGAATTGATTATGGTGAGACGTTCAGTCTTGTGGTTAAACCTACCACTATCCGTGTTGTATTGACAATTGTTGTTACTTTTAAGTGGGAAATATGGTAGCTTGATGTAAATAACACATTTCTTAATGGTTTTCTTCAAGAAGATGTTTATATACGACAACCCGAAGGATTTCTTAATCAACAATGACCTAATCATATATGTAAGTTAGTTAAAGCCATTTACAGTCTAAAACAAGCACCTTAAGCCTGGTTTGATCGCTTGCATCTTACCTTACTGCAATGGGGTTTTAAAAATGCCAAGAGTGATGTCTCTCTATTTTTGCTTCATATGGGTAATCTTACTGTGTTTGTATTGATCTATGTAGATGACATCTTGATTATTGGAAATAATTCTGCATATCTGAAATCCTTTGTACGGAGACCAAATGAACTATTCTCTCTTAAGGATTTAGGATCTCTATATCATTTTCTTGGACTTGAAATTTATATAGATAGTTCAAGGATATATCTAAATCAAGGAAAGTATATTCTTGACTTGTTAAAGAAATTTAAGATGCTAGATTATGCACCTATGCCTACTCCAATGGTTACTGGTTGACATTTTTCGTTAACTGATGGAGAACCTATATCAGATCCTACTTTGTATCATCAAGCTATAGGCTCTCTTCAATACTTAATAACTACTCGGCTAGATGTTGCATTCTCTGTCAATAAGTTTAGTCAATTCTTGTCTCAGCTAACAACCACCCATTTTCAAGATGTTAAATGTATTCTATGTTATTTCAAAGGCACATATAGATATGAACTTCATCTGAAACCACTTTCTTCACTTTAGCTGATAGCCTATATCGATGCAGACTGGGCTACAGATGTAGATGATCGAAAATCAATGGCTGGATTATGTGTGTATCTTGGTGGAATATTAGTGTCGTGGTCTTCACAGAAGCAACAAACAGTCTCTTAGTCAAGTACAAAATCTGAACACAGGGCACTAGCTAATGGAGCTGCTAAGGTTAAATGGTTAAGCTTAGTGTTATCTGAGCTTGGTCTTTTTCTTCGACAACCCTCTATTATGTGGTATAATAATCTGAGTGCAGGAGCACTAGCTGCCAATCCTGTTCAACATGCCCGCAGCAAACATATAGAGATTGATGTTCAGTTTATTTGAGATTTAATATGGTCTGGATGCATTACTGCCAGATATGTTCCTTCCTCTCATCAAGTAGCTAATTGTTTAACCAAAGCCTTAACTCACTCGCAATTTCTATTTTTATGAAACAAACTCGGGCTGTTTATCACACCCTCTTGTTTAAGGGGGAATGTTAGAACATAACAGATTGTATCACTATGTATAGCTGTATTATTCTGTAGCACCTTCTCTTTCTGTTATTATCCTTCATACGTGTATTACTCTCATAGGTTCTGTTAGGGTCTCTCTCATTCTGTTGTGATTCTTTTGTCCTCTTGTATTTGTACTCTGTCCTATATATATAATAAGAGAGTCTGAGCACATTGTTGCATGCTACAGAATATTCATACACTACTCTAGTTTTTCTATCTAATTATTAGGATCATCGCACTTGAGTTTAAACACTTCACGGCCACAAATTTATGGTCTGGTAACACCCCAAAAAAGAATTGGTAAGATATGGCATTATGATGTGTTGATCATATACTATTAATTTACGTGAAGTTGATTATTTTACATAAAATGAAAGAGACGGAATGGTTGTTATCTCTTACGAATGTGCATTCTATATTTTGACAAGAAATTTAGGTTTAGACTATTAGAACTTTCTTCGTCAGAGGCAAGATAAAAATAAGATCATAAGGATTTGACTATGCTTGGACAAGTCCTTTCCTTCTCTACTTAACGATAAATAGATAGAAGGAAATGGTCTACTACAGATGCAATTAATTACACCTAAAATTTGTCAATACGACACACTAAGTACGATAATACCTATTGATCCGAAATGCCAATTACATAGTCTTAACATTAAAGTGACAGTACAATGGCTTAATTCCTAAAAAAAGACACCAGCACTTTTGTCACTTTCAAATGAGAAACCGATCGTATTTGAGGTCTAATATGAACGCTATTTATATTTGCAGATTTGAAAATCATTGGATGTGAAGAAAATGATTCATTTCTAATGGTCTAGTTTTCAATGATAGACTTTTAAATTTGGCAATATGAGTAGACCTGTCCAAGATCTGCTTTTCCTTTCCTATTTCTAAAGAAGAGAGTCCAATAGGCTCTTAAGTTGATAAATGTGCACTTTTATACTTCATAAAGTAAATATGAGTTTAAAGGACTGGCACTACAATTACAACAAAAAGAACTTTAGACAACTGACAAAAGCATAATCATGAGTACAATTATTGTTTCTTTTATATTCAGGAAACATAATGTTAGATCAAGGATTATGATTAACAATTTTGATAATCACTGTATAATATTTCAAAATTCAAATTGGATTTATTTCTTTGTATAATTAAAGGTCTTACTCTCAAAAGGAAATAAAATAATAAGAAATATATTTTCTTTTTTGCAAGAACCTTTATTATGAAGTTACCATATTAGAAATGGTTTATCTGAAAGGATCCTACTAATTATGAAGGTCGCATATTACCCTCGTGATTACTGGAAGATTTTTTAGCAAAGATGACATCAAAGTTATTTAGATTTAAATCTGTCTAGTTGACTAAGGATGCAAGTGAAGTAACGACTAATTAAGGAAATGCCTATTTAAGGAAGAGCTAATACAACTGTGAACAAAAACTAAACAATAAAAAAGTATGCAAAGCTATATTTTTTAAACTCACCAAAAGCATATAAATTCTTGAAAGTGATATCCTTCTAAAAATTCTCTTGTGCTTTAGAAAGTGAAACTCTGTAGAGAGAGATTACTAAAGCTTATATCAAGAAAAACTTTATTTTTATTTGAGAGCTTGTAGAGGCATGTCAAATACTAATAGTGTGGAAGGTTCAAGAACCTTGAAAGATATTATCTTGTGAGCTTAGAGAGGCTCGTCAAATTACTACTTGATTTTATAGTGAAACACTCAAGTTAAATACTTGGTGACTAGAAGTTGACTTGGGTTGAAAGCCAAATTGGTATAAATCTATTGTGTTCTACTTTTCTCTCTTTCCTTATCTTTTATATTTCTACATTATATTGTGTGTGAGTTCATATTAGTAGGAGGCTCCTTCACTTTTAAAATAGGTTCTTTCTGTTTTCAACGTGCAAGAGGTTCCTTTTAGTTTTAACATGCACCTTCTGTTTTTAAATTGATTTAAAAAGATTCATCATTCAATAGGTTCCTTTTGTTTTAGCAGGGTCCTATTCTATAGAAGGCTTCTATCACCTAACAGGCTCTTGTCGTTTAAAAAACTTTATCATCTAACAGGCTCTTACTATTTTTATTCGTTAACTAGGATTTTTTTCTATACGAATTGAAAATAACTTCTGAATTTTTTTAAGTCACACACAATTCATCCCCCTCTTGTGTGTGTTTGCTTTATTACATAATTCATACCGTTAAATAAAGTAATGTTGTTATAGATGTAAAGAGACAAAAAAATCTATTATACAAACAATGAATAATGCTGCTTAAAATTTGGCTAAAGCAATAAAACAGTTTGAAATTATAGCGACAATGTTGAATAGATATTGCAACAATTTCAGTCTTTATAAGGCAATAAGGTAATTTTTTTAGACAACAATTTGTAACAACAAAAGCAATAATTTATTTTTCTGTTATCGATAATATGTTAATGTAAAACAAAATCTTGTTATTAAATATGCAACATCCATATATACGTTAAAAGCAATGTACATATATTAATATATGTCTTAATTGTATACATACTATCAAATATAAACAACCAAAAAGCTACATTTATATGTGCTATTTGGTCGATAAAGACTTGTAAAATTTAACCTTTAACATATTCAAAATACAAAAGCAAAAAATAACTAGCTAAAATATTCACTACCTTATCTTCCTCCATTTCATATGAAATATAAGTGAATTAATCTAAAGACTAAACAAAACCAATATGTATGAGCACTTTAAAATCTTTTACCAAATACCTCCTTATTCGCTCCTAATCATCACTGTCCTACTAACTACTTTATTGTGATTTTCTTTTAATGAAGACAATAATATAATCCAGGATTTAATAACACAATGATTCAATTCTTTTTATGGTCAAATTCAAAAAGCATGAACATAAACAATTATTCTCAACTAAAAAGATAACAAGATATTGTACAATAATAATGAACTGAGGAAACCTTTTCACCTTACATATATGCACGGTTTAAAGGAATAAAAGATTCTTTTCTTGATTGACTAAGTGCAAACAATTTATAAAGCATGTCTATGTAAGTGGTGTTAGCTTACCCAAGCTAAGATTTAATGAGGGAGACAATTTGTTTCGTCATTTCTTCTCTATTAACTTTATCTTGTTCTAGTTGCCTTTTGATTCCCAAGCATTCAACTTTCTCTTGTTCTTGTTCCTTTCTCATTCTCTTCTTTTTCAACTTCGACTATTTGGTTCATCTCTTCTTCCAATTGTGTGCATTTTAGTTAAGGACTAGTTATGTGTATTTCAGTTTGTTGTTTTCTATTTTGAATATTTTTTCAGCAATTTGCAACACATTAAAGATTTATATTAATTAGATATCATGTAACTGGTTTGTAAAATGTAATACCTTCACATCTGAGTGGTTCCAATAACAAATGAGCTCCACAAAAACTTCTTTACTTATATAGTTGGGAAGATTGGACATTCTTTATGCATTTATCGTATATTGTTTGATATAAGTATCACAATAATATATTAGGATTAAAAACACATACAACGAGCAATAAATTTGGGCATCTTAATGAAAGTACTAATAATATAGAAAATTGATATAAGACAGAACAGTACTCACTATTTTCTTGCTTATATGCTTTTCTAGGCTTTCTTTTATATGTTGCAAAATACTTTTCAATATTAGAGAGTGGAGTTTTACCCTTTCTCCCATTTTTCTATCCATGAAAAAAATTGTTTATTGGAATTTTGAAATTACTTGATAGATTATAAGGCATTAAAGAACTTACCAAATTAGCATAAATACTTGTAAAACTCTAACGACCAACTGTGTGTATTTTAGTTTGTTGTTTTCTATTTCAAATAAAATTCCACTCTTTATTTGGTGGAAAGGACCAAATCTTTCAATTTTCATTCAAAGTGTAAGAAGGAGATGATCCTAAGTTTAAACTTCGTAGATGACCTATTCCTATTCTCAATCGCTGATGATAATTATATCATAACTCTTATAATAAATCTCAAAATGTTCAATAGAATGTCAAGTATGTAGATTGATGTGTGCTTAACTATTTATACATTCATTCCTTAACACTTAATAATTATTGTTGTGAAATGCTAACGATACTGATTTTAGTTCATGTTTGGCATTAGGTACAATTCGCAAGTTCAAGAGTTAAAATAAGTTAAAAGCACATTCCTTGAGCCACTCTATTGATGTTCAAACTCAATTTTCTTTTAAGAACAATGAGGAGATGGATTAGAGTGAATATGGGACAAGAAAATGCCATAAAATGAAGAATTCATAATGCATTGCAAGATGCATGGTCGTGCATAATTTTAAAAGATGCATTGTTTTGATGATGCTCAATTGGATGCACGACTATGCATCAAACCGTGCATCTACCCCAAAACCTAATTTTTCATATAAATAGATATTTAAGTAGCTAAAAAGCGGGGGTGAATCGTTTTTGGAGCACAAGAAGGGGAAAAACCTAACTTTTTTGGGATCTATGGAGGGATAATCTTCCTTCTTTTGATTCAAAGGTGAAATCGAAGTCGAGGATGACATTTGAGCCTCTCTTCATTATTTATTGTTGAATCTCTCTCTTTCTAGGGATTGTTTATGTTATTCTTTGCTTACTGATTTCCATGCACAGTAGCTTGTAAGAGAGAGCTCCATCTTTAAAACCCTAAAAATGATTGTAATGGCTCCAAAATATTTTTCTACATAAAGCCAGCTGAATTTTTCTATTTATTTGAACTGCAAGATCAGAGAATAACATTGCATTGGAAAACTAGTAGTTCGTATGCTTTCACCACCAATCAAATATTTTTTAAAGACATAACATTGTAGTGAAACATTTTTAGTTTTAAGTGCCTACATTTTTTGCTCTTAAGAAGTCTTAACTAATTAAAACTTCTTTCCACTACCTAGTTAGAAAGAGATGCCAAGCTAAAGTAAGGTGCAACAATTTTGAATTAACACTTTTAGAAAGGCAGGCTAATAATTCAGCATAAAAATTCAGTTAAAGGTTCCGTTAATATAACTAAAAATTATCAACTACTTAGTATGCTATATATTGGTCAGTAAAAACTAGAGGCATGAAGAAAATGTTGCTCAATAAACCTACCTTATGGTCCATATGGCAACTACAACTTACATACTCCTCTTTCAAAATATTCAGGTGCAAATGAAAAGAGACAAAAAAATTTGTTACGAAATTGAATATCGTTATGTACTTGAAAATTTATTGACATTAGGAGTTTTTAGCCATTAGAACTAGATGTTGTATAAGGGCTAATCCATATGAACGTAACATAATCTATAGAAAGTAGCAGAGGGTCATTCTTCAACAATTCAAGATTTGCTCAGCTATTGGTAGCACATCGTAGCCCTACACAGAATAACAAAACTTAACACTATAGCTAGTGATGAGTCTAGGCTGATCCCACATAAATTAAATCAATTCACCTTTCTATATTATATTTATATATAAAAAGGGGGTTTGTTTGATGCAATTAAGAAAAAAAAGTAAAATTGAACTTATGGAAGCAAATAATAGAGAATAGTCAAAAGTGATGAAAGTGATCAATGTGTTAGAATTCAGTTCTCAGATCAATCTGAGTCTAAACAAAAATAAACATAACATCATTGCATTATCATTTTCACTCTTCTCTTATAACTATTATTCATGAATTAACAACAAGTTCTATTAATCCCAGTTTTCTCTTAAATTGCGTTTAATCAAAACAAGATCTTTAATTAAACTTAAGTATCAAACAATCTAGAACCAACTTTTTAGATTTAGTTAGACAGTCGCATTACAATTAGGAAAACAAATCAATATAAGCAATAATCACACAAGTTCAGATTGTTTAGCCTATGTTACATTATCTCTAATGATTCAATGTCATTAGTTGCCATAAATGAATCTAAACATAATGATTACGTATCATATTTAAGATTCTAGCAATGGGTTTACATAAAAATAGTCTAATAGAGAATTCAAATCGTTCTTATACAATACCTAATTAAATAAGAACAAAATAACATGTACAATCCTTAAAGAGGGTAAGAACAATGATACACAAAGACGATATGTTTAGATGCACTCCTTGGCATTAATTTCACCTCTGAATAGAAATGGGGAAGTTTAGCCCTTTATAGGTGTCTTGTAAGAGTAAGTTTCTTCCTTTCATGAAATCCAAAGTTTATTCTCTCTTTATTTGTCATCAAAAAATTCTATTTATATGAAAAATTAGGTTTCTGGGCATGTACATGGTTTGATACATTGACCGTGTATCAAATTGTATAAGTGAGGAAAATGTGAAACTTGTGAAGATACACGGATGGATACAAAGCCTTATATCTAACCATGTAAGTCCAATTGTGTCTTCCAATTGCATACATAACGATGTAATCTAAATTATTCTTCTTCTTGTAATTTATTATTTAATCCTTACCTTAATCCATCTCCTTCTTGTTCCAAAAGGGTAATTGAGTTTGAACATCAAAATGTTGGCTCAAGGAATGTGCTCTTAACTTAATTTAGCTTTTATGCTTCAAAATTGTACCTAAAATCAAATGTGAATTAAAATGAGTATCTTAAGCATTTCACAAAAATAATCATTAAATGTTAAGAAGTGCATCTATAAATAATTAAGCACACATTAAATTTCCCTCATACTTAGCTTTTGGCCGTTCTCGTTCAAAACAACAAAATGAAAGCAACAAACTAAACACTTATATAATTTTCATATTTCCTAAGAATAAATAGCCATAAGTAAAAAGAAATAACTTTTAAAATCATGCAAGAACTCAACATTCAATGCCTCTACCCATGGTCAATCAACAATCATCACCTTTAGAAACTAAGCAATTTAGTGGTAAACTTGGACAAAATGTGTTTAAATAAGATAGATTCATAGGTATACTCAAACACCTTCATAATCATGACATTCCACAACTTTGCAAATCATTTCAATTCTTCACCACTAAGATTCCCATGCATACTCATAAGTCAAAGGACTTTTTAAGGTTGTAATGTGGGAAAGGGTTAAGGTGAGATGTATTTGGATAGTGTGGTGCAAAAGCCATCAAAGCTAGTGAAACAAGAAAACAGTCAATGGAATATCAAGCGTAAAAACTATCATTCACTCAAAATTGTGTAAATCAGTTATGATGAATGCAAAAACTATATTTCAAAACTCAAATTCAAGCTCTCACACCACAACACACATGAAGCATAAGGAATTAAAAGGAATTACTCATACAATTGATGACAAATAATATATTATAATTATAAGTGGTGATCCTTCAAAACATCTACCTTATATGCTTTATACTCAAGTCACTCTTATCGTACAACTTTTAGGAGGAAAAACTAATCACAAATAATTTTGCAAAGCAAATGCATTCCATCCTTGATAATTTTATTTAAATATTTTTCTTTTCTTTTTTTCTCTTTTTCTTTCTTTTTCTTTTTCCTTTTTATAAAAATTTAAAGAAGCTATATCAACATTGGAATTCATTAATAAGAGATAAAATAACATTCCAACAATTATAACCAACCCATACATGTGCACTCCCCCATACTTACACTTTGTACAGCTACAATCATCATCAATTAACCAATGGTCTATTAGCTTTAAGGCTTAGGTATGACATTTGGTTAGGTTTAAGGCATATAATGTGGTTAACATAGTAACAAAAGACAAATAAAGCTCAAGAGGGCTTATCAAAAGGAAAAATTATAATAATAGGTAAGTTATTTGGCTGATGTAGCTTATGAAACAAAAAATGCCTATATCATTTCCATGTTAACACATGTGATAAAAATGTGGTCTTGAATAGAAAATCAAAGCTAAGATAGGATGTACATATCATAAAGGTCAAACATAGACAAAAGGCAATAAGACTGATATAGATGTGTTAGTCTATAAAGGCTCAAAATCTCCCTAGCTTTTGCTTATCCCTAGTCACTACTCTTTTAACGATAATGTATATTGACTAATCACAAAATTAAAAGTACATGCTCAAGTTGCCATGAGTTTCTCTAGTCAATTTATTCGCTAATTAGGACCTAAATAGTCCTAAAAGTAAAAAATAAAGAGAAAATGTTTATTTATTTGATTGATTTTGAAAGCATCTAAGAAACATACGTTAGCAACAAACAAGCTTAAAAACATGCATGAAAACAAAGATTTCCACCCCTACACTTAACACTTAAATTGTCCCTAATGTAACTTCAAATGTAAGAAATGGAGCATTTAACATAAATAAAAAATGTGAGAATGTAAATGGAAAGAAATGAACTTCCCTTGGGTTGCCTTCCAAGCAGTGCCTTTGTTTCATGTCATTGGCTTGAAGCAAATGTCGCTCAATCTTTATAATGAGGTTTTCTAACCCTATCACTTCCACATTTTCCACTTGGAATCCTTCATAAAATGGTTTCAATCAATGACCATTGACCTTGAACTACTTGTTTGTCTGTAGGCTTTTAATTTTAACTCCACCACTTGAACAAACATTAGTAACGAAAAAAGGTCCAATCTAACAAAAACATAATTTACCTGGGAAAAGCTTAAGTCGTAAATAGCAGAGAAGAACTTTTTGTCCAACAAAGAAATTCTTTCTAACAGTCATGTTATCATGAAATAGCTTTGTCTTTTCCTTGTAAATTTCTACATTCTTATAAGAGGCAAGCCTAAGCTCTTACAATTCTATTGGAAGATGACAAGATGGAGACATGCTAATTGGTGTCTTATATGTGATTTTATATGCCCAAAGAGCATCAACAAGTCGTTGGCTCCAATCTTTATAATTTGGGCTCACCATTTTCTCAAGGATTGACTTGATTTCTCTATTTGATGCTTTTGCTTGCCCTTTTGTCTATGGATGGTAGGCTGTAGACACCTTGTGAGTGACATTGTATTTCTTTAAAAGATTTCCCACCAATCGATTACAAAAAAGAGTACACTTGTCACTAATTAATGCTCCTAATGCTCCAAACCTAGGAAAAATGTTAGACTTGACAAATTCTGCAACAACTTTATAATCATCATTCCTTGTGGCTTTAGCTTCCACCCATTTAGAAACATAATCCACAGCTAATAAAATGTAAGCAAAATCAAAAGAAGAAGGAAAAGGTTCCATAAAGTCAATGCGCTATACATCAAAATTTTCACATGTAAGGATTGGAGATAAAGGCATTTGGTCTCTATGGGATAAATTACCTTGTTTTTGGCGTTGATCACATGCCTTGTAGAACATATGGGTGTTAAGTCAAAAGGACTTTACGATGATTAATTTTGATGATAATCAAATAATAATAATGTTAGAAACAAATGGACATCTTTGACAAAAGTGTTAAGTGTGCAAACGCAAAAACTATATAGACATAGACGTAGCCGCAGACGCAAAGACTATATAGACGCAGACGCAGACGTAGACGCAAAGACTATATAGACACAGACGTAAAGACTATATAGATCCAGACGCAGACGCAGACACAAAGACTATATATGGACGTAGACGTAGATGCAGATGCAAGGACTATATAAACACAGACGCAGACGCAGAGGCAATACAAAGACAAAGAAGACATAGACAAAACCACGAAGATACACTAGCACATCAGACAGTTATTTAGTCCGAGTTAGTTACAGAACTCAACTAAATGATGGTTACCCAGAAGCCGTTATCAATAACAAAGAAGCAGTTAGAGATGAAGGCTATAAATATTAGTCACAGTCGAAGATGCTGAAAGTTAGAAAAATTAAGACAAGTTAGAAAGCTAGAAAATCTGAGAGAAAAGTCTTACTATACTTACCTAGAATAGAGCTAACATTACTGTAACAAAAAGCTTACAATATTTTTCTAGCGAGAGAAAGAAAAGGCTGATAGCCTGGAGAGGCTAAAATAGTGAAAGAATACTTTGTAAGAGACCTGAAGAGGCTCTGGAAGGGAAGAAAGAATACTTGTAATCATTTGAAGAATAGTGGAACACTCAGACGAACTCTGAGGACTGGACGTAGCCCACGGTTT
>JANZXP010000006.1:22951669-22963212 GCA_027576715.1 Erythroxylum flavicans
AAAGAAGATGCCTCTAAAATGTTGAGATCCAAGTATGTTTACCATTCCTTGCAAAATTAGGAATATTGTGATCAATAGAGCTATGTTGGATTTGGTTGCTTCGATTAATGTGATGCCTCATTTGTTTTATATTTCTTTAAATTTGGATCTCTAAAAGAAACGAGTGTGATAATACAATTGACTCACCACACTAATGCTTATCTTGATGGTGTGGTCTAGGATATTTTCATTCAGGTGAATAATGTAGTGTTTTCTGCAGATTTCTATGTTGTGGATATGAATGATAACACTTCATATAATCCGATACCTATCTTATTGAGGAGACCGTTTCTTAATATGGCTCAAACTAAGATAGATGCTCATAAGGGTACCCTCATAATGGAATTTGATGGGGAAGTGATTTATTTCAATATTTTTGATGCCATGAAACATCCTCCTTATGATCATTGTGTTTTTCTATTGAAGTGATTGATCCTTATGTATAGGAAATGTTTAAATTAAATTTCAAAGATCATTTTGAAATAGTCTTAACCAAAAAATGAAAGTATAAGCCAACAATGATGTTGAAATGGGAGAAGAGCTAATGGAAATGATAGCCGCTTTGGAATCATTAAATACTTCTTAGAAAAGGTATGATTTGGCTTCTATAAAATTATCTAAATCTCACTAAAAGTTGTTACTTTCTGATGTGCAGGCATCGGAATTAGAATTGAAGCCACTTCTTACACACCTAAAATATGCTTATTTGGGAGATAAGCAAACCCTTCCAGTCATCATTTCGGTAGAGTTGAATTTAAATTAAGAAGAGAGGCTAGTTCGAATGCTAAAAGAGCATAAGAAGGCCATCGAGTGGACTATTGCAGATATCCAAGGGATAAGCCCATCTATTTGCATGCACCACATCTTGTTGGAGGAGGAGCCAAAATCTACAAGGCAAGCTCAGCGTAGGCTAAATTCTCTAATGATGGAAGTTATGAAGAAGGAGGTGTTGAAGCTTCTCGATGTTAGGGTTATCTACCCGATTTTTGACAGTAAGTGGGTGAGTCCTATCCAGGTGGTTCCAAAAAAGTCTAGAATGATCATTGTGACAAACCAAGAAGCTGAGTTGGTTCCCACCTGATTGCAAACTAGGTAGCGAGTATGTATTGATTATAGAAAGTTAAATTTTGCGACTTGTAAAGACTACTTTCCCCTTCCTTTTATTGATCAGATGCTTAAAAGATTGGTTGGTTATGACTATTATTCCTTTTTAGATGGCTTTCAAGGTTATCCTAAATCTCAATTGCATCAGAAGATTAGGAGAAGACCACTTTTACATGCCTATTCAGTACATTTGCTTACCGAAGGATGCCATTTAGATTATGTAACGTACCTGCCATGTTCCAAAGGCATATGGTAAGAATTTTTTCAAATATGTTGAGAATATTATTGAGGTATTCATGGATGATTTTAGTATGTATGGATCTTCTTTTGATGAATGTCTTGAGAATCTTGTCATTATCTTGAACTATGTATAAAAACTAACCTTGTGTTGAACTGGGAAAAATGTCATTTTATAGTGGATCAAGGAATAGTTTTAAGCTATATGATATCTGCTAAGGGTCTTGAAATAGACAAGTCCAAAGTTGATCCTATTTCTTTTTTACCTTACCCTTTTATTGTGAGGGAAGTCCATTCTTTTCTTAGGCACGCAGATTTTTATTGATGGTTCATTAAGGATTTTTTTAAGATTGCCGCACCACTATGCAAGCTTCTTCAAAAAGATGTCTCCTTTGAGTTCGACAAGAATGGCAAGGAAGCATTCAACAAACTTAAAGAGCTTCTGACATCCCTACCAGTGATTCAACTACTAGAATAGAACCTCCCCTTCGAGATCATTTGTGATGCAAGTGATTATGCAATGGGGGAAGTTCTAGGACAAAGAGTGGGAAAATCTTTGCATGCTATCTGCTATGCTTCCAAGACCCTAAACACAACCTAATTGAATTATTCAACTACTTAAAAAGAACTCTTATTTGTGATTTGGCTTTGGAAAAGTTTCGATCGTATTTGCTTGGTGCTAATGTGATTGTTTATTCTGACCATGCAACTTTACAATACTTACTCATGAAGAAGGAAGCAAAACCAAGGCTGATTAGATGGATTCTCCTCCTTCAAGAATTTCACTTGGAAATTAGAGATAAGAAGGGGTAGAAAGCATGGCGGTGGACAATCTTTGTCGATTGATTAAGGAAGAAGATGATATCCCCCAACGAGAAACCTTTCAAGATGAGTAATTATTTTATGCCGAAGCAAAGCCACCATGGTATGCCGACATTGTTAATTTTTTAGTTACTAATAAATTACCTATTAGTTTGTCAACGGCTCAGAGGGATAAGTTATGGAGTGAAACAAAGTATTATATATGGGACGACCCATATCTTTGGGGACAATGCGCAGATCAAGTTATCAGAAGGTGTGTAATAGAAAATGAAACATCCTCAATCTTAGCCTTCTGCCATTTGTATACGTGCAGAGGACATTTTAGAGTGAAAAGAACAGCTTGTAAAGTTCTGGAGAGCGTTTTCTACTGGCCATCGTAGTTCAAAGATGCATATACCTTCTGCAAATCCTATGTTAGATGCCAACAGTCAGGTAAGCTATCTCGTAAGGATCAATTGCCACAAACTCCTTTGTTTTTCTATGAAATTTTTGACAATTGGGGTGCAAACTTTATAGGACCTTTCCCTCCGTCTTTTGTCTTTACTTATATATTGCTTGCAGTAGATTATGTCTCTAAATGGGTGGAAGCCAAGGCCACCAAGACTAATGATGCAAAGGTTGTTGTAGATTTTATTAAAGCTAACATTCTTTCTAGGCTTGGGATACCAAAAGCAATCGTTATCGATAGAGAAACCCACTTTTACAATAGGGTAACGGAAGAAATGTTCAAAAAATATCACATCTTACACAAAGTTTCCTCTACTTAGCATCCCCAAACCAACGAGCAACCTGAAGTCTCAAATCCTGGAGAAAACTGTGCGGCCCAATAGGAAGGATTAAAGCATAAGACTGGAAGACGCATCATGAGCCTGTAGGAAGGCTTACAAAATGCCAATTGGGATGTTACTGTATAGACTAGTGTTCGGTATGCCATGTCATCTTCCAATGGAATTACAACATAAAGAATATTGGGTTATCAGAAGATGCAATATGAATTTAGATGATGCGGGAGTGCATAGGAAGTTACAGCTTCAAGAGTTCGAAGAGAAAAGGAACGAGTCATATCAAAATGCAATGATATATAAGGAGAGGACAAAAGCTTTTCATGCTAAGATGATTTCGCCAGAAAGTGTTACTATATCATTCCAAACTCAAACTCTTTCTAAGTAAGTTGCATTCTTGTTGGGTTGGTCCATTTATTATCATTCATATCTTTCCTTTTGGTGCAGTAGAGATAAGGAATCTCAAAACTGACAAGACATTTAGAGTGAATGATCATCGCTTCAAGCCTTATTATGAGGGCTTCTAAATGGAGGATTTGGAGGTGTTGATGCTGTAAAATGTGACTGGTGTTGCTTAATGCACACAACTGGAGGTCGAGCTAACGATGTTAAACAAAGGTGCTGTTTGGGAGGCAACCCAAGGGGAGTTAATTTTTATCTTTTACATTTTCGTTTTTACTATTTTCGTGAACTGCTCTACTTCTTCCATTTGATTTTACATTGAGGACAATGTAAGTTTTCAGTGTGGAGGTAGGGTATATTAAATTTATGCATGCTGTTTTATCTTAATTATAACTTATATGACTTCTTAGGCAGTTTTCAAAATCAAACGAACCAAATCAAAAATTTTCTTGTTTTCTATTGTTTTTAAGATTATTTAGTCATAATTAGAGTGTAAATTGATTAGTAAAAGCAATAGCAAAATTTGGCATGTACTTTTGCTCTTATGATTAGTTAATATGCATTGTTCTTAGAAGAGCGGTGACTAGTGGTAGACAAAAACCAGTGAAGTTTTGAGCCGTATTAGACTGTCACATCTATATCAGTCTCACTGTTTTGTTTGTTATATGTGACCATGAAATTTACATCCATACTTTGCATTGATTTTCTATTTGAGACCATATTTTTATCACAAGCATTTTTATGAAAATGATTAGGCATTCTTTGTTGATTATGAGTTATATTAGCCAAATAGCCAACCCATTCCCACTCATTTATGTGAATTTTCGTTTGCTAACCCCCTTTGAGCTTTATTAGAATTTTCTTTTATATAAACCACAGTACATGTACCTAACCAAATGCCTTACCCAAGCCTTAAAGCAAGTGGAGCATTTGTTAATTTTTGATGAATGTGATTGTACAAAAGCCTAAGTGTAGGGATATATATATACATGTGGGTTGGTTATATTTGTTAAAATTCCATATTATAAATCCTATATTAATGTAGCTTCTATCTCTTTTATTTTTAAAAAAAGAAGAAAATGAGTTTGAATAAAAGTATCAAGGAGGAATTACAATTGTTATAAAAAGTTGTTAATAGTTTATCCTCCTTAAGTTGTATTGATTGGGTGTTTGAATATATTACATATGAGGCAGATGTGGTTTTGGATGGAGCACTTTTTTGTTATGTTCATGTGGATTAAGGTGTGAGAGCTAAATTGAGTTGTGAAACATAATTGTTGCATTCTTTATAGCTGACAATACCCAGTTTTGAATGAATGCTAACTTGTGTACTTGATATCTCATTGAGTATTACTTTTGCTTCACTAGCTTGATGGATTTTATGCTACATTAACCAAAATACACCTCACCTTACCTTTGCCTACATTACAACCTTAGAAAATTCTTTTGATTCATAATTATGCATGTGACTCTTAGTGGTGGAGAAATGAAATGATATGCAAAGTTGTGGATTGTTGTGATCATGAATAGTCTTTGAGTGTACCCCTAGAAATATTTTGTTTAAATACCTTTTGTCTAAGTCTACCTTTAGATGACTTTATTTCTAAGGGTAGTGAATATTAATTGATCATGAGTAGAAGCTTTGAATGTTGAGTTTTTGTTTTAGGTTTTGAAAGTCATTCATCTTTACTTATGGCTATCTATTCCTAGGAAACATGGAAAATGAATAAAAGTTTTGGTTTATGATTTTAGTTTTGACGATTTGCCCGAGGATAGTTTTGACACGTGCTTAAATGTTGATTCATTTAATATACTACGCTCAGTGATTAATGCCTTAGAAATGCTTAAGATACTCATTTTAGCTCATATTTGATTTTAAGTACACTTCGGAAGTAAAGGAGTTAAAGTGATCTGAAAGCATGTTCATTAAAGCCATCTTTTCCATTTGCATATTCACTTTTCTTTGTGGAACAAAAATGATAAATATTGGAGCAAGTAAAGACAAGAAAACTGAAATGATGAAGCTGCATGGAAATTGCATATGATGATAGCCCCATGCAACGTGTTTTATGGGAATTAATAAAGACAAGAGGCAGCACAATATGAAGGAAACACTGTATTAGATGCACACACACACATTAAAACAATATAGCTGATAGAAGGAAGGAAGGATTTGCGTGAACATCGGCAAAAATGCAAACAACATATAATCAACGTTCTTACCAATATAGATAATGTCTGCATTCTACTCAGACAACGTTTACGTTTAACGCAAATGTTATACGGGGCTTTTAAAGATTGAAATGAACAGTAACTGGAGTGAATAGTAGGCTGGACTAAAAACTAAATAAAAAGAAAGAGTAGTGCAGAGAACAAGAGGGGGAGGAGTTGCGATTCTCTCTTCGTTCTTTCACCACTGAAGTAGCTATAAAGAAGATGGTTAATGTTTAGAGTATAAAAATGGAGATGAAAAGCTAGCTTCTTGAAGCCAGTTCAACAAGAATGTCAATGTCAAGTCATGATTAAGCTATTTTATCATTTTAATGTTGTAATTTCTTTTCAGATTGTTGTGTTTTTGGTGTTGATTTGAACAGGTTTTAGGATGAATGATCTTAATACATTATTTTTATTTTTCTATTTCAAACCTATTGCTAAAATATTGAATGTAATCCATAGTCATTACTTTTGATGTTTGTGAGTAGCATCTAATGATCTCGCATTGTTAGGAATAATATAACTTAGATTAGATAACCCAAATGTATGAGGTTACTACTCATATTAATTGTTTTCCACATCATAATGTAGCTGCCAAATGTAGAGATCATATCCTAGATTATTTGGTAGTTAGGTTCAATTAATGATCATATCTTGATTTAAAAAAACTAAGGAAAAACCAGTATTAATAGAGTGTTTTATTAGTCTCAAATCGATAGCCTAAAGAGAGTTGTAAAGATGTTAGGATGATGAAATATGTTTGATCGTGTTTAGACTGAGGTTAAACCTAAAACTAGACTTTACATATATTCGACAGTTTGATCAGTTTCAATTGCTTCTTTTAATTTATTTTCGATAGTTTACTTTTATTTTATTTTCTAAATTGCTAAAAATCTAAAAACTCCCCCTTTTTATATTTTCCTTGCAGCAATTAATTTTGTTACAAAAATTAACTAAACATTCCTTGTGGATTCAATCCCGACTCACCATAACTACAAATTTTAGTGTACAGAGTTAGGTAAATTTTACAGCGCACTCGACATGCACTATCAAATACGTAAGAATCTTACAACATGGTGGAATAACCAATTACAATGTTTGACTACGCTAGGCCAGACCTAACTAGTACGGGATCAAGCATAGTGAGACTGATTGTTTAGGTGAATAACTTTGAGATCACGTTGAGCATCATCTAGATGGTGTAACAGTCAGTCTAGTTTAATGGACTCTGCTGTAAAGAGCCCAATCCAACTTTTTAGAGATCCATGATACATTTAAAGTCAATGGAGCAAATGACGACACCATTAGTCTACGTCTATTTTCATTCTCTCTAAGAGGAAAGGCTAAGCAGTGGTTGAATTTGATGTCACATTCATCACTTACTACATGGGAACAAGTGGCAGAATTTTTTTTACTGAAGTACTTTCCCCTTGCCAAAATTGCAAAGCTAAGGAATGACATCTTATTATACTCCCAAATTGACGGTGAGTCACTAGCCCATATCACAGAATACCATTGTGGATGCAAATCCAAACCTTTTACATTGAGATATTTCAAATTACAAGGTAGTCAATAGATATAATAGCTAGAGGGACACTGAACAATAAAACACCTGAAGCAGCCCAAGAGTTGATAGAAGATATGGCCATGAATAACTACCAATGGTGGTCAGCTAAAGCACAAACTATTAGGCCAGTGGGAGTGTATGAAGTAGATACAGTGGTGTAGTTGTCAAGTTAACATATATAGGTTGATTTATGTTTTTGTGGGTAATTTAGTATGTTTTTAGTTGTTAATTAGATTATTTGTGCATATTTACGTTTAAAATTATGTCAATTTGATTATTTGCTTGTGTTTTCTAGCGTTATGTGGTTTAGAGCATGTTATCGGGCTTTAATTTTTTTACGTTTGATCTGTTTTGATGTGTTTGTTAGTGTTTGAGACCAGGTAAAGAAAATTAGGGAAGATTTGGAGAAAGCTCGGAGGAGCAGCCAAGGTCACGATCATAACATACTAGTCACCGTCATGACAGAAGCAACCTGGCCAGGGTCACGATTATGACACCTTTGTCACGATTATGAAAAAAGCCAAACAGGACCAGATTATGATTGTCACATATCTGTCACGATTGTGATAGAAGCCCAATTTCAAGTGTCACGATCATGACATACATATCACGATCATGACAAATGTGATAGCAGACGCAGGGACTGCTTTTGAGCTTATTTTCTTGAGGGTTATTTCAGACATTTGAGCCCTAGTAAAACCTATTCTTTACCTGAAAAAGCCTTAGGGCTATAAAAGACAAAAAGAATGACCTTGTTAGACCCCATTTTTGGAGTCTAACTCACTCTCTAATACCAAACAATGATGGTGCCTGGGTCTGATAACTTATTACAAAGCTACTTAACGAGGGTATCAGGTACAGAGACCCCTCAGGAAAAGTTAGCCGCGACCAACCCTTTTAGCTTCGCCGCAGCAAACACTGAAGGTTAAGCGGAAGACCTGTCTGGAAAAGTTTGTCGTGGCCAAGATCGAAATTCGCCGCGGCGAAACCTTCAAAGATCAAGCAGAAAGTCCCTCAGGAAAAGTTCGTCGCGGCCAACCCTTTTAAGTTTGCTGCGGCAAACATTGAAGGTTAAGTGGAAGAGCTCTCTGGAAAAGTTCGTCGCAGCCAAGGTTGAAATTCGCCACAGTGAAACCTTCGAAGATCAAGCAGAAAGTCTCTCAGGAAAAGTTTGCCGTGGCCAAAGTCCGGCTTCGTCGTGGCGAAACCTTCGAAATGGACCTTAAACGTCCAACATCTATCACTAAGTTTACAAACACATACACATACATTTTCCACAAAAACCATAGCAATTCATCCAACGATAGTGTGAACATATAAAATAAACTTTTCTCAAATCTCACTACTGAATCAAAAAAAGTTTATACATAGCTTTAGTTACATATCAACAATTACATCAATACTTAATACGAATTACAAATGGATGCTCATGTTCGATATGCCTATAAACCTATCCAAAATGTTCACTAACTTAGTAAAAAAGTCTCTAACTATTTGGAGTTCCCGATGCCTTGCAAGGATTGCTAACTTTCTCGTTCTGCACCTAAGGAGGGAAAAGGATAGGTTGAGCTACACGACTCAGTGGCTAATACATTTATAGCCATCAACAATCAGTCACAATTCAAGCATATGTACATCTATAGCTATCAATTCAAGCATTCTCAATCTATTATAGCAATTCAATCGTTTATCAATTTAGCTCAAAAGTCATAACACATAACATAGACTTTAGCCATTAAACATAACACTCAAACGCATCATACTTGACAATTAAAAGATGCAATGCACAAACAAATGACTCGAGAGTTCCGTGGAACGAAATGGAGAAACTGAAGTTTCTGCCGTGAACAAAATGAGTCCAATTTCTCAGGATCTCGTGGGCTCAAGCGAGCAGCCGGGAGAAGGCTATAGGTCAACGTGCACGTGACTAACGAAACGGGTTCCTCTCTTACCTAATCACAAAAGGATTTTATGCTCAATACAGTTAATCACAAATCCATAATCTAATGCTTCTTTTACTTCTTTCTTCTTTCCTTTTATACAAATATCATAACCCTTTTTTCAAGGCATAACATAATCCTAATTCATTATGCATTTTGAAACATTCACAAAGATTTCAATCTTAAGAAATTCAATGCAAACAAAAGCAACATACACACACATAGGCAAGAATTTGCCCAATCACACAATAGCTATGAATATATTACCCACCTAATTGCTTGAAAATTCGAGCTCAAGATTGTTTTTCCTCTTGCTCTTGGATAGGGTTTCCTGTAACAAACACATTTTTCCATTCAATCTAATATACAAAGAGAAATTCATAAAGCTTTAAAAATCCAAAATAATAAAATCTAGCCTAGACTTAACTTACCTATAACTTATCTAGGTTAAAAAAACAAAACCTAGTTTAGAAATCCATGAAAAATCACATGGGTTCTCTTCTTCTCTTCTTTCTTCAAACACCAACCTATTTCTCTACTTCTTTTTTCTACCCAAACAAGAAGAAATGGTGAAGAAGATTACCTTAGCATAGCTAAATCCTCTTTCTTCTTCTTCTTTCCACGTTTTCTTTCTTCTTCCCTAGCTTCCACGTTTTTTTTCTTCTCTTCTCCTCTCTTCTTTCTTGATTTTCTTCTTCTTTCTATTTATCCAAGACCATATGTTGTCATAGTCTCCTGATTTTGCCCTTCATTTAACTTGTCCTTCCTATTTTACCCATTTGTTATCCCTTATGTCTAATACACTAACTAATTCTAACATCTTCATTTAATAACCCTAATTTCTATTCATACTTGCTAAAATGACTAAATTTTAAGAAAATAAATAGAATAAATCAATGAATAAATAAACAAATAAATAAAATAAAAGAAAATTTTAGGGTCCAATAGTTCTTCCCCCTAAAAGAATTTTTTCCTCAAAATTCTTACCTGAATCCACGAAAAGATGTGGATACTTCTACTTCATTGTTTCTAAAGGCTCCTATGTTGCCTCTTCCGTCGAATGGTTCTTCCATAAGACTTTAACTAGCTTCACAACCTTGTTTCTCAAAATCTTTTCCTTCGTATCTAAGATCTCCACTAGTTGCTCCTCATAAGTCAAATCTTCTCTTAATTGAACCTCTGAAGGTTGGACTATGTGTGAAGGATCTGATCAGTATTTCCTTAACATCGAGACATGGAAGACATTGTGAATCTTAGACAATTCCGATGGCAAGGCTAACTTATAGGCTAAAGGCCCAATCTTCTCAATAATCTCATAAGAGCCTATATATCTCAGACTAAGCTTGCCCTTCTTACTAAACCTCAAAACCCTTTTCCATGGAGAAGCTCTAAGAAACACTTTGTCTCCAACTTCAAATTCCATTTCCCTTCTATGTGCATCTGTATAACTTTTCATCCTATCTTAATCTGCTTTAAGTCTCTTTTTTACCAATTTAATCTTATCAACTATGACTTACACTAATTCAGGCCCTAAAAATCTTCTTTCACCTTCCTCATCCTAATAAATAGGAGTTCTACACCTCCTACCATACAAAGTTTCATAAGGTGCCATTTAAATTCCCGAATGATAGGAATTATTATAGGCAAATTCAATTAACGACAGATGATCATCCCATGAGCCTTTGAAATCTATAAAACAAGCTCTCAACATTACCTCCAAAGTCCAGATTGTTCTCTCCGATTATCTATCAGTCTATGGATAGAAAGTTGTACTAAAGTATAACTTAGTTCCCAAGGCCTCCTGTAAGCTTTCCCAAAATCTAGAGGTGAACCTGGAATCTCTATCCGAGACTATAGAACATAGAATCCCATGAAGCCTGATTATCTCATCTATATATTTCTTGGCTAAAGCATTCAAGGAATCTGTCTGTTTAATTGGCAAGAAATGTACTGACTTAGTTAGCCTATCAACAATCACCTATATTGCATTATTCTTCCTGCTAGTTCTTGGCAATCCCATTAAGAAATCCATCAAAATCTTCTCCCACTTCCATTCAAGAATAGACAAAGGTTTAAGCTTACTAATAGGAGCTTGATGTTCTGCTTTATAACTTGCTGACATACTAAGTATCTTTTAACATACTCTGCAACATCTTTCTTCATTCCTTTCCACCAAAAGTGTTTCTTTAAATCTTTATACATTCTCGTACTTCCTGTGTAACACCCCATTACCCTAGGGTAAGCACCGGGACGCCCGTAGGTCATTCCGATGCATATCCTAAAATAAGGGAGAGCTACGTGCGATCACTATAGAACTCTACATGGCATCATAGCAATTTAAATAATTAAATGTTGTAACTGTAAATCACAAGATTTTTAAAACCAAATTCTTCCTCTTTTCATTACTCAAAAACAACAGTTTATACATCAAATGTA
>JANZXP010000006.1:22963312-22977158 GCA_027576715.1 Erythroxylum flavicans
ATGTGATTATGTGTTATGTGACTGGGTGAGCCATCGATGATGGTCACTCATTGAGTTCGCAAAACTCACCCAAAATTTTCAATTATTTTTCAGGACTCAGAAGAATATCCCGTTAGGTAGCGGGAGTATACCTAATGCATGCAAGTGAGAGATAGGGGTCGGGATCAGTTCGCGTCAGCATTGTATTTCTTTATTTTATATTGAATTATATATTCCGCAAATTTTTGTATCTTTGTAATTGAATATTACGGTATGTAATAATTTTTGGAATTAGAAATGTTTTGTATTTGTAATGGGCCCAAATGGCTATTGAAAATTTTATTGATTATATTGTTATGTTGAAAATGGTTATAAAACAAAGTGGGCCGATTTGGTTACCAATTTTCTGCACTTTATGTTTGTGGTTTAAATAAAAGAAAAAAAAATTTTATATCGATTTCTGAGTGATTTAGTACTCTAGCACACTACCCTCGCGGGGCACGAACTTGGACATCACCCATCGATGTCGGGTTCGGGTCTTGCGGGAGTGTGGTGTTACAACTTAGGTGTCCCTTTTTGGTCTTGACACATGTCTCCAATGCATGTCCACCATTTGTCACCTATATAAAGCTACCATTTGTCTCTTAGTTATTAGTCCGCAGGTCACATAGTCACATAGTCACTAGTCCATTTGTCACACTTCTATTTGTCTTTTATTTTTATATTTTTCTTAGTCTAAACATAACCCAAAATTTTGATAAATTTCTAAAATATCATAAAACAAAATCAATTTTACTACACACCAATTCAATTTTCAAGTTAAATAATCCACAATTCACATTTTAATCACATTAAAAATCAGTTATACCCGAAAAATGTCAATGAATGTATGTACAATTATTTCATGAATATCAACATAATTCACATATCTAAATGTCATATAATGCATGAAATGCACTTCTAATTTCTTAGTATACACTATTACGAGGTCCTAGCCCCTAATATGGGTTATTGGGATGTTATAGTACACATATGGATGTTAATGTAAAGCTACAATGTATATATTGTTTATGAAATGAAATGAGGAATTTTTGGGCTTTAGAAATTGCGATATTTATGTTTTAATTTATGATGTCATGCGATATGTGAAAGTGATGAAGTTAGCATGTCATTTTCGTCGGGCACGTGTACAGATGTCTAACAGATGTATGCGTAAGCGCGGATGGGAGTCGGGTGCTACAATTATAGGTCATTAATTTAATCGATTAATACTTCAACTTCGATGTGATTAATGCAAACTTAGTATTAACACAAGAAATTAATACGTTTTATAGACAAGACAAATTATTTACATAATAAACCCCTAAGATGGTATATAGGCTGGAAACCTGTGATGCAGCTCCCGTGAGGCTTATCGGTGAAAAATTTCACGACCCTAGGAGTCATAACGAGAACTTGTTTTCTTGATTCACATGTGTAAACAATGCCACGTACCATAGTTTCGAAATCAATTGTAGGACATTAATTTGATCGATTAATACTTCAACTTCGATGTCATTAATGCAAACTTAGTATTAACACAAGGAATTAATACGTTTTATAAATAAGACAAATTTTTTACATAATAAACCCTAGTATGGTATATAGGCTGGAAACTCGTGATGCAGCTTCTGTAAGGCTTATCAGAACATCCGCAGTCACCAAATCAATAATGTACTTGTAGTCATTTCATTTGAATTACAAATACTTATTATGTACAATTTAATGTTCTTATTATCAATTAAGATAATTTTAACTTTATACCATCAATCAACTTTCTGTTTAAACAAATTAAATGTATAAACAAAACAAATTATTTTGTACAGATAATTCATAACTGTTTAAATTATGCATCAACCATAAGATCATCAAATAAAATTTATTGATGGTATAATTAAAAAATTTTTCGGTTAATTTACCAACGGAACAACAAGTGTTCGTTAGTAAAATCAATTCTATTTACTGATGGAAAACAAAAACTGTCGGTAATCTAAGACAGAATAACCAATCCCATCGCCAAATTTACCAACAGGATTTGCGTCAGAATAATCGTCGATATACTCACCGAAGGAACAAACATAACTGTTAGTATTGTTGTAATAAATTTACTGATAGAATAAACAATACCGTCTATAAATCTGCCGATAGAAAAATATTGACTGTCGGCAATTTACCAATGATCAACAAACAACCGTTAATATATTTACTAAGTGTACATTAATGGTACGTCGATAAATTTAGCGATGGACATTCTATTATTCGTCATAAATTATTACCTATGGCTGTTTCTACGACGCCTTTATCCGTCGGTAAATTCTGTTGTTAACCTGACTTACTGATAAAATTTTTGTTGGTAATGTTCGTTGCTAAACGACATTTTTCTTGTAGTGACAATAACTACATAAGTTTAGGTTGTTTAGCCTATGTTACATTATCCCTAATGATTCAATGTTATTAGTTGCCATAAATGAATCTAAACATAACGATTATGTATCATATTTAAGATTCTAGCAATAGGTTTACATAAAAACAATCCAACAGAGCATTTAAATCATTCTTATATAATACCCGATTCAATAAGCACAAAATAAGGTATACAATCCTTAAAGAGGGTAAGAACAATGATATACAAAGACAATATGTTTAGATGCACTCCTTGGCATCGATTTCACCTTTGAACAACAATGGGGAAGCTCAGCCATTTATGGGTGTCTTGTAAGAGTAAGTTTCTTCCCTTCATAACGTCAAAAGTTTATCCTCTCTTCATTTGTCATCAAAATGTTCTATCTATATGAAAAATTAGGTTTCTTGGCACGTACATGGTTTGATACACAGGTCGTGTATCAAACCGTATAAGTGAAGAAAATGTGAAAATTGTGAAGATACACTAATGGATACACAACCGTGTATCTAACCATGTAAGTCCAAATGTGTCTTCCAATTGCATACACGGTCCTGTAATCTAAATTCTTCTTCTTCTTGTGATTTGTTGTCCAATCCTCACCCTAATCCATCTCTTTCTTGTTCCACAAGGGTAAATGAGTTTGAACATCAAAATGTTGGCTTAAGGAATGTTCTCTTAACTTAATTTAACTTTTATGCTTTCAAATTATACCTAAAATCAAATGTGAATGAAAATAAGTATCCTAAGCATTTCATAAAAAATAATCATTAAGTGTTAAGAAGTGAATCTATAACTAATTAAGAACACATCAAATTTCCCCCACAATTAGCTTTTGACTGTCCTCGAGAAAAACAACAAAATGAAAGACACAAACCAAGCACTTCCATAATTTCTATATTTCTTAAGAAAAGATAGCCATAAGTAAAAAGAAATAACTTTCAAAATCGTAGAAAGAACTCAACATTCAATGCCTCTACGCATAATCAATCAACAATCATCACCTTCAAAAACTAAGCAATCTAGTTGTAAACTTGGACAAAATGTGTTTATATAAGATAGATCTATAGGCACACTCAAACACTATTTATAATTATGACATTCCACAAAGTTGCAAATCATTTCATTTCTCCACCACTAAGATTCACATGCATAATCATGAATCAAAGGACTTTTTAAGGTTGTAATGTGGGAAAGGGTTAAGGTAAGGTGTATTTGGATAATGTAAGCCATCAAAGCTAGTGAAATAAGAAAACACTCAACGGAATATCAAGTGCGAAAACTATCATTCACTCAAAACTGTGTACATTAGCGGTGATGAATGCAAAAACTATGTTTCAAAACTCAAATTCAAGCTCTCACACCACAATATACATGAAACATAAGAAATTAAAAGGAATTACTCATACAATTGATGACAAATAATATATTATAACCATAAATGGTGATTCTTCAAAACAACATCCTCCTCATATGCTTTATACTCAAATCACCCATTTCATACAACTTTTAGGAGGAAAAACTAATCATAAATAATTTTGCAAAACAAATGCATTCCATCCTTGATAATTTTATTTAAATACTTTTGTTTTTAATTTTTCTCTTTTTTCTCTTTTTTTCGTTTTTAATGAAATTGAAAGAAGCTACATCAACATTGGAATTCATTTATAAGAGATAAAAAAACATTCCAATAATTATAACCAACCCACACATGTGCACTCACCCACACTTACACTTTATACATCTACAATCATCATCAATTGAAAAATGTTCCACTAGCTTTAAGGCTTAGGTAGGACATTTGGTTAGGTTTAAAGCCTATAATGTGGCTAACACAAAAACAAAAGACAAATAAGCTCAAGGGGGCTTATCAAAAGGAAAAATTATAATAATAGATAAATTATTTGGCTTATGTAGCTTATGAAACATAATATGCCTATATCATTTCCATGTTAATGCACGTGATAAAAATATGGTCTTAAATAGAAAATTAAAGGAAAGTTAGGATGTATATGTCATGAAGGTCAAGCATAAAAAAAAGGCAATAAGACTAATACAAATGTGTCAGTCTATAAAGGTTCAAAACCTCATTGACTTTTGTCTATCACTAGTCACTTCTCTTTTAAAGATAATGTATATTGACTAATCACAAGAGTAAAAATTCATGCTCAAGTTGCCATGAATTTCTCTACTCAATTTATTTGCTAATTATGACCTATATAGTTCTAAAAGCAATAGAAAAAGAGAAAATGTTTGTTTATTTGATTGATTTTGAAAACACCTAAGAAACATACATAAGCAATAAACAAACTTAAAAACATGCATGAAAAAAAGATTTCCACCCCAACACTTAACACTAAATTGTCCCCAATGTAACATCAAATGTAAGAAATGGATCATTTCACATAAATAACAAATGTGAGAATGTAAATAAAATGAAATGAATTTCCTTTGGGTTGCCTCCCAAGCAGTGCCTTTGTTTCATGTCATTGGCTCGACGTAAATGTCACTCAATCTTCATAATGAGGCTTTCTAGCCCTATCACTTCCATATTTTCCCCTTGGAATCCTTTATAAAAGGATTTCAATCAATGACCATTCACCCTGAACTATTTGTTCGTATGTAGGCTTTTAATTTCAGCTGCACCATATGAAAACACATTAGTAACGATAAAAGGTCCAATCCAATGACAATATAATTTACCTGGGAAAAGCTTAAATCGTAAATGATAGAAATGAACTTTTTGTCCACAAAGAAATTCCTTCTAATAGTCATATTATCATAAAATAGCTTTGTCTTTTCCTTGTAAATTTCTACATTCTCATAAGAGTCAAGCCTAAGCTCTTCCAATTTTTACAGTTGCAATTTTCTTTGTTCACCCATCTCATCCATCCTCATATTGCATTGTTTGACTGCCTAAAAATCTTTGTGCTCAATTTCTATTGGAAGATGACAAGACCTTTTATAAATTAATCAGTATGGAGACATGCCAATCAGTGTCTTTTATGTCCCAAAGAGCATCAATAAGTCGTTGGCTCCAATCTTCACAATTTGGGCTTAAAATTTTCTGAAGGATTGACTTGATTTCTCTATTTGATGCTTTTGCTTGCCTGTTTGTCTATGGATGGGAGGATGTAGACAACTTGTGAGTGACATGGTATTTCTTTAAAAGATTTCCCACCAATCGATTTCAAAAAAGAGTACCGTTTTTGCTAATCAATGCTTCCAATGCTCCAAACCTAGGAAAAATATTAGACTTGACAAATTCTGCAACAACTTTAGAATCATCATTCCTTGTGGCTTTAGCTTCCACGCATTTAGAAACATAATCCATAACCAATAAAATGTAAACAAAACCAAAAGAAGAAGGAAAGGGTTCCATAAAGTCAATGCCCTAGACATCAAAATTTTCATATGTAAGGATTGGAGATAAAGGCATTTGGTCTTTATGGGATAAATTACTTTGTATTTTGGCATTGCTCATATGCGTTGTAGAACATATAGGAATCTTGAAATATATTTGGCCAATAAAAAAAATATTCAACTATTTTCCTAGTAGTTCATTTAGGCCCAAAATTACCACCACAAGCATATGAATGACAAAATTTTAAAATAGATTCACATTCATACTCAGGCACACATCTCCTAGTTACTTGGTAAAAAAAAATCTTCCATAATTGATTATCATCCCAACTATAATATTTGAATCACTATTCTATTCCTTCTAACTTTACTTAAATCATTATGTATCTTATGATTCACTAGATAATTTACAAATCCACATACTATAGAACCTTACTTTGAAGCATGAGTAATTATTTATCCAAAAATAGCTTTTGCAATGTTATTGAATCCTATTCCTTCATAACTTAACTCAAGTGGTCCGCAACTAAGTTCTATACACCTTTCTTATCTTTTATCTCCAAATCGAACTCCTAAAGTAGGAGAATCCATCTAATAAGCCTTGACTTTGCTTCCCTCTTCGATAAAAGATACCTTAATGTTACATGATCAAAATATGTAATGACTTTAGATTGAAGCAAATAAGGTCTGTATTTATCTAAAGCAAGCACAATAGATAAAAACTCCTTTTCTATGGTGGTGTAGTTGCATTGTGCTAGAATGAGAGTCCTTGAAGTGTAGTAAATGGCAAGAGTCATTTTACCACATTTTTGACCGAGGACAGCACCCACAGCAAAATTACTAGCATGACATATAATCTCAAAGGATTGTGGTTGAATGATTTATGCCAAAATCAAAAGTTCCTTCATCTTGTCAAAGGCCTCCTTACATCTCTCATCAAATTCAAATGGCATACCTTTTTGTAACAAATGATAGAGATTTGTTGAAATCTTACTGAAATCTTTAATAAACCTGAGATAACCTGCATGGCTAAGAAAAGAACCAACCTCCCTTACATTTGTGGGGAAGGGTCAGTTTACATAATTCCTACCTTAGCGTTATCAACCTCAATCCCTCTAGATGAAATTACATTTCCCAAAACTATTCCTTATTTGACCATAAAATGACATTTTTCATAATTTAAAACAAGATTAGTGTTGATTCACCATTCAAGTACTCAATTCAGATTATCTAAGTATGCATCAAATGAATCCTTATAGACAATAAAATTATCCATAAAAACCTCAATAATGTGCTCAACACACTCAGAGAAAATACTTACCATGCATCTTTGAAAAGTGGTTAGGGCATTGCAAAGTCCAAAAGGTATGCTTCTATAAATAAACCAAACGGGCATATGAAGGCTGTTTTCTCTTAATCTTCTGGAGCTATCACAATTTGGTTATAAGTTGAATATCCATCAAGAAAACAATAATGAGATTGTTCCATAAGTCGTTCAACCATTTGATCAACGAATGGGAGTGGAAAGTGATCCATGAGTGTGGCAACATTTAACTTTATGTAATCAATGCATACTAGCTATCCATTTTTAATTCTTTTAAGGAGAAACTTATTTTTCTCATTTTTCACCATTATAATCCTAGTCTTCTTTAGTTCCACTTGGACTGGACTCACCCATTTACTATATGAAATTAGATAAATTATACCGATATCACGCAACTTCAAGATTTCTGTTTTCACCACTTTAAACATCCGAGTATTCAATATCCTTTGTGATTCTCTTAATAGTTTGGATCCTTCTTCTAAAAGAATTCGGTGTATACATGTCGAAGGGCTAATACCCTTAATGTCAGTTATGGTCTACCTTATAGCTATGATATGGTCCTTAGGCACTTGAATAAGCTTTTCCTCTTGAAGCTTGGTTAGATTCTTTGCTATGATTACCAAAAGTGTTTCTATTTCTCCCAAAAATACATACTTCAAATAATTCGGTAATTGCTACAGTTTAATGGTTGATGTCTGCACAACTAAAGGTAGAGATTTTGTGTAACATCCGGTTACCCATGTTGAAGTTGGAATAGAATATAAGAGAAATTATTGAGAAATTAGAAAGTGCATTTCATGTTCATGCATAATATGACATGCACATACACGTGAATATAGGTATTTTTGCATATGAAAATGATTGTACATGCAGTCATTGACATTCCGGGTATAATTGATTTATATATGTGGAATGTGATTTTATTGAGAATTGTGGTTTATTTGTATTGAAAATTGATTTGGAGAGTGTATTTGTTGATTTAGAATTTTTGGGTGAATTTTAGGAAAAATTTTTGAAATTATTAGATATTATTGAATTAGGAAAAAAATGCCAGTTGGCAAGTAAATTGATAAATGGAAATAGAAATAAGAATCAAATGATAATGAAGAAGTTTTATAGATGACTGTGGGAATTATTAAGAAAATGATATTGAAAATTTTAGAGACATTTGGAGTAAAGTTGAAGATAACTAGACTAGTTTCATTAGAAAAACTAGTTAAAGCCTTAGAAGTTAGATAAGTGACAAGTGTCACTTACTTAGTTTAAGTTATATTGTATGATTATGTTAGCAAGACCAAGTCATGTTTCTTTTAAATTTGAAAGACTAAGTTACTGTTGTTTCTTGACTAAGTTCTCTTCTTCATAGCTTCTTTTTCAAGCTTTTTCTTCATTGATTTTTGATTCGCCGAACCTTTACCAAAGAAAACCTTATTTTTATCTATCCTTTTTGCTACTCCCAACTTTGTTATCCATTTCTTTTGTCTAAAAAAAACCTAACCCAAACCACCTTTAAGATGATGTACGTGGGTGCATGAGAGTTATGGCTTCTTGGAGTTTTTGAAGATTTTGGAATTTTATCAAGTACATGTAAATCTTTATGAGTTGTTGGTATATGAGATAAATTTGGATCTTTAGTTGTCATTAAATGATCATGTGAAAATGGACATTTTTATGTATACCGTGGCTATAGGATGAATATATTGATTTTATTGTTTGTGTGTTTTGAGGATCAAAATGTTACAGGATAGTGTTAAAATGATTTTGAAGTTGAAAGATCAATGAAAATGTACATAAGAAGAGTACAGAAATTCACAAAAGATAATGTTCATATATTCTCTATTTTACTATGGATACGTAGGTGTTGTTCATTGTGTTTACAAAAAAAAATGATTTTGAGGGCTTAGAGATAATTTAAAATGAGTTTAGAGATAAAGAATAGGCGTAAGGTGATGTCTGGATATGAGAAAGAACGATAAAAATGAAGAGAATGCAGAAAAATGAAAATGCAGAAAAACATAAAGGAGCTGAGTAAATGATTTTCTGTTTTGATGTTGTGTTTTAATATTAGGTTTTGATTTGTTTATGATTATGTTGAGTTAAATGGAAGCTGAAAATGGGATTGATATAAGTTAGAGATGTTGGTTTAAGACAAAGAAAAGAAGAAGAAGAGAAGGAGAGCTGCAGTTTGGAAGGAAGAAGGAAAAGCACGATCATGCAGGTGCACGTTCTTGACATTGCAGAAGCACTAGGAAGCTCACTGCAAGATCGTGACTTCGAAACTTTTCAAATGGAGGGTTGTTTTGAACATCTTTCCTTTTTTTGACCATAACTTCTTCTCCAGACCTCCAAATGGTACTCGATTTGAACCAACAGACTTGAAACATATTGTTCTATATCTCCATTAAAATTTATAACCATCTGAAATCATTTGGAGTAGATTGATTGATGAATTTGGGAAAAAATTGATGAGCAGTTTTGGAATTTCATAACTAGAGTATTTTCACTGAACATGCTTTGGTATTTTAGACATAACTTGTTTTGTAGTTATCCAAATGGAATGATTCTTAATTTAGAGTAAACTAGAGACATAGCGATACAAATTGTATGACAAAATCTAATTTTAATTCAGTCTTTAAAAATTTAAATTTCTGGATGGAATTTGAGTACAGGGCACTATTTTAGTATAAGAACAGTCCAAAAATATTTGGAGTTTAACTTTCAGAGTACTAACCAAATTGAATGATCTTAGTCTCATTAGAAACTTAAGAGATAGGAGAACAATTTTCTAGAAGAAAATATTGCCAAATTACTTCATTTTCAATGTTATATTGATCATGTACAGTAGACCCAAAGGTATGATTCAGGAAAAATCAGAATTGACGAAATGAGATATGAATTATGATTTTAATGGTTTTATTGAGGTATAAACCATAACTATAAATGATACTTATGTGAGTTTGGAAATATTAATGTTTACATAATGAGAATAATAGAGTAATATTCGGAATTGTCATGAACATGCATTGTGCATATTTCATATACATACTTGTGCATTAACAAACACTTATAATTGTGCAAAAGTGTGATATGTGTATATTGCTTGATATAGAGGAGCAATTGGAACGTCAACATTTAGGTGTTGCTGGAACTTTGAGGCAATAGCTTCACGCAATTAATTGTTGGCTTTAGAATATGTTTTGAATGATGGTATGAATGTGATTTGATTATGTTAATGTTGGACAATAACGGTCCGAGAATTGATGCATGAATGTGATATTGAAGTGCTACTTGTATATGAATGTGGCGAACTAAATGCTTCTTGACATAATTGATTGATTATGAGTTATGCATTCCATACATGAATGCATGATCAGATAATGAGAGTTGTGAACTGAGTTGCCACCGAAAATGAACTTGAAGCTCCAATTGTGATTAAGAGCTAAAGGCTCACTATATAAAATGAGTCCTATATCCCCAATAGATAAGGGACAATATAAATGAGCCTGATATCCACAATAGATACGGGATAGCTTAGGCACTCGATCATATTAACTTAATAATTGGAAAAGAGTCACATGAGCATTTCATATCCATTTTAATAAGTATGCTTGATTATTTGAAATGAAAAATTGTCTTACTCTTAAGTGAGAATGTGATATGTGATAATTTGTGCAAAATGCAAAGATGTGAATTATATGTTATATGTGTGATGTGTTACATGAATAGAGTGAACCATCGATGATGGATACCTCATTGAGTTCGCAAAACTCACCAAACTTGCAACATTGATTTTTCAGGACCAAGAGACAACTTTAGCTACTAAGATATGCTTCAAAAAGTATAGTCTTATACTTTTAGGGAAAAAGAAAAAATGGATCAAAGGTTGGTCAGCTAAGATTGGAAGATTAGATAGATCTTTTGTGTATTTCCTCTTTCATGTAGTGTATTTTGTATTAGGATATGGTGATGTTCATATTCGGATGATATTGAAAACTGTCAATGTAAATATTTGGTTTTATGAAATGAAATGGGGAAATTTTGGTTTTTAAAATATTGTGACTTTCTTTATGATGTCTTATAAGAGAATAAAGAATGATGATGTCATGTTATGTGAATGTTGTGATTGAACGTAGTGCACCATTATCATAGGTTATGTACTAGAATGTCCTCAGGGTGTTTCGGTATATACCCCAAAGTAACGGGGCATTACATTTATATCCAATCTCCTATACAAATTCTCATAAGTTTCACCTTTAACCTCTAAAATTGTCTTCTTTACCTCTTTCGTTGATAGTTTATACCTTTCTCTTTTAGCTCCTTTCTCTACCTCTATTGTACTTTCCAATAGAACTTCGTACACTCTCTTTTTAGCCTTCATCTTCCCTTGTACATCTTCCGACCACCACTAAGATTCCATCTTACCACCCCTTGACCCTTTAGAAACTCCCAAGATTTCTTTGACAGTATCCCTTACCAAAATTGCTATTCCCTCCTACATTTGATTAACATCCCCTCTAAATGTCCATTTGGATCCATTTCTTATTCTATCCTTAAATTGTTCCACCATGTCCCCTTTCAGGTTCCACCATATAATTTTAGTACACCTCTTAGTAATTTACTTCTTCCTCCATCCTTTAACTTCCAGATCCAAAACTAACATTCTATGTTGAGTTGTTAAGCATGCTTCCAGAAGCACTTTACAACCCTTACACCTAGCTCGATCGCTTCGCCTTATAAGGAAATAATCAATTTGAGTCTTGGTGGTTCTATTCTTAAAAGTCACTAAGTGCTCCTCTGTAATACCGCATGTTAGGGGTTAGAAAATTTAGGAATTTTCAGTACATCATATGCTTTGCATAATTGAGTATTCGCTGATATATGCATATGAATTTTTACATATACAAATAATTGTACATGCATTCATGACATTTTTTGGGTATAATTGGTTTCTAAATGCGATTAAATTGTGAATTGTGGATTATATGTGTTAAAAATTTATTTGGAGACTATTAGTATTATTTCAAAATTTTTGGTGAATTTTCAGAAACTCAATCTCACCTCAATTAACTCCAACACTTGCAAGCAATTCCTCTAACTCATTTTCTTAACTCATCAGTACACATACACAATTTATAAATCCAAGCTTCACACTTGGCATTAAAATCCGATTAACACACATGCAACTTTAAATTTCCAGCATTTTTCCCACATTCACAGTTTCAATTCCTCATCTGAGTCATTTAGGACATGTATTCTCCGAAATCTACTGCTATAACTTCACATGTATGCATTCATTTACACACTAAAACATCATCCAAATTCATGTACAATAACCAGAAAATTGAAAGCTCACTTACTTGATCTCAACAAAATTTTCCAGCAGTGAGAGTGAATAAGTGCTTTCGATGAATGGGGAAAAGCAAGAATAAAAAGAAACAAAACAATAGCTGGACTGAAATGTTTATTTTACGAGGTATATCATTGATGTGAGAACCAAAAGCAGATCTTTCGGTGATGAACAAAGAAAAAGGAAAGAAAAGTTTAGTGTTGCATGCTTTCGGTGAAGAACAACTGAAAATTTCCTTCTCTTTTCCAAGAAAATACGTGTATCCTTTGCATATGGGCCATGTGTCAACACACAAGGCTTCCAAATGTCACAATTTCATTGGTCTATTTGTCTCTTATTTTTTCTAGTCCAAAAATACCCCAAAATTTTAGAAATTTCCTAAAATTTACCAAAAATTCCAAAATAAGTCTAATAGTCTCCAAATAAATTTTAACATAAATAATCTGCAATTCATATTTTAATCACATTTAGAAACCAATTATATCCGAAAAATGTCATGAATGCATGTACAATTATTTGTATATGTAAAAATTCGTATGCACATATCAACGAATACTCAATTATGTAAAGCATATGATGTACTAGAGATTCCTTGGAGTAACAAATCAAAAACAGTAGATCGACTAGCTGTACCTACTGCTTCGGCTTGAGCTTATGAGCTGAAACCTCGTAAGGTTCAAGGTGTATCAGATGTCACTGCTGATATTGTTTCTCTTTTTGATTCTGAAATGTATGCATTGATTAACCCTGGATCTACTCATTCATATATCTGTGTTGGAGAAATGTTTGATATGAAGGTGCCTATAGATCAGTTAGAGTATGACATGCATGTGACCAGTCCACTAGGCAGCAGTGTGTTGGTTAATCATATGTTTAGGAATTGTCCTATTATGATTCATGAAATTGAGTATGTAGTAGATTTGATTAAATTTCCATTTCATGAATTTGATTTAATTCTGGGTATGGATTGGTTGTCTGAGCATCGGGAAATAATTGACTGTAATACTAAGGCAGTTATGTTTAGGAGACCCAATTAGTCTGAGATAGTATTACATGGCGTTCGCATTAGTTCTTTAACTAATGTGGTATCTGCTACACAAGCTCGGAATTTTCTGATGAAGGGATGTGAAGCTTACCTAGCTTTTGTGCTTGATTCCTAGAAGGAGGGTGGTAAGGATAAACTGCTTGACATTCCTATAGTGAATGAATTTCCAGATGTATTTTTGGAGGAATTGCCTGGACTCCCTCTTGAAAGGGATGTGGAGTTATCTATTGAAGTTATGCCTGGCACCACTTCTATATCCAGAGCACCGTACAGAATGGCTCCTACTGAACTGAAGGAATTGAAGGTGTAGTTACAAGAGCTTTTGGATAAAGGGTTTATTCGACTCAG
>JANZXP010000006.1:22977258-22992557 GCA_027576715.1 Erythroxylum flavicans
TTATAAAGAGATTTGTTATGAAGATTTTATAAGTCTCCCTTTATTCTTTTATGCAATTTAATAAATATAAGATTTGCTAATTTATTTCACTTTGGTAACTATCTAAACTAATGAACCTTATATTTATAAATTGTCTAATATTATCCAAACATGGCCCAAAACCAGCCCAAAATTGCATATTGGGCCTAAAGGCCCTGTATAGCGTGAGCCCAGCGCCTGCCTAAGCTAATGCAGCATCTGGCGCGTGGACTGCACGCGTCAGATGCTGCAGTTGATAGACGTCTAGGCTGAAAAAGGGCAATGCCTGGCACGTGGACTACACGCGCCAGAAGTTTGCCTAGACATCTTCTTCCTTCAGACGCTTGCCGTCTGGTTTTCGTGTTTTTTTTATGCTTGAGTTTCTTTCATAACACGACACTTTCATGGTTGTCTATATACCACAGAAACATGTCTTCACATTTTGTTCAAGAAAAAATCACGTTTGAAAATCAACTGTGTAGTATCAAGAACCAAACATGTCAGTTCTTGTCAACAACCATAATCATAGTCGACAATGGCTTCAATCTAAGTTGCAACATCCAACAACACAAATAAAACTCAAGAAAAGGATTTCAAATATGTAAATAAAATCAATCTTTTAGTTTTAAGAACCAAAACTTTCGGTTATTTCTTAACAAACATAAATACATGTTTATAAGAATAAGAACGTTATTGCCAGAAATAGCAAACTCAGACATCATATTTAATTTTATTTTCTTCTTTCCATTTCACCGCTAATACTGAAAACCAATTTCAGAAATGTTGGAAATAGAACAAAACAATAAAACCAAAAGGTTGTTTTCGATGACAATAACTAGAAGTGTGCATTATCCATGACAGAAAACAACACAAACAATACGAACAGTGCAGGCAATACAAACAACACAGGCTCTAATACCAATCGTTAGAATTTCATGTAGAAATTAACACGCAAAACCTAAAATCAATTGCATTCAAACCATCTTAAACTAAGGATTGATAACATACTGTCTGGCGAACACGTTGTCATATTAAATCAATAATTTCCTTTTGATTGACAAACCTTGTATTCTTGATCTCTTCTTCTCCTTATCCAATGTGATACACAGAAGGATATCATTGAATGATGGAAAAAGAACTAACAACATAAAGGGAGGATGTATCTTGCTTTTATAGATAGGAGAAGAGGGCCAAGAAAATAACTATTGGTTTAAATGTACCCGCTCCATCAAAAGATACATAGCCTTACAACAATTATTATTATTTTGGGCATTCTTTTAATTGGCTATAAGTGGGTAAAACTTAAAACACTAGGTTAGTGGGCCTCCCATTTAATTTAATGTGGAAATAACATTTTAAACTCACCAAAAGCATATACATTCTTGAAAGTCATATCCTTGTGAAAATTCTCTTATGCGTTAGAAAGTGAAATTCTGTCGAGAGAGATTACTGAAGCTCATATTGAGCAAAACTTCATTTTTATTTGAGAGCTTGTAGAGGAAAGTGAAATACTACTAGTGTGGAAGGTTGAAGAACCTTGAAAAATATTATCTTATGAGCTTGGAGAGGCTTGTCAAATTACTATTTGATTTTATAGTGAAACATTCAAGTTGAATATTTGAGGACTAGAAGTTGACTTAGGTTGAAAGTTGAACCAGTATAAATCGACTGCGTCCTTCTTCTCTCTTTCTCTCCTTATTTTCTATATTTCCATATTATATTGTGTGCGAGTTCATATCAACAAGAGACTCCTTCACTTTTAAAATAGGTCCCTTCTGTTTTCAACTTGCGAGAGGTTCCTTTCAGTTTTAATAAGTGCCTTCTGTTTTTAAATTAATTTAACAAGATTCATCATTCAATAGGTTCCTTTTGTTTCAACGAGGTCCTATTCCATAGAAGACTTCTATCGCCTAACAGGTTCCTATCGTTTAAAAAACTTTATCGTTTGATATGCTCCTACTGTTTTTATTTGTTAACTAGGATTTGTTTTCTATATGAATTGAAAGCAACTTCTTAAAAAAAATTTTAAGTCACACACAATTTACCTCCCTCTTGCGTGTGTTTGCTTTATCACATAATTCATACCATTAAATAAAGTAATGTTGTTATAGGTGTAAAGCGACAAAAAAATCTATTTTACAAAAAATGAATAATGTTGCTTAAATTTTGACTAAAGCAACAAAACTGTTTCAAATTTTAGCGACAATGTTGAATAGATATTGCAACAATTTAAGTCTTTATAAGGCAATAAGGTAATTTTTTTAGACAACAATTTGTAACAACAAAAGCAATAGTTTATTTTTCTATTATCAATAATATGTTAATATAGAAACAAAATGTTGTCATTAAATATGCAACATCCATATATACATTAAAAGCAATGTATATATATTAATGTATGTCTTAATTGTATACATACTATCAAATATAAACGACCAAAAACCTTCATTTATATATTTTATATAGTCTATAAAGACTTGTAAAATTTAACCTTTAACATATTCAAAATACAAAAGCAAAAGAAAAACTAGCTAAAATATTCACTACATTATCTTCCTCCATTTCATATCAAATATAAGTGAATTAATCTAAAGACTAAACGAAACCAATATGTATGAGCACTCTAAAATCCTTTACCAAGTACCTCCTTATTCACTTGTAATCATCACCTTCCTACTAACTACTTTATTGTGACCTCCTTTTAATGAAGATAATAATATAATCCAAGATTTAATAACACAATGATTCAATTCTTTCTATGAACAAATTCAAAAAGTATGAACATATACAATTATTCTTAACAAAAAAGATAACAAGATAATGTACAATAACAGTGAATTGAGGAAACCTTTTCACCTGATATATATGCATGGTTTAAAGGAATAAAAGATTCCTTTCTTGATTGAATAAGTGCAATCAATTTACAAAGCATGTCTATATAAGTGGCGTTAGCTTGCCCAAACTAAGACTAAATGAGGGAGAAAATTTGTTTCTTCATTTCTTCTCTATCAACTTTATCTTGTTCTAATTTTCTTTTGATTCGCAAGCATTCTACTTTCTCTTATTCTAGTTCCTTTCTCGTTCTCTCTTTTTTCAACTTCGACTTTTTAGTTCATCTCTTCTTCCAATTGTGCGCATTTTAGTTTAGGACCATTTATGTGTATTTCAGTTTGTTGTTTTCTATTTTGAATATTTGTTTCAGCAATTTGCAACACATTAAAGATTTATATTAATTCGATATCATGTAAGTAGTTTTTAAAATGTAATGCCTTCACATCTAAGTGGTTCCAATAAGAAATGAGCTCCTTAAAGACTTCTTTGCCTATGTAGCTGGGAAGATTGAACATTCTTTATGCATTTATCGTATATTGTTTGATATAAGTAGCACAACAATATAATAGGATAAAATACACATACAACGAGCAATAAATTTGGGCATCTTAATGAAAGTACTAATAATATAGAAAATTGATACAAGATAAAACACTACTCACTATTTTCTTGCTTGTACACTTTTCTAGGCTTTCTTTTATAAATTGCAAGATACTTTTCAGTATTAGAGAGTGGAGTTTTACCCTTTCTCCCATTTTTCTATCCATGAAAAAAAATTATTAGAAATTTGAAATAACTTGATATATTTTATAAGTCGTTAAAGAACTTACCAACTTACCATAAATACTTGTAAAACTCTAAAGACCAACTGTGTGCATTTTAGTTTGTTGTTTTCTATTTCAAATAAAACTCCACTCTCTATTTGGTGGAAAGGACCAAATATTTCAATTTTCATTCAAAGTGTAAGAAGGAGATGATCTTAAGCTTAAACTTCGTAGATGACCTATTCCTATTCTTAATGGCTGATGATAAATCTCAAAATGTTTAACAGAATGTCAAGTATGCATATTGATTTATGCTTAACTGTTTATACATTCATTCCTTAACACTTAATCATTATTGTTATGAAATGCTTACAATACTAATTTTAGTCCATATTTGGTATTAGATACAATTTGGAAGTTTAAGAGTTAAAATGAGTTAAAAGCACATTCCTTGAGTCATTAAATTGATGTTTAGACTCATTGTTCTTTGAAGAACAATAAGGAGATGGATTAGAGTGAATATGAGACAAGAAAATGCCATAAAATGAATAATTCATCATGCATTGCAAGATGCACGGTCGTGCATAATTTTAAAAAATGCATTGTTTTGGTGATGCTCAATTGGATGCACGACTGTGCATCTACCCCAAAATCTAATTTTTCATATAAGTAGATATTTGAGTAACTAAAAAAGGGGGAGGGTGAATCGTTTTTGGAACACAAGAAGGGGAAAAGACCTTACTTTTTTGGTGTCTATGGAGGGATAATCTTCCTTCGTCCAATTCAAAGGTGAAATCAAAGCCAAGGATGACATTTGAGCTACTCTTCATTTTTTATTGTTGAATCTATCTCTTTCTAGGGATTTTTTATGTTATTCTTTGCTTATTGATTTCCATGCACAGTAGCTTGTGAGAGAGAGCTCCAACTTTAGAACCATGAAAATGATTGTAGTGGCTCCAAAATATTTTTCTAGGCCAACCAAATTTTTCTCTTTATTTGACCTGCGAGATCAAAATTTTCTCTTTATTTGAAACGCATTAGAAATTAGAAAACTAGTAGTTTGTGTGCTCTCACCATCAATCAAATATTTTTTTAAAGATATAACAATATAGTGAAACATTTTCAGTTTTAAGTGCCTGCATTTTCTGCTCTTAAGAAGTCTTCACTAATTGATACTTCTTTCCACTACCTAGCTAAAAAGAGACGCCAAGCTAAAGTAAGGTGCAACAATTTTGCATTAACACTTTTAGAAAAGTAGGCTAATAATTCAGCATAAAAATTCAGTTAAATGTTCTGTTAATATAACTAAAAATTATCAGCTACCTGGTATGCTATATATTGGTCAGTAAAAACTAGAGGCATAAAGAAACTGTTGCTCAATATACATACCTTATGGTCCATATGGCAGCTATAAGTTACATACACCTCTTCAAAAATATTCATATGCAGATGAAAAGAGACAAAAAATATGTTACGAAATTGAATATCGTTATGTACTTGACAATTTAATGACATGAGTAGTTTTTACCCACTGGAACTAGATGTTGTATAAGGGCTAGTCCATATGAACGTATCAGAATTTGGAGAAAGTAGCTGAGGGTTCATTCTTTAACAATTTAAGATCTACTCGGATATTGGTAGCGTAACATAGCACTACACAGAATAACAAAACTTAACACTATAGCTAGTGATGAGTCTAAGTCGATCCTATAGAGATTAAATCAATTCACCTTTCTAAATTATATTTATATATATAAAGGGGGTTTGGTTTGATGCAATTAAGAAGAAAAAGTAAAATTGAACTTGTGGAAGCAAATAATAGAAAATAGTCAAAAGTGATGAAAGTGTCAGAATTTAGTTCTCAGATCAATCTCAGTCTAAACAAAAATAAACATACATCATTGCTTTATCGTTTTCACACCTCTCTTATAACTATTAATCATGAATTAACAATAAGCTCTATTAATCCCAGTTTTCTCTTAGATTGCGTTTAACGAAAACATGATCTTTATTTAAACCTAACTATAACAACCCAGAACAAGCTCTCCAGATTTAGTTCGACAGTCGCATTATGATTAGGAAAACAAATCAATATAAGCAATAACCATACAAGTTCAGATTATTTAGCCTATGTTACATTATCTCTAATGATTCAATGTCATTAGTTGCCATAAATGAATATAAATACAACGATTACGTATGATATTTAAGATTCTAGCAATAGGTTTACATAAAAAACAATCTAATAGAGCATTCAAATCATTCTTATACAATACCTAATTCAATAAACATAAAATAATGTATACAATCCTTAAAGAGGGTAAGAATAACTATACACAAAGACGATATGTTTAGATATGCTCATTGGCGTCGATTTCACCTCTGAATAGGAATGAGGAAGTTTAGCCATTTATGGATGTCTTATAGGAGTAAGTTTCTTCCCTTCATAAAGTCTAAAGTTTATTCTCTCTTCATTTGTCATGAAAATGTTCTATTTATATGAAAAATTAGGTTTCTAGGCATGTACACCGTTTGATACATGACAAACTTATGAAGATATATGGAAAGATACATAGCCTTGTATCTAACCATGTAAGTCCAAATGTTTCTTCCAATTGTATACACAACGTTGTAATCTGAAATCTTCTTCTTCTTGTGATTTGTTGTCCAATCATCACCTTAATCTATCTCCTTCTTGTTCTATAAGGGTAATTGAGTTTGAACATCAAAATGTTGGCTCAAGGAATGTGCTCTTAACTTAATTTAGCTATTATGCTTCCAAATTGTACTTAAATTCAAATGTGAATTAAAATTATTATCTTGAGCATTTCATAAACATAACCATTAAGTTATAAGAAGTGAATCTATAAATAATTAAGCACACATCACATTTCCCCCACACTTAACTTTTGACTGTCCTCAGGAAAAATAACAAAATGAAAGTCACAAACCAAACACTTTCATAATTTTCATATTTCTTAATAATAGATAACCATAAGTAAAAAGAAATAACTTTCAAAATCATAGCAAGAACTCAACATGCAATGCCTTTACCCATAATCAATAAACAATCATCACCTTTAGAAACCAAGCAATCTAGTGGTAAACTTGGACAAAATGTGTTTAAATAATATAAATCCATAGGTATACTCAAACACCATTCATAATCATGACATTCTATAACTTTGCAAATCATTTCATTTCTCCACCACTAAGATTCACGTACATAATCATGAATCAAAAGACTTTTTAAGGTTGTAATGTGGGAAAGAGTTAAGGTGAGATGTATTTGGATAGTGTAGCGCAAAAGCCATCAAAGCTAGTGAAACAAGAAAACACTCAATGGAATATCAAGCGCAGAAACTATCACTCACTCAAAACTGTGCACATCAGTTGTGATAAATGTAAAAGGTATGTTTCAAAACTCAAATTCAAGCTCTCACACCACAGCATACATGAAGCATAAGGAATAAAAAGGAATTACTCATACAATTGATGACAAATAATATATTATAAATATAAGTGATGATCCTTTAAAACAACATCTACCTCATATGCTTTATACTTAAATCACCCATTTTATACAACTTTTAGGAGGAAAAACTAATCATAAATAATTTTGCAAAACAAATGGATTCCATCCTTGATAATTTATTTAAATAATTTTCTTTTCTTTTCTTTTCTCTTTTTCTTTCTTTTTCTTTTTCTTTTTTAATTAAAATTGATAGAAGCTACATCAACATTGGAATTCATTAATAAGAGATAAAATAACATTCTAATAATCATAACTAACCCACACATGTGCAGTCCCCCACACTTACACTTTGTACATCTACAACCATCATCAATTAACAAATGTTCCACTAGCTTGAAGGCTTAGGTAGGACATTTGGTTAGGTTTAAGGCCTATAATGTGGTTAACATAAAAACAAAAGACAAATAAAGCTCAAGGGGGATTATTAAAAGGAAAAATTATAACAATAGGTAAGTTATTTGGTTGATGTAGCTTATGAAACAAAAAAAGCCTATATTATTTCCATGTTAACGCATGTGATAAAAATGTGGTATTGAATAGAAAATTAAAGCAAAGTTAGGATGTATATGTCATGAAGTAGACAGAAGGTAATAAGACTAATATAAATGTGTCAATCTATAAAGGCTCAAAATTTCACTGACTTTTGTCTATCACTAGTCACTACTCTTTTAAAGATAATGTACATTGACTAATCACAAAAGTAAAAGTACATGCTCAAGTTGCCATGTTTATTCGCTAATTATGACCTATATAGTCCTAAAAGAAATAGAAAAAGAGAAAATGCTTGTTTATTTGATTGATTTTGAAAACACCTAAGAAACATACATAAGCAACAAACAAGCTTAAAAACATGCATGAAAACAAAGATTTCCACCCCGAAATTTAAAACTTAAATTATCCCCAATGTAACATCAAATGTAAGAAATTGAGCATTTAACATAAATAATAAATGTGAGAATGTAAATGAAAAGAAATGAACTTCCCTTGGGTTACCTCCCAAGCAGTGCCTTTGTTTCATGCCATTGGCTAGACATAAATGTCACTCAATCTTTATAATGAGGTTTTCTAACCCTATCATTTCCACATTTTCCACTTGAAATCCTTCATAAAAGGGTTTCAATCAATGACCATTGACCTTGAACTACTTGTTCGTCTGTAGGCTTTTAATTTCAACTACACTATGTGAAAACACATTAGTAACGATAAAAGGTCCAATCCAATGACAACATAATTTACCTGGGAAGAGCTTAAGTCTTAAATAATAAAGAACATGTTGTCCAACAAAGAAATTCTTTCTAACTGTCATCTTATCATGAAATAACTTTGTCTTTTCTTTGTAAATTTCTATATTCTCATAAGAGTCAAGACTAAGCTCTTCCAATTTTTGCAGTTGCAATTTTCTTTGTTCACCCACCTCATCCATCTTCATATTGCATTGTTTGATTGCCTAAAAATCTTTGTGCTCAATTTCTATTAGAAGATGACAAGAATTTTTGTAAATTAGTCATAATGGAAACATGCTAATCGATGTCTTGTATGCGATTCTGAATGCCCAAAGAGCATCAACAAGTCATTAGCTCTAATTTTTACAATTTAGGCTCACTATTTTCTTAAGGATTGACTTGATTTCTCTATTTGATGCTTTTGCTTACCTGTTTATCTGTGGATGGTAGGTCGTAGACACCTTGTGAGTGATATGGTATTTCTTTAAAAGATTTCCAACCAATTAATTACAAAAAGAGTACCCTTGGTGGTAATCAATGCTCTCAATGCTCTAAACCTAGGAAAAATGTTAGACTTCACAAATTCTGCAACAACTTTAGAATCATCATTCCTTGTGTCTTTAGCTTCCACCTATTTAGAAACACAATCGTACAATTTCTACCTTAGGTTTATCAACCTCAATCCCTCTAGATGAAATTACATTCCTAAAACTACTCCTTATTTAACCATATAATGACATTTCTCAGAATTTAGAACAAGATTAGTTTCAATTCACCATTCAAGTACATAATTTAGATTATCTAAGCATGCATCAAATTAATCCCTATAGACAATAAAATGATTCATAAAAACCTCAATAATGTGCTTAATATACTCAGAGAAAATACTTACCATGCATCTTTGAAAGGTGGTTGGGGCATTGCAAAGTCCAAAAGGCATTCTTCTATAGGCAAATGAACCAAATGGGCATGTGAAGATTGTTTCTTTTGATCTTCTAGAGTTATCACAATTTGGTTATAACCTGAATATCTATAAAGAAAACAATAGTGAGATCGTCCTATAAGTCATTCAATCATTTGATCAATGAATAGGAGTGGAAAGTGATCCATATATGTAGCAACGTTTAACTTTCTGTAATCAATGCACACTAGCCATCCATTTTGAATTCTTGTAGGGACAAACTCGTTATTCTAATTTTTCACCACTATAATCCTAGTCTTCTTTGGTACCATTTGGACTGGACTCACCCATTTACTATCTGAAATTAGATAAATTATACCAATATCAAGCAACTTCAAGATTTTTGTTTTCACCACTTCCATCATCGGAGGATTCAATATCCTTTGTGATTCTCTTAATGTTTTGGATCCTTCGTCTAAAAGAATTCAGTGTATACATGTTGAAGGGCTAATACCCTTGATGTCAGTTATAATCCACCTTATAGCTGTGATATGGTCCTTAGGCACTTGAATAAGCTTTTCCTCTTGAAGCTTGGTTAAATTCTTTGCTATGATTACCGAAACTATTTCTATTTCTGCTAAAAATACATACTTCAAGTGCTTTAGTAATTGCTTTAGTTCAATGGTTGATGTATGCACAACTGAAGGTAGAGATTTTGTTTGAGATATTGGCAATTTAATATTTGAAGGCACATACCTTTTTGGCATTGGTTGCAGTGATTGTAATGTTAACACTGTTTCTTCTATCTCATCTGATATAAATAAGTTATAATTTTGCAAAGTGTTTTCTTCTAAACTCATGCAAAGAATGAATTCTAACTCATCCTTACCTTCCATATCAAGAACTTTTTGAGATAGGCAATCAATGACATCAATAGATAAATCAGAATAAATATCACTAGGGTACCTCATTACATCAAAAATATCAAAGCAAACTTGTTCACCATCAAACTCCATAGTTAATGTTCTTGTATCTACATCAATCTCTACTTTTAATGTTTCAAAGAATGGTTGACCCATAAAGATTGGTGCTGAATTAGATGAATGTTCTGCCCCTATGTTCAATGCATAAAAATCAGCTAGGAAAACTAATCCTTCAAAATAAGCATTATATCTGTATGCTAGTTGAATTATGACACGCATTTCTTAAATTTAATGAAGTGTTAATAGAATATGACGTGACATTAATTAAAGCTCCTAAATCTAGCATTGCCTTTTCAAATCTAGTTCCACTTATTTTGAAGAGAATTGTAAATGTGCCTGGATCCCTACACTTGGTGGAAGTTTCCTTTTTATGAATATAGACACATTCTCCCTCGCACTCACTTTATCATCTCCTCTCAATTGCCTTTTGGAAGTGTATAATTCCTTGAGAAATTTGGCATATCTTAGAACTTGTTTTTTGGCATCAATTAGAGCTATGTTCACCTCTACCTTTTTGAACATTTCCAAAATCTCCTTATCTTGATCCTCTTTCTTTAATTTAGCAAACCTACTAGGCAAAAAAGGTAAGGTATTAGTAAAATTTTTAATTACAGAAGATTGAGAGTTTACCTTAGTTTCTGTTTCAGCTTCTTTTGGAGATATTTTAAGTCCTTTTCAATTTCTTCATCATCACCCATAAGAGGAGTTTTATATAGTGCCTCTATTTCTTTACCATTTCTCAAGGTGATAACACTTGCATTATCTTTTGGGTTCACAATTGTCTAAGAGGGAAGTTTACTGAAACTTTGATTTTCCAATTGGCTAGTAGCAGTAGCTACGTGACTTATTTGATTTTCTAGATTCTGAATACTAACTCTTGTTTATTATTGAAATTGTAAGGTACTGTTTTAAAACTGAACCATATTCTGAGCCATAGTTTTTATCATGTCTTCCCATAAAGGTCTAGAGCTTGATGGTTGAACTTGCCTTTGAAATGGTTATTGGTAGGAGCTTTGTTGTTGTCCTTGTTGTCTATAATTATTGAATTGATGATTCTTCCACTTGAATTGTGTGCTTGGGAGTAGTTAGAATCATATTTCTTTTGTGGTTGACCCAGAAAACTTCCAAAAGCATTCACTTACTCCGTGGATGTTTCTTGCAAGGTTGGACACATATCAATTAGATGTCCTACCATTGTGCAAATTCTGCATGCTTTTACTTGTTAAGTACCATTTGCAACCATCTGTCTCACTAAAAATGTCAACCGAACTTTCTGTTGCTCCAGTGTGGCATTACTAGCTTCACTGACTTTTAATGGTCTGGGGTTCTTTCATATGTTGAATTGTTGAAAGTTAACAATCATGTTGGAAATCACATTTCTAGTTTCAATCGGCGTCTTATCTACCAACGTACCTCCACTTGCTACGTCTATCATACTTCTTTCTTGTGGCAAAAGTCCCTCATGGAAGTACTGGATCAAGAATTATTCATTGATTTGATGGTAAAGGAAACTAGCACATAACCTCTTGAAACACTCCCAAAACTCATGTAATGTCTCCCCATTGTGCTGCCTAATTGCATATATTTCCTTCCAAATATTTGTAGCTCATGAGGCAGGGAAGTATTTCTTTAGAAAAAGTCTTTGCATCTCATTCCAAGTAGTAATTGATCCTGAGGGTAAGTAATAGAGCCAATCTTTGTCGTTGTCCCCCAATGAAAAAGAAAATGCCCTCAACTTAATCTAGTCTTCTTATACCCTAGCTGGCTTTATGCTAGAATAGACTACGTGGAACTTCTTGAGGTGCTTATAAGAATCTTCACCTGGTATACCAAAAAAGTAGGCAAAAGATGAATGAGACCACATTTAAGCTCAAAAGTAACATTAATAGTAGGAAAATCAATGCATAAAGGTTGACGATTAAAATCAGGAGCAACCAACTGCTTAAGAGTGCGATCATTATTTTGCTCTACCATGTTAGAATTTGTTTCAGAAATAGAATCACTAGAAAAGTTAGAAAAATCTAAGGCAATCTGAATTCTTGGTGAAGAACCAATTCTCCTATTAGCTGGTAATGAATCCTCGAAAGTTTGGAAAACTTTTCTTCTCGATTTGCTAAAAGTTCTTTTAATTTTTGAATCAAATTGCAGTTCACCAGTGTGAGAAGTTCATGTCATGCACCGTAACTAACCAAACAAGAAAAGAAATTAATAAAAAATAAAATAAAATAAAATAAATTCAGAAAAGCAATGGATATTAATCCCTAGTTATGACACTAAAATTAGTAGCACGTCGTAATACCACACAAAATGATTAAACTTAACAATATAGCTAGTTAAGAGTTTAGGTTGATCCCACAGAGATTAAATCAATTCACCTTTCTAAATTATATTTATATGTACAAGGGAGGTTTAGTTTGACGCAATTAAGAAAATAAAGTAAAATTGAATTTATGCATGCAAATAATAGAAAACAGTCAAAAGTGCTAAATGTGATAAATGTGTTAGAATCTAGTTCTTAGGTTAATCTTGGCTTAATCACAAATAAACATACGTCATTGCATTATCATTTTCACATCTCTTTTAGAACTATTAATCGTGAATTAACGTTAAGCTCGGTTAATCCTAATTTTTTCTTAAATCGCGTTTAATCAAAATAAGCTCTTTAATTAAACCTAACTACCGAACAAACTAGAACAAGCTCTCTAGATTTAGTTGGGCAACCACACTACGATTAGGAAAATATATCAATATAAGCAATAACCACACAAGTTTGGGTTATTTAGCCTATGATACATTGTCTCTAATGATTCAATGTCACTAGTTGCCACAAATGATTCCTAACACAATGATTACATATCGTATTTAAGATTCTAGCAATGGTTTTACATAAAACAATCCAATAGAACATTTAAATCATTCTTTACATAAAACAATCCAATAGAGAATTCAAATCATTCTTACACAATACCCAATTCATTAAGCACAAAATAATGTAAAAATCCTTAAAGAGGGGAAGAACAATGATACATAAAGATGATATGCTTAGATGCGCTCCTTGACGTCGATTTCACCTCCGAACTGGAATGAGAAAACTTAGCCCTCCATAGATGTCTTGAAAGAGTAACTTTCTGCCCTTCATGAAGTCTAAAGTTTATTCTCTCTTCATCTGTTGTCAAAATATTCTATTTATATGAAAAGTTAGGTTTCTGGGCATGTACACGGTTTAATACATGGTCGTCAATCAAAGCTTATAAGTGAGAAAAATGTGAAACTCGTGAAGATACACGATTGGATACACGGCATATAAGTCTAAATGTGTGTTCCAATCAAACACATTTGTGTAAGTATATACAAGACCGTATCTCTCAGGTCTTGCGAAATTCTTCTTTTTCTCGTGATTTCTTGTCCAATACTCACCCTAATCCATCTCCTTCTTGCTTTAAAAGGGTAATCGAGTTTTAACATCAAAATGTTGGCTTAAGGAAGCGGTCTTAACTTAATTTAGCTTTTATGCTTCCATATTATACCTAAAATCAAATATGAACTAAAATAAGTATCTTAAGCATTTCACAACAATAATTACTAAGTGTTAAGAAGTGAATGTATAAATAATTAAGCACACATCAGATATCCAGTTTCTCTACCTTTTTTTATACCATATTCCTAATTTGTATGTGCTTAAGAATCTCCAACACTTCTTCCATACATGGTCTCTTGTCCTTCTCATTTTGTAGACATTGAATTGCCAACTCTGCTACTGCAATTATCATTTTTCTTGTTGCATAATCTGATTCGTAACCAAGATTTGGATCTACAAGCTCATGCAATGAATTGCTTTGAATCCTATTAATTGCCAAGTTAACCAATTTGATTTCACGCAGGTTTCTGGTGATATCCACAGCAGGCATGGATGATATGAGCTCAATCAAGACTACACCAAAGCTATAGACATCACTCTTATCAGTAAGGTGGAAGCATTGATGATATTCTGGATCAACATAACCAGGAGTTCCTTGCGGAGCAGTTGAAACATGGGTAACATCAGTTGGAAACAGACGAGACAGACCAAAATCTGCTACTTTGACATTAAAGTTATTGTCAAGGAGAATGTTGTTGGTCTTCACATCACGGTGGATTATATTTGAAGCATGGAGATACTTCAAAGCACTTGCAGTCTCTACAGCTATGTTCATTTGAATAGACCATGGAATTGCACCAGGCTTCACTCTGTCACCGTGAAGATGATCAGCAACTGTGCCATTAGGAATGTACTCATAAACAAGCAACAGTTCTCGACTACGGCGAGAGGTGCACCCGTAAAGTGAAACAAGATGCCGATGGCGTAAATGTGTGAGGATTTCAACTTCATTCATGAACTGCTGAACTCTTTTGTAGTTATTCTCATATAAACGCTTGACAGCAACAGTGCGTCCATCTCGGAGTTTACCTAATGAACAAAGCATGTTAGGACGAAAATAATTAACAAACTATTAATGTAAAGAAAAAGGCATTTGGTGAAGATAATGAATTGATATCTACCATAATACACTTTGCCAAAGCCTCCATCTCCAAGTTTTTTTGAAGAATCAAAATTACTTGTGGCCTCTTTAAGTTCAGCATAGGTAAAGAGACGAACTCCAAAGTAACTCACTCCCTCCTCTATATCTGCCTTTGAAGAGAGATCCGATATGAGATTTCGACAAAAGGGACCATGCTTTTTTGGGTTACAATGCTGACAGATAAAGAAGACTATGCACGTTAGGATTCCACTTCCAAAAGCTACCCCAACACCTGGTTGAAGGTAAGGTGTGATTAGCAATTGTAAGCACAGTATAGGCAATTGTAAGCATAGTATAAACAGGAACAGGAAAAGATACAAGAAAGCGTCTTACCAATACCGACCTTCTGCCTCCATTGAGAACCCCTGCTCCTGCCTTTAACAGTACATACGAAACCACTGTGTTAGAATACTTCAACAACGTGCAACTTCAAGATTAATTAATCTCAGAAACTTCAAAGTTAAGTTGCCTAGGAACTTTTCAA
>JANZXP010000006.1:22992657-23012284 GCA_027576715.1 Erythroxylum flavicans
TAACTACGTAATAAGTTGTGATATTCTTCTAATAAGAAAGAGAAGTTCTTTTCGAGATTTTATATTCAAAAAGGAGGGCACACCATTCAACCCCCCTTCTTGTGTATCTAGTTTCTTAAACGTAAAGTCTTTACTAACGTGTGATTTACTTCAATAGGAAGCTTGAAATATATTTGGCCAATAAAAAAAACATTCAAGTATTTTCTTAGCAATTCATTTAGGCCCAAAATGACCACCACAAGCATACGAATGACGAAATTTTAAAATAGTTTCGCATTCATACTCGGACACACATCTCCTAATTAATTGGTCAAAAAAAGCTTCCATAATTGATGATCATCCTAAATATAATATTTGAATTACTATTCTATTCCTTCTAGCTTTACTCAAATCATTACGTATCTTTTGATTTACTAGATTGTTTACAATATCAACATACCATGGAACCTTACCTTAAAGTGTGAGTAATTGCTCATCAAGAAATATCTCTTGCAATGTTATTGAATCCTATTCCTTCACAACTCAACTCAGGTGGTCTGCAACTAAGTTCTCTACACCTTTCTTATCTTTGGTCTTTAAATCAAACTCCTAGAGCAGGAGAATCCATCTAATAAGCCTAGAATTCACTTCCTTCTTCGATAAATGACACCTTAATGTTACATGATCGGAATATGTGAAGATTTTAGATCTAAGCAAATAAGGTCTATATTTATCTAAAGCAAGCATAATAGATAAAAACCCCTTTTCTGTGGTGGTGTAGTTGCATTGTGTTAAAATGAGAGTTCTTAAAGCGTAGTAAAAGACAATAGTCATTTTACCACATTTTTTACCGAGGACAGCACCCACAGTAATATTAGCATCACATATAATCTCAAAGGATTGACTCCAATTAGGTGGTTAAATGATTGGTGCCGACGTCAAAAGTTCCTTCAACTTGTCAAAGGCTTCCTTGCATCCCTCATTAAATTCAAATTGCATGCCCTTTTGTAACAAATGATAGAGATTTGTTGAAATCTTACTGAAGTCTTTGATAAACTTATAAAAACCTACATGTCGAAGAAAAGAACGAACCTCCCTTACATTTGTAGGGTAGGGTTCGCATAATTTCTACCTTAGCTTTATCAACCTCAATCCCTCTAGATGAAATTACATTTGCCAAAACTATTCCTTATTCAACCCAACCATAAAATGACATTTTTCAGAATTTAGAACAAGATTAGTTTCAATTCAGAATTCAAGTACCCAATTCAGATTATCTAAACATGCATCAAATGAATCCCTATAGATAATAAAATTCTCCATAAAAAACTCAATAATGTGCTCAACATACTCAGAGAAAATAATTACCATGCATCTTTGAAAGGTGGCTGGGGCATTGCAAATTCCAAAAGGCATTCTTCTATAGGAAAATGAACTAAATGGGCATATGAAGGTTAGTTTCTCTTGATCTTCTAGAGCTATCACAATTTGGTTATAACCTGAATATCCATTAAGAAAACAATAGTGAGATCATCTTATAAGTCGTTCAACCATTTGATCTATGAATGGGAGTGGAAAGTGATCCATGGGTGTAGTAACATTTAACTTTCTGTTATCAAAGCATACTAGCCATCCTTTTTAAATTCTTGTAGGGACAAACTTGTTATTCTCATTTTTCACCACTGTAATCCTAATCTTCTTCGATACCACTTGGACTAGACTCACCCATTTACTCTCTAAAATTAGATACATTATACCGATATCAATTAACTTTAAGATTTTTGTTTTCACCACTTCCATCATCAGAGGATGCAATATCCTTTGTGATTCTCTTAATGGTTTGGATCCTTCTTCTAAAAGATTTCATTGTATACATGTCGAAGAGCTAATACCCTTAATGTCAATTATGGTCCACCTTATAGTTGTGATATGGTCTTTAGGCACTTAAATAAGCTTTTCCTCTGGAAGTTTGGTTAGATTCTTTGCTATGATTACCGAAAGTGTTTCTACTTCTCCCAAAAAAAATACTTCAAGTTCTTCGACAATTGCTTCAGTTTAATGGTTGATGTCTGTATAACTGAAGGTAGAGATTTCGTTTGAGATATTGGCAATTTAATATTTGAAGGTACATACCTTTTTGGCATTGGTTGCAGTGATTGTAATGCTAGCACTATTTCCTCTATCTCATCTGATATAAATAAGTTTGAATTTTGCAAAGTGTTTTCTTATAAACTCATGCAAAGAATGAATTCTAACTCATCCTTACCTTTCATATCAAGAACTTTTTGAGATAAGCAATCAGTGATATCAATAGATAAAACAGAATCAATGACATTAATAGATAAAACAGAATAAGCATCACTAGGGTACCTCTTTACATCAAAAATATTAAAGCAAACTTGTTCACCATCAAACTCCATAGTCAATGTTCTTGTATCCGCATCAATCTTTATTTTTGATGTGTCCAAGAATGGCCGACCTATAAGGATTGGTGCTGAATTAGACGAATGTTTTCCCTCCATGTTCAATGCATAAAAATCAACTAGGAAAACTAATTTGTTAACATGCATCAAGATATCTTTTACAACTCCTTCAAGATAAGCGTTATATTTGTATGCTAGTTGAATTATGACACGCATTTCTTAAATTTAATAAAGTGTTAATAGATTATGACATGACATTAATTGAAGCTCCTAAATTTAACATTGCATTTTCAAATCTAGTTCCACTTATTTTGAAGAGAATTGTAAATGTACCTGGATCCTTACACTTTAGTGGAAGTTTCCTTTGTATGACTATAGACACATTCTCCTTCACACTCACTTTATCGTCTCCTCTCAATTTGCTTTTGGAAGTTCATAATTCCTTGAGAAATTTGGCATATCTTAAAACTTGTTTTATGGCATCAATCAAAGGTATGTTCACCTCTACCTTTCTGAACATTTCTAAAATCTCCTTATCTTGATCCTCTTTCTTTGATTTAACAAACCTACTAGGCAAAGGAGGCAAGGTATTAGTAAAATTTTTAATTACATGAGTTTTATATGATGCCTCGATTTCTTTACCATTTCTCAAGGTGATAACACTTGCATTATCTTTTGGGTTCATAATTGTCTGAGAGGGAAGTTCACCCGAACTCTGATTTTCCAATCGGCTAGTAACAGCAGCTACGTGACTTATTTGATATTCTAGATTCTGAATACTAACTCTTGTTTACTATTGAAATTGTAGGGTACTATTTTGAAACCGAACCATATTCTGACCTATAGTTTTTATAATGTCTTCCTATAAAGGTCTAGAACTTGATGGTTAAACTTGCCTTTGAAATGGTTGTTGGTAGGAGCTTTGTTGCTATCCTTATTTTCTATAATTGTTGAATTGAGGATTCTTCCGCCTTGAATTGTGTGCTTGGGAGTAGTTACAATGATATTTCTTTTGTGGTTGACCCAGAAAACTTACAAAAACATTCACTTGCTCCGTGGATGTTTCTTGCAAGTACTGCCACACTGGATGTCTTGCTCAATGGTAGGACATCCAGTGTGGCAGTACTAGCTTTACTGACTTTTAATGGCCTGGGGTTTTTTCATATGTTGAACTATTGAGAGTTAGAAATCATGTTGGAAATCACATTTTTGGTTTCAATCAGCATCTTATCTACCAATTCACCTCTACTAACTGGATCTATACTTTTTTCTTGTGGAAACAGTCCCTTATAGAAATACTGGATCAAGAGTTATTCACTGATTTGATGGTAAGGGTAACTAGCACATAACCTCTTGAAACACTCCCAAAACACATATAATGTCTCCCCATTGTGCTATCTAATTGCACATATTTCCTTCCAAATATTTGTAGCTCAAGAGGCAGGGAAGTATTTCTTCAGAAAATGTCTTTGTATCTCATTCCAAGTAGTAATTGATCATAAGGGTAAGTAATAGAGCCAATCTTTGGCGTTGTCCCCCAATGAAAAAGAAAATGCCCTCGGCTTAATCTGATCTTCTTTTACCCCAGTTGGCTTTATGCTATAATAGACTACTTTGAACTCCTTAAGGTGCTTATGAGGATCTTCACCTGGCATACCACAAAAGTAGGCAAATGATGAATGAGTCCAGATTTAAGCTCAAAATTAACATCAATATTAGGAAGATCAATGCACAAAAGTTGACGATTAAAATCAAGAGCAACCAGCCGCTTAAGAGTGTGATCATTATTTTGTTCTACCATGTTAGAATTTGTTTTAGAAATAGAATCACTAGAAAAATTAGAAAAATATAAGGCAATTTGAATTATTGGTGAAGAACCAATTCTCCTTTCAGCTGGTAACGGATCCTCGAAACTTTGGAAAACTTTTCTTCTCGATTTACAAAGAGTTCTTTCAATTTCTGAATCAAATTTTAGTCCACTAGTGTGAGAAGATCATATCATACACCATAACTAACCAAACAAAAAAAGAAATTAATCAAAAATAAAATAAATAAAATTAAAAAAGCAATGAATATTAATCCCTAGCAACAACACTAAAATTAGTAGCGCGTCGTAATACCACACAAAATGATTAAACTTAAAAATATAGTTAGTGAAGAGTCTAGGTCGATCCCACAGAGATGAAATCAATTCACCTTTCTAAATTATATTTATATGTATAAAGGGAGGTTTAGTTTGACACAATTAAGAAAACAAAGTAAAATTGAATTTATGGAAGCAAATAATAGAAAACAGTCAAAAGTGCTAAACGTGATAAATGTGTTAGAACCTAGTTCTCAGATCAATCTCGACTTAATCAAAAATAAACATACGCCATTGCATTATCATTTTCACATCTCTTTTAGAACTAATAATCATGAATTAACAATAAGCTCTGTTAATCCTAATTTTTTGTTAGCTTGCGTTTAATGAAAACAAGCTCTTTAATTAAACCTAACTATCGAACAAACTAGAACAAGCTCTCTAGATTTAGTTGGGCAGCTACATTATGATTAGGAAAACATATCAATAAAAGAAATAACCACAAAAGTTTGGGTTATTTAGCCTATGTTATGTTGTCTCTAATGATTCAATGTCACTAGTTGTCACAAATGAATCTTAACACAATGATTACATATCGTAGTTAAGATTCTAGCAATGGGTTTACATAAAACAATTCAATAGAGCATTCAAATCATTCTTTACATAAAACAATCCAATAGAGCATTTAAATCATTCTTGCACAATACCCAATTCAAAAAGCACAAACTAATGTAAACAATCCTTAAAGAGAGGAAGAACAATGATACATAAAGATGATATGCTTAGACGCACTCCTTAATGTCAATTTCACCTCTAAACTGGAATGAGAAAACTTAGCCCTCCACAGGTGTCTTGAAAGAGTAACTTTTTGCCCTTCATAAAGTCTAAAGCTTATTCTCTCTTCATTTATTGTCAAAATATTCTATTTGTATGAAAAGTTGGGTTTCTGGGCATGTACATGGTTTGATACACGATCGTGAATCAAAGCTTATAAGTGAGAAAATTGTGAAACTCGTGAAGTACACGGTTGGATACATGGCGTGTAAGTCCAAATGTGTCTTCCAATCAAACACGGTCATGTTAGTATATAGAAGACTGTGTATCTCTCAAGTCTTGCAAAATTCTTCTTTTTCTTGTGATTTCTTGTCCAATACTCACCCTAATCCATCTCCTTCTTGCTTCAAAAGGGTAATCGAGTTTGAACATCAAAATGTTGGCTTAAGGAATGCACCCTTAGCTTAATTTAGCTTTTATGCTTCCATATTGTATCAAAAATCAAATATGAACTAAGATAAGTATCTTAAGCATTTCACAACAATAATCACCAAAAGTTAAGAAGTGAATATTTAAATAATTAAGCACACATCAAATATCCAGTTTCTCTACCTTTTTTATACTATAATCCTGATTCCGTATGTGCTTAAGAATCTCCAACACTTCTTCCAACATGGTCTCTTGTCCTTCTCATTTTGTAGACATTGAATTGCCAACTCTGCTACTGCAATTATCATTTTTAGTGTTGCATAATCTTATTCGTAACCAAGATTTGGATTTACAAGCTCATGCAATAAATTGCTTTGGATCCTATTAATTACCAAGTTAACCAATTTGATTTAACGCAAGTGTCTGGTGATATCCATAGCAGCCATAGATGATATGAGCTCAATTGAAACTACACCAAAGCTATAGACATCACTCTTATCAGTAAGCTAGAAGCATTGATGATATTCTGGATCAACATAACTAGGAGTTCCTTGCGGAGCAGTTGAAACATGGGTAACATCAGTTGGAAATAGACGAGATCGACCAAAATCTGCTACTTTGACACAAAAGATATTGTCAAGGAGAATATTGTTAGTCTTCACATCACGGTGGATTATATTTGAAGCATGGAGATACTTCAAAGCATTTACAGTCCCTACAGCTATGTTCATTTGAATAGACCATGGAAGTGCGCCAGGCTTCACTCTGTCACCATGAAGATGATCAGCAACTGTGCCATTAGGAATGTACTCATAGACAAGTAACAGTTCCTGACTACGGTGAGAGGTGCACCCATAAAGTGAAATGAGATGCCAATGGCGTAAATGTGTGAGGATTTCAACTTTATTCATGAACTGCTGAACTCTTTTGTAGTTATTCTCATATAAATGCTTGACAGCAACAGTGCGTCCGTCTCAGAGTTCACCTAATGAATAAAGCATGTTAGCATGAAAATAATTAACAAACAATTAATGTAAAGAGAAAGGCATTTGGTGAAGATAACGAATTGATGTCTACCATAATACACTTTGCCAAAGCCTCCATCTCCAAGTTCTTTTGAAGAATTAAAATTACCTGTGGCCTCTTTAAGTTCAGCATAGGTAAAGAGATGAACTCCAAAGTAACTCACTCCCTTCTCTATATCTACCTTTGAAGAAGGATCCGATGTGAGACTTCGAGAAATTGAGTAATAGGGGCTATATTTTTTAGGTGACAATGTTTATAGAATAAAAAGACTATGCACATTAGGATTCCACCTCCAAAAGTTGTCCTAACACTTAGCTGAAGGTAAGGTGTGATTAGCAATTGTAAGCAAAGTACAGCCAATTGACGAGAAACACTGAACATAAAGAACATGAATAGGAAAAGATATAAGAAAGTGTCTCACCAATACCAACCTTCTGCCACCATCGATAACTTTTGCTCCTTCCTTTAACAGTACACGAAAAACGATTTTGTTAGAATACTTCAACAACATGCAACTTTAAGGTTAATTAATTTCACAAACTTCAAGTTAAGTTGCCTAGGAACTTTTCAACGGTTATCTAGAGTCGTAATGATAGTTTTAGCAACAATGTAGGAAAAGATGAAATGTATGTTACGCAATTTATAATTATCACAACGACCTGGAACTACGAAATCTATAATATAAGCTCTTAGACTATATGTCAAAAGAAAATTGAAGGAACTGTGAATGCGTACCAGGTATTGGACATCGATCGAGGTAAGCTTGGTCAGGGTAGAGGCAAGTAAAGAAACTACCCGAATGAGTGATGTTGGTACCACATACACCACCTGAATTCATACATTCTGAGCACTGAATTGAAATATCTCTATCAACATTGAACGACACATTAAACCCATTTTCTAAAAGCTCTTTCACAGCCTTCAATCCACCCAAAATAAGCTCTCCTATCACCTTTAAATCCAACAACACAAGTATTTTGATTCTTTTACAATGCATGAGGGCATTGCCGTCTGTAGCATCCACTGCTCATCAGTTTCGTAGAACACATAACTATCTTCAACATTTATTAAACACGTATAATTAAGAACCGTAGTATTCACAAGTGCTACTGTTGAACAATTTTAAGCGAAGGTCAGGTTTTGGAGTCTAGGCACAAGATTGTAGAGCGTTTTGTTGAAAGTTATGTTACTGAAATTATTCGCGTAAATCCCTCCCTGCAAGTCTTTTCTTGCCATAGTAATCGCTTTGGACGATTGATCCACAAACAAAACTAAAAATTCTTGTACAACACTGGTAAGAGTGGGGTAGTTATTAGCATTGTCACACTTTAGTTCGAACCCTTCACGACCACAAATTTATGGTCTGTTACCACCCTAGAAAGGATAAGAAAGGTTTTGAAAGTGAACACAATTAAAGGGCCCTTTGTACTCGATGTAGTTAGCTTTCTCTTCACCGTGGATAACAGAGACATCGAAGATTGATACGATAAAGAAGGTGCTAATGGGGAAGTATTGTGCTTGGTGGGATGATAAGAGGAAGAAATTAGTAGCAGACATGTTTTTGCTAATGAAACTAGAGAAGAATTGGTAAGATATGGCGCTTTGTTATCTCTTACGAACGTGCTTTCTATATTTCGACAAGAAATTTAGGTTTAGACTATTAGAACTTTCTTCATCAGAGGCAAGATAAGAATAAGATCATAAGGATTTGACTATGAGTTGGACGAGTTCTTATTAGCGAGAAGTAATAATAATTAAATTGGAACAGCTTATCTGAATGTAAGGTGTCGTGAAAAATTATTGCCTTAAGTTAGAAATTCCCTCTCTATGGTGCAGCAGGACAACAGGATCTAACCCTAGGGTTAACGCCTTCTCCATTACCTTCGGTGCACTCCAAAAGATAGAGTAGGAACTATTTCCGAGATTAAAAAAAGGCAAAAATTTAGAATTTGAGCGTTAAGACAAAATACGTGTGTAAGGTGTTTGTATGTAGAAGAAAATTAAAAATACAAAAGAGATTAAGAAATAGAGAAAGTGGACAATTGTTTTTGGCAGTTGTTGTGCCATTGAGCAGATGAGTGAGTCCTTTATATAGTAGAGACAATACATACGTTGATAATTGGAATTAAAGGCTATTAAAACAAAAGGAATGTTAGAGCATAATAACATAACAATGTTATAAGAGTTATTGACTGATAACGTTGTAAACGTTATCGGTAATTGAAATTTTAGAACAACGACACTAACAATCCCCCACGTAGTCCAAAATTTGAGAAACAAACTATAATAATTTAATAGAAAGATAAGCGAATAATCAGGTGAACTAAGTCTTAAACCTGGTGTCCAAAAAAATCGGAGACAAAACCTGCTAAAGAATTAACAGTTTCAAAATGCCTTGGTCTCATGATCGCTCTAAAGAGATAGCCCAATTACTCTCATAAGAGGGTAGTTAGCCCCCACACAATCACTTAAGTAAGTCTATCAAGTGTGTACTACTCACACCACCCAAACTTAGGCTATGGAACTTATTAAGGATTAAATAATCCAACCTCATCAAATGTAGTAAAGTCATGCGAGGGTCGCAATTCAAAAACTAAATATATCTCAGTATTATTCCACAATTAAAGTACAAGTAAGTAGTCACCACATAACTTCATTTGACCTATTGAACTTGGTTCTCTAAGTCGGGTGTCTATCATGAGGTTACTACACAATTGGGCTCAACCTCATCCCTTTAGCATGCTCTGAAACTAGTTTTCTACTCAAAGCTTTTGTAAATAGATCCACTAAGTTTCTCTCTGACTTGACATAGTTCAGATAGATTACACCATGTCTAATTAAAGTACAGACAATTTTATGTCTCAATCTGATATGTTTACTTTTTCCATTATATGCTTTGTTTTTAGCAATATGAATGGCAGCCTACGAATTACAATGAAGGAACACAAAAAGAATTGGTTTTTCCCAAAGCGAAATATCTGCTAAAAGATTCCTTAGCCACTCAGCTTCCCGTCTTACCAACTCCAAAGCCATAAACTCAGCCTCCATTATTGATCTCGTAATAAATATTTGCTTAGGTGATTTCCAAGACACTGCAGCTCCTACCAAGGTAAAAGCATAACCACTGGTAGAGTGTATATCATCACTCTCTGTAACCCAGTTAGCGTCAGAATACCCCTCTAATATAGGAGGATGACCATCAAAAGATAATCCATAATGTATAGTGCCTTTCAAATACCTCAACAAACGAATCAATGCATTCCAATGCTCTTGACCAGGATTATGAGTATACCTACTAAGTCTACTCACACAATATGCAATATCAGGACAAGAATAGTTTATCAAGAACATCACACTACCAAGAATTTTAGCATACTCAGCTTGATTTACACTATCACCAAGATTGTTCTTTAAAGTAGCACTAGCATCATAGGGAGTCTTCACTAGATCAACATCATAGTAACCAAACTTCTTCAAAATTATCTCAACATAATGAGTTTGATTCAACCTAAAACCAGAGTCATTCCTATCAACTTTGATTCCCAAAAAAATACATAGGTCCAAGATCTTTCATATCAAAAGAAGAATTTAGAAAACTCTTAGTAATATCAATGACAGATAAACTAGTACCAAAAATAAGCATATCATCTACATAAAGAGTTATGATCACACAACCATTGGTATTTGATTTCACATAAATATTAGAATCAACATCATAAAAGGTGAAACCACGTTTAAAAATTTCACTTTCAATTTTCTCATGCCACTGTTTGGGAGCTTATTTACAAAGACTTAACTAACTTGCACACCTTTTGCTCTTGACCAGGCATTCTAAACCCTCAGGTTGGACCATATAAATCTCCTCATCCAGATCACCATTCAAAAAAAGATGTTTTAACATCCATTTGGTGAACATGAAGTTAAAATACTGAGGAAATAGCAAACAACATCCTTACAGATGCAATTTTGGTAACAGGTGAGTAAGTGTAAAAAAAGTCCAACCTTCTTTTTATTTAAAGTCTTTAATCACAAGTCCTACCTTGAACCTCTCAATGGTTCCTTTAGGTCTCAATTTCCTTTTGAAAATCCACTTAGTTGTAACATTCTGTTATCCCATGTTAAGGGTTAGGACCCTAGAATATGATACATGAGAGATTAATGAGAAGTTAGAAAGTGCATTTCATGTTCGTGCATAATATGACATACACACACATGTGAATATTAATGTATGCACATTAAAATGATTGTACATGCATTTATTGACATTTTCCAGGTATAATTGAGTTATAAATGTGATTTTTGATATGAATTGTGGTTAATATGTATTGAAATTTGAATTGGTGTGTATAAGTATTGATTTGGAAATTTTGGTGAAATTTAGAAAATTCCTAAATTTTTGGGTAAATTTTGAACTACGAAAAATGCCAAGTGACAGGACATCTAATAAATGGAAGGAGAATTAAGAGTTAAATGATAGTGGAAATTTTTATAAAGGACATTTGGATTTAATGACCTATGTCGTTGAAATTTGGAGACAATTGGAGTAGAAATCGGAGTTGATTGGACTAGTTAATGAAAGTGTCTAATCCAAACCAATCAAGATAAGACATGTGGTAAGTGACATGTGTCACTTGGCAAACCATGTCCTTATCCCACGATGGTCTTAATTAATTGGAAGACCATTAAATGGTCTTGTTCCTTGCTTTCTCTTCTTCTTTTCACGGCTTTCTTCTCCATTTCTTCTTTCATTTTCTTCATTTCCATGACATTTACCACCTCCATCAAAGCAAGCTTTGCTCTCTCCCCTCCTTGATACTCTTATCTTGCTCTCTCTTTCATTTTTCACCAAAGACCCAACCTTCCACCTTTGAAGGATTATGTACGTGGGTTGTGTGGAAAGCTAGGGTTAAGTGTGTTTTGAAGAGTTTGAAGATTAATCAAGTAAGTTATGATTTAATCTTCATGGGTATTGTTAAATGGAACATGTATGATGAGAAATTTGAAGACTGATTATAAGTTTTTATATATGTGTTTTAACGTGGGTGTAGTGTATTAATAAAGGGATCATGCTCTAAATTGTAGTGAGTTAATGTTATTCTTGAATTGTTTATTAAATAAAGCAATTATGTTGATAGAATTAAGAGATGAATGATAATGAAACAAGGAAGTTGAAGTATAATGATGTGTATGTGTAGATGAAGAGATAAATAGAGTTATGTCTTACTTTGTGTTAAGACGAATGATAATTCATGAGTTTAAAGCCAAAGAAAAGGCTAGTTTATTGTCTTGAAATGAGAAGAAGTAGGATGATAGTTTGGAGATAAGTTAGAGTTGAAAATGAAGTTGAATGTGTGCTGGAATATGTTAGATGGAGTACTTTACTGAACATGCATCTGTTTTTTTTCTATATGTCAATCTTTAGATTTCCAAATCGGATGGACTTTTATTTAGAGTAAACTAAAAACATATGGTTACATTTTTCATGGAGGAGTCAAATTTGAAATCTACCCTTAAGAGTCTTGAATTTCAGCTTGAAGTTAAGCATTGTGTTCTGTCGAGGTATGAGAATAGTCTATAGTGTTTTGATTATAACGTGCATGATACTGAACCAAATTGCATGAATTTGATGTCATTAGAAAGCTAAGACATATAGTAACAATTTAGTAGTAGAAGGTGTGGCCTAAAAACCTCATTTTCTAGGTCATAATGGTTGTAGAAAATGGACCTAAAAATCTATCCTATGAAAAAACTGGAAAATTGTAGGATTTTGATTATGCAATGGTTGAACCAATTAAGGATGAGGTATATATCTATGATACTTTTGGACTTAAGTGGGGCTTAAAGGAACATAATTTTGATGTTTGGAAAGGTTAGTTAAATGTGTGATAAGTCGTGATTGATTTTGATATTATACTTTTAGAAAAAGGTTGTTTGATGTCAATGCATCTAAATATGAAATGTTTAGAGTGATAAATGAGGACATAACATCATGAATGAATTGTTTGATGCATTATGAATGAGATATACTATGGAAAGAGATAGGGTTTCATGAATGATGAAATTAAGTTGAAATTGATGAATCAAATGAGTTGATTTTTATGGAGTTAACGTAATCAATATGGTTGTGGAATTAGTACGAAATGAGGTAGTATTATAAGAGGTGAATTTGGGAAAATTGGTGTGAAATGGACGTGAAGAGATGTGTTGAATTTGTGTAGAAAAGAAGGAAGAAAAGGCAAGGCATAATTGTGACCCTTACCTCATGATCGTGGCAGAAATGAACCCTGTAAGGCCACGATTGTGGCCCTTACCCCACGATCGTGGCCTAATAGAGTGCATTTTTGTAACGTTCGTGGCCCTTTCCCACGATCGTGGCCTAGCCAGAAAGAGTTTCTGTAACGATCGTAGCGCCCTTGCCACGATCGTGGCCAGCTCCAAAGGTTTCTGTCACGATCGTGGCAGGGACACCACGATCGTGGCTAGTCCTATAAAGAACCATAGTTCTCTTTTAAGTAAAGTATGAACCAATTAATGCTATGGTGTTCCCATATAAGGTATTTAGGCTCAAATGAGTTCTTGAATGAACCCAGTTGATGTTATGTAGTGATTAAAGTAAATAAAGATTATTAGAGATTAAAGAATGATTAAAAGGTGTTGCTAATTGATTATAAAATGTGTATTAAGGAAAATATACTCGGGAATTTTTCATTGAACATGCACTATACATGAAATATATACATGTGCTCATGATCAAGTATTCATATGAATATGCAAAGTAGTAATGGTAAATGTATATGTTTGCATATTATAGAAGAGCATATTAAGTGACCGCTTCCAAACGTTTTCGGGACTTCAAGGCAATAAGTTAACTGAAGTAAACTGTGAGTAACCTAAGATGGTCTCTAGGGATGTCAATTATGGCCTGACACACCCAACCTAGCCTGTTTTTGGCCCAGGTTGGCCGGGCCACAATTGGGCCTGTGGCTTACCCCTTTTTTTCAAAACGATGTTTTTTTGTCCAAAACGACATCGTTTTGAATTCTTTTTTTAAAAAATAACAACCCGGACTACAAGGGCCACCCTCGGCCCGCCCCGACCCAGCCTATTGACATGCCTAATGGTCTCACCTTGTTTGCTTGTTTCAATTCTGAATTGATTTGATATATGATGTTGTGTACTGAATTTCGGACATAAAATATTCGAGGTGTTTGATGCATGAATAATACATTGGAAGTATTCCTTAATTGTGAATATGATTGACTACATATATTCTCAACTTATATGTTGAATGCCGGACCAAGTCCAATGACCAATGTGAATGAAAGAGTAAATGCAAATGCAATGGATTGAATATCATTTTTGAAAATATGATATGCATTTATTCCATGAATGCATGAAATATAAAGGCAGTTGTGACCGGAGTCGCTAGTGAAAAAGAGCTTAAAGCTTAGACATATGTGGTAAGAGCCTATGGCTCAATTTGTATGATAGAGCTCGATATCCACAACGAATACGGGGCTGTATGATATAGCCTAGTATTCACTACGGATACGGGACAGTGAAAAAGGCACTCGATCACAACAACTTAATAAATAAATTTAAGTCTCATAAACATTGCATACATATATAATATGAATAACTTGAGCAATTGAAATGTTTGAGAACTTGTATTGTATGAAATGTGTGAATCCTTATAGATGAATATGTCTTGCATGATTATAATGAAATGATGAAATGTATGGATTTTTGAAATGGGATAATTATGTATAAAGTGTTTTGTGATATTATATGATGAAAATAGAGATGATGTGAAATTTATGATGCTAGGCGATATAGTGAAACTGATGTAGTTGGCGCACCACTTCTGTCAACGTGTGCCCAAATGTCCGAAGGATGTATAGGCCGGTGTTGGATGGGAGCGAGGTGCCACAGTTTAGGTGGTATCAAAGAATGGTTGGCATCTATAGGGATATATAGGAATGTTAAACATAAGCTATCGTTAGAACTGCGGATAATAATTGAAGTTATTGTCTATTATAAGTCATCAGTCATAGGTGATCAAGTGGGACAATCAGCTGACCTAGGATCAGTAGGAGCCAATAGGGAGTCGTCTGTGTCTTGACCTGAGGGAATGCCTACCAGAATTCCCGAGAAAAAGGAAAGGAGGTATGACAAATTGCAAAAGCAGGAAGTTGTGGACTTCTATGGAAATACATACCCTGTAGTGGTCGAGGGATGGCTAGAGAGGACAGAAAGAATTTTTGATCGGATGGACTGTGAGCCGGATGAGAAGTTTGACTATGCAGTCTCTTTATTGCAAGGCCCAACATACTAGTGGTGGAAGGCTGTTCCAGGCAATACCACCAGGCCTTGTAGCTTGAGGTGGGAAGACTTTTTGAGAGTCTTCAAGGAGAACTACATACCCAAAATCTACCTGGACAGAAAGATGAAGGAATTTTTGGATTTAAAGCAAGTCAAATTAATGATAGCTGAGTATGAGATTAAGTTTAATGAGCTGATGGGATATGCTACTGCCTTGATTCCTACTGAGGAAGACAAGTGCAGGAGATTTGAAGACGGATTAAACATGGAGATTCGGACGAGGTTAGCCATTTCTAACCTTAGTAGTTTTTCAGAACTACGGACTGCCTTGATCCAAATTAAGCAATTGTTGAAGGATAGCCAGTCAGAATATGGGACAGCGTCTAGGCTGAAGAGGCCTAGTGAGTCTCAGGGTTATTCTAGCAGAAGATTGAGCAAGCGTCAGAACAGATATTTTAGACCACCAACTCGATCAAGACAGTCGGTGTTCAGACAGAAGGGTAGCTTTGTACAGTCTGACAGTGGAAGAGGTACAGTATCGGGTTAGTTACCCAATTGTGAGCATTATGGGAAAAGACATAATGGTGACTGCTGGAAGTTGACAGGAGCTTGCCTTCGATGCGGCTCACTTGACCATCAGATTAAGGATTGTTCTGTTATGTATGAAGCACAGTCTGGTAGGAGAGGAGGAGCGGTAATGGAAACTACGATCTAGCAAAGTCGAGCGAGTAGGTCTGGTCAGAGAGGCCATGGTAGAGACAGAATGAGTTCTAGGAGTGCTACTGGAGGACTGAGGTGTTGAGCACTCAAATGCACTCTCAGGCCCGAGTATATGCTATGACCAGGCAGGAGGCTCAAGATTCTCCATATGTCGTTGCAAGTGTGTTATTTATATTTACTTTTGAGGCTTTTGCATTGCTAGATCTTGGATCTACGTATTCCTTTATCACACCACATATGGCATCTAGGTTTCATTATGATAGAGAACTATTGAAACATGGATTAGAGGTAAGTACACTAATAGGTAGTACGATAGTAATAGGAGAAGTTTGCAAGAGGTGCTTCATTTGAATTGATCAGGCAGATTTGATTGTACTACAGTTAAGGGAGATAGATATTATCCTAGGCATGGATTGGCTCACTGCTTATAGTGCTATTATGAACTGCTACATTAAGGAGGTTATATTACAATCGCCTAATCAACCGAGAGCAGTATTCAGAGGTATTAGTCAGGCAGTGCCAACTAGGCTGATCTCATTCATGAGTGCCTTGAGGTTGATGCAAGGAGGATGTGAGGCTTATTTGGCCCACGTCATTGATACTCGAACTGAGCAAAATGTAAAGGACATTCCTGTGATGAGGGAATTCCTAGACGTGTTTCCTGTTGAGTTATCTGGCTTACCTCCATATAGGGAAACAAAGTTCACAATTATCTGATTCCAGGTGCTCCTCCTATATCCATTCCTCCATATAGGATGGCACCTGTGGAGCTGAAGGAGTTGAAGGCTCAGTTGCAGGAGTTACTAGAAAAGGGGTTCATTAGACCTAGTGTATCACCCTAGAAAGCTCCAGTATTATTTATGAAAAAGAAAGATGGAACTCTAAGACTGTGCATTGATTATAAGCAACTGAATCAGGTAACAGTGAAGAACAAGTTCCCGTTGCCTAGAATCGATGATTTGCTTGATCAGTTGCAGGGAGCTCAGGTGTTCACTAAGTTGGACTTGAGGTCTGGGTACTATCAGCTGAAGATAGCAGAGGCTGATGTACCAAAGAGTGCTTTCAAAAGCACGTATGGGCATTATAAGTTCTTAATAGTGCCGTTTGGGTTGACTAATACCCCAACTGCATTTATGGCATTGATGAATAGGGTGTTTCAGCCCTACCTAGTTCATTTTGTAATTGTGTTTATAGATGAAATTTTGGTGTATTCGAAGAGTAGAGAAGAGCATGCTGAACACTTGAGAGTAATCCTACAGATTATGACAGAGAAACAGCTGTATGCCAAATTTAGTAAATGTGAATTTTAGCTGAATCAAGTAGTGTTTCTGGGTCACATAGTAAATGGACAAGGTATTCAAGTAGATCCAAAAAAGATAGAAGCAGTAATGAAATAGGAGGCTCCGAAGAATGTATCAAAAATCCAGAGTTTCCTAGGATTAGCTGGATATTACCGGAGATTTGTGGAGGGGTTCTCATTGATCTCAGCCCCTCTGACTAACCTTATAAGGAAGAATGTGGCTTTCAGATGGAATGATGAATGTCAGGGGAGTTTCGATGAGTTGAAACATTGGTTGACTACAGCACCGATGTTGACTATTCCATCAGGAATTGGAGGTTATGTAGTATACAGTAATGCTTCGCATCAAGGATTGGGATGTGTGTTGATGTAGTATAGTAACGTGCCTATACATCGAGACAATTAAGGTCTCACGAGATTAACCATCCAATAAATGACTTAGAGCTTGCAGCAGTAGTCTTTGCTCTAAAGATATGAAGACATTACTTGTATAGGGAGACTTTTCAAATTTACACTGATCATAAAGCTTGAGGTATCTACTAAGTCCGAAGGAGTTGAATAAGAGACAGAGGAGATGGATCGAGTTGTTAAAAGATTATGACGGTATGATTGAGTATCGCCCTGGAAAAGCTAATGTGGTAACAGATGCATTAAGTAGGAAGTCGAATAAAAGTGTAGCTCATATTCAGTTATCGAGGTTACCAAGCTTGGTTCAATTAAGAGCTTTGAATATGGAGTTAAATATAAAGTAGAATGAAGCATTGATTGCTACACTGAGACTGAGGCCGATGTTGCATGACAGAATCAGGAAAGTTCAGAGTAAAGATCTCGAAGTGGTAAAGCTTATAAAGAAGTTGAAAGTGAATCCAGATTCTGAGTTTAAGCTGAGGGATGAAACACTGTGGTTGAAGCAAAGGTTATGTGTGCCTGACTTTGATAATCTAAGGAGAGAAATTCTAGAGGAGGCGCATATAGTAACTTATGCTATGCATCCTGGTACTACCAAGATGTATAATACGCTAAAGCAGCATTTCTGGTGGCCAGGGATGAAGAAACAAGTAGCTGACTATGTAGCTAAGTGCTTGACATGCCAGCTGATTAAGGCTGAACATCAGGCTCCAGTTGGGAAGCTTCATTTGTTACCTATTCAAAAGTAGAAGTGGGAACAAATTACCATGGATTTTATGATGGGATTGCCAAAGACCCATGGAAGCACGATGCCATATGGGTTAAAGTAGATGGACTGACTAAGTTGGCACATTTCTTACCAGTAAGAGAAAGTAGCTCACTAGATCAGTTGGTTCAAAGGTATGTAGATGAGGTAGTTAAACTGCATAGGGTTCCAGTGTCCATTGTATCAAACAGGGATCCCAAATTTACTTCGAGATTTTGGAAGAGTTTACAGTCAGCGATGGGTACAAAGTTAAACTTCAATACCGCATTCCATCCTGAAATAGATGGACAGAGTAAGAGGATGATAAAAACTGTTGAGGATGTGCTTAGAGCATGTGTATTGGAGTTTCAAGGAGTATGGGATCAATATATAGCTCTGATCAAGTTTGCATATAATAACCACTATCACAGTAGTATCGGAATGGCACCATATGAGGCATTGTATGGCAGAAAATGTCGATCGCCTTCATATTAGGATGAAGAGGGCTTGAGAAATGTAGAAGGCCCAAAACTGGTACAGGATACTATGGATAAGTTGAAACTAATCTAAGGTAGAATAAAGGTAGCACAAGATAAATAGAAGAACTATGTGGATCAGCACCAGAGGGATATAGAATATGGTGTCAGAGACAAAGTGTTTTTAAAGTTCTCACCTTGGCGAGGAGTGTTGAGATTTGGTAAGAAGGGTAAGTTAAGCCCTAGGTACATTGACCCTTATGAGATCCTTGAAAGGATAGGACCATTGGCTTACAAATTAACCTTACCGAGTGAGATGTCACAAATATGTAATGTATTCCACATGAGTATGCTCAGAAGGTATCGGTCAAATCCAATGCATGTGTCACCGGCTTAGGAGATCAAAATATCTAGTAATCTAACTTATGTTGAGGAGCCGATCAAGATAGTGGGATATCAAATGAAACAGCTGAGAAACCGAGTAATCCCATTGGTGAAAGTCTTTTAGAAACGAAGGAGCAAATAAGGAGACAATATCCCACCTGTTCGAACAATTAGGTGAGAATTTCGAAGATGAAATTTCTTAAGGAGGGGAGAGTTGTAACATCCCATTATCCTATGTTAAGGGTTAGGACCCTAGAATACAATACATGAGAGATTAATGAGAAGTTAGAAAGTGCATTTCATGTTCATGCATAATATGACATAAACTCATATGTGAATATTAATGTTTGCACATTAAAATGATTGTACATGCATTTATTGACATTTTTCGGGTATAATTAAGGTATAAACGTGATTTTTGATATGAATTGTGGTTAATATGTATTGAAAATTGAATTCGTGTGTATAGTTATTCATTTGAAAATTTTGGTGAAATTTAGAAAATTCCTAAATTTTTGGGTAAATTTTGAACTAGGAAAAATGCCAAGTGGCAGGACA
>JANZXP010000006.1:23012384-23023003 GCA_027576715.1 Erythroxylum flavicans
CTCTAATCAAGAATATTCAACTACAAATTACAAATCCTAAACCTAGGAGTTCATAATAATATAGCTGAACATGGAATAAACTACTCCCCTTTGAAGCCCATCGAACTTTAGTTGTTGCTACACTTTTAAGAGGAAAGAGGTGCTTAGCCAAGCATTACTCCAGAAGAATTCACAACTAGGAACCCACTGGAAGCATCCATGGTAGCAGTTGTCGGTGGAGGAGTTGTCAGTGAAGTGGAGGAGAGCGAATGATGGAGTGTTCGAAGGTTTTTTTTTTAGAGTGAGAGTCTATATCGGCTCACTCTTAACCTAAAATGGTAGGTTCTTTTGTCGCGGTGACAGAATTAATCTTCGCCGCGGCTAACTTTTCCCAAAAGTTTTGCTTGGAATTCTTCATACTTTGCCGCGGTGAACTTCCTATTGCACCTGTTCACTTGTTAACTTGACTTCAGCCTTTCCTTGACTCTACATCTTTCTTAGTCTCTTCTCCTTGCGCCTCCTATAATTAACAAATGGTAGTTTACAGTATCAATTATCATCAGAAAATTAATTAGTGCAATTAATACTAATTTGTGACAAATTTTACTCTCAAACTACATAAAATAAAGGTAGACACTCATAAGTCAAAGTAAGTATAAAATCTAGAAATAGGAGCTAAGAAGTGTAGTAAAAGTCATGAAAATGTCGTCAATTTATATAATAAACTTGGGCTCAATCAGAAACTAAACTAAACTAATTAAAATAAATTAAAGAAAATATTCAAAAATGATGAAAAGTGATGAATACATTATGGACCTGGTCATTGGTTCAACCTCGGCCTATACACAATTAAACATATCTCATTGAATTGTTATTCTCATACCTCTCCTAGCAAGTATTAGTCATAGGTTAACAATAAACTTTGTTAACCTCGATTTTCCCTTAAGTCATGTTTAATTAAGAAGAGCTTGTTAATTAAACTTAGCTATCGAACAACCTAGAATAAGCTCTCTAGATTTAATTGGACAATTTCATTACGCGTTAGGAAAATAGATTAATCGAAGAAACAACCATACAAGCTTGAGTCATTTAACTTAGGTTACGTTATCCCTAATGATTGAAAATCATTAGTAGCTACAAACAAATCTCAACATAACAATTACAGATTATATTAAAGATTATAGCAATGGGTTCTTACATAAAAACAATCAAATGGAGCATTCAATCATTCTTACACAATATTAAACATATGATAACATAATTAATCCTCAAGAGAAAGAACAACAAATAATGAGAGAAATGCTTAATCAGGTTCTTCGGCGTCAATATCACCTCTAAATCGGGTTAAAAAGGCCTAGCCCTCCATGGGTCTCCAAAGGATGAAATATTTCCCCTTCTGTCGCCTCTCAAAACCCCTAGAATGATTCCTTAAACCTTTCAAGATGTTTATGTCGTCAAAACAATGTTTTTATACTAAAAAGTAGGGTTTTCAAATGAGTTGGCAACATTTCATGGGTATGACTTGGTGTGTCACGCCCAAGACAAATTTGTTATAGGCATGAGAGCACTCTCTCAAACCATGACTTATGCTATTCTTTATTCCTTTTAGCACTTTCGTGTCTCCTCTTGCTCTAATTCTTATTCTTCTTGCTCTATGAAGATAGTGAGTGTGAATCTCAAGAAGATGACTTAAATATTGTGTTTTTGACTCACCTTAGCTCTTTTGCTTCCAAATTTTATCTAAAACCAAATATGAACTAAAGTGAACGTCTTAAGCATTTCATATCATTAAACACTAAGTGTTATGGAATAAATACATAATCAATTAAGAACGTATCAATTTCTCCCACACTTAGCTTTTAACCGTCCTTAGGCAAAACCTTAAAATCAAAGTTACAGAACCAAAACAGTTACTTATTGCCTATATTTCCCAAGAATATATAATCATAAGCAAAGATGAATAACTTTTAAAAACCATAATAAGCACTTAACATTCAACGCTTCTACTCATGGTCAATCAACATTTATCACCTTTAGAAACTAAGAAATCAAGAGGTAGACTTGGACAAAATGTTTTAAATAAGATATATCCATGGGTACACTCAAAAACCATTCATGAACATGACATTCCACAACTTTGTAAATCATTTCATTTCTCTTCATAATCATAAACCAAAGGACTTTTTAAGGTTGTAATGTGGTCAAGGGTTAAGATGAGATGTATTTAGGTAATGTAGTGTAAAAGTCATCAAAGCTAGTGCAACAAGAAAAACACTCAATATACCATCAAGTGCAAAAACCAACATTCACTCACAATTATATATATCAACTACGATGAATGCAAAAACCATATTTCCTCGCTCAAATTCATACTCTCACACCACAAACCACATTAAGCATAACCAACTAGAAGGAATCACTCATGCAATTGATGGCAATACATTGAAACTACAAGGAGTGATCTTTCAAAGCCACATCTTCCTTATATGCATCATATTCAAATTACCTATTCAATACAACTTTAGGAGGAAAAACTAAAAATGAATAACTTTGCCAAATATATGCATTTTCTCCTCGATAATTTTATTTAAACATATTTTTTCTTTTTCCCTTTTTATTTTTCTTCTCTTTTCTATTTTCTTATTTTTTTTCTTTTTTTTATAAAAATTGAAAGAAGCTACATCAACATTGGAATTTCATTAATATGACGTAAAATAACATCCTAAAAATTATAACCATCCTACACATATGTGTACCCCCACACTTATACTTTTATACACACACAATCATCAACAATCAACCAGTGCTCCATTAGCTTTAAGGCTTGGGTAGGACATTTGGTTAGGTTTAAAGCATGTAATATGGTTAGCACAAAACGAACATATAAATAAAGCTCTAAGGGGCTTATCAAAAAGAAAAGTCATAACAATGGGTAAACTATTTGGCTAATGTAGCTCATGCAACAAAGAATGCTATATCATTTCCATATTAATGCATGTGATAAAAATGTGGTCTCAAATAGAAATTCAAGGAAAAGTTAGGATGTACATGTCATGAAGGTCACATGTAAACAAAAAACAATGAGACTGATATGGATGTGTCAGTGTAATAAGGCCCAAAATCTCACTGGCTTCTGTCTACTAATAGTCACTACTCCTCTAAAGATAAGGCATACTGACTAATCACAAGAGCAAAAATACATGCTAGAGTTACTATAGATTCTTCAAGTTAATTCACTCTCTAATCATGACTATATAGTCCTAGAAGTAATAGAAAATTAGAAAACATTTTTGTTTTTGTTTTTGTTTAGTTATCTCTCTCCTTTTTGTCAAAAACTTAAAAACAAGTGAGAAACAAACAAACTTTAAAACACACATACATATAAGAAACAAATGTAGAAATGTAAAGGAAAAGAAATGAACTTCCTTTAGGTTGCCTCCCAAGCAATGCCTTTGTTTATTGTCGCTGCCTCAATTCTATATTTTCCTCACATGATGAAATTATGGTCTTCTGGTGTCACAGCTTGCATTCTTTCCACATGAGGTTGTTCAGGATAGGGTCTTAGTTGATGAACCCTAATTTTTAGCATATTCCTTATCTTCATATTCTCAATGTTTACTAAGTCCCTGCACTCTTGGAATATCTCGAATGTCTCTTCACCTTTTTCCTCTTTGTTTAATTTCCCCAATCTGTGTAAACGTGAAGGGTTAATATTAACAACAATAAGGGACTCAACATTTACCTCTGAGCTAAATGATATTTCATTTTCTACTTGGAGCTCCTCCTTAACTTCTCCTTCATAAGCAATTCCTTAAGTAGTTCTCTCAAGATTCTCATGCTCCTTTTCACTCTGTAAGGTCTTTACACTAACGTCCCTTGGGTACATCTCAATTGGAGATGGTTGTGTCTCTCTGCTTTGTGATTCTAGGTGATTGATAGCTTCCATCATTTGACCCATCTAGCTTACCAAGTTTTGGATTCTAGATCTTATTTCTTATTAAAATTACAGAGCATTAGTAGCAAGAGATATAACTAAATCTTCTAAGGATGTAACTGATTTGCAATAAGAAGCTTTTGGTTTATGCGAAAATTGTTTTGTCTCCTATAAACTATCAAGGAAGTAATTTTGTTGATTATCCCATCCATAACTAAAGTTATTATGATAATTCCAAACTTGGTTATAAGATTGGGAATATGAGTTATAAAAAAATTACTTCCATTTATGATTTTTTTAACAAACAAAAAATAAAAATATCATGAAATAATTGAAAAGAAACTAATTATAAACAAATATGTACAAAACACCAATTAAAATCAAGAAGAAAAAACTAAAACACTGCACTTCATGGCAACGACGCCAAAATTGGCATAGTGCATCGTAACACTGCTCAAAATAACTAGACCTATAACTATAGCAGTGGTGAGTCTAAGTCAATCCCACAAAGAGTGTTCAATTAGCTTTCGTAATGAAAAGAATTAGTGTTTAGGTGATGAAGGGGTTTGGTTTGGATTCAAATAAAAAAATAAAACTAAACTAATTAAAACAAATTAAAGAAAACATTAAAAATGATTAAAAGTGATGAATGCATTAGAGACCTGGTCATCGGTTCAACCTCAGCCTACACACGATTAAACATACCTCATTGAATTGTTATTCTCATATCTCTCCTAGTAACTATTAATCGTAGGTTAACAATAAGCTCCGTTAACCTCAGTTTCCCCTTAAGTCATTTTTAATTAAGAAGAGCTCGTTAATTAAACCTAGCTATCGAACAACATAGAACAAGCTCTCTAGATTTAATTGGACAGTCGCATTATGAGTTAAGAAAATAGATTAATCAAATCAACAAACACACAAACTCGAGTCATTTAACATAGGTTATGTTATCCCTAATTATTCAAAACCATTAATAGCTACAAACGAATCTTAACATAATAATTATAGATTATATTAAAGATTCTAACAATAGGTTCTTACATAAAAACAATCAAATAGAACATTCAATCATTCTTACACAACACTCTAACATTAAACATAGGATAATATAATCAATCCCTAAGACAAAGAACAAAAAACAATGAGAGAAATGCTTAACCAAGTTTTTTAGCGTCGATATCACCTCCGAATTAGATCGAGAAAGCCTAGCCATCAATGGTTCTCCAAAGGATGAAATATTTTCCCCTCTGTCGCCTCTTAAAACCCCTGGAATGATTCCTCAAACTTTTATAATGTTTCTGCCATCAAAATGATGTTTTTATACCAAAAAGTAGTGTTTGCTAGCTATTAAGCCTATGACACATTTGTCATAGGTGTGGCAACACTCTCATGCCCATAACAAATTTGTCATAGGAATAAGAGCACTCTCATGGCCATGACTTATTTGTCATGGTCATTAGATGTTTCTTAAGCCATGACTTATGATATTCTTCATTTGTTTTGGCACTTTCTTGTCTCCTCTTGCTCTAATCCTTCTTCTTCTTACTCTGTAAAGATAAGTTAAGTGTGAATCACAAGAAGACGACTCAGATATTATGTTTTTGACTTGCTTTAGCTCTTTCTCTTCTGATTGTACCTAAAACCAAATATGAACTAAAGTGAATGTCTTAAGCATTTCATATCATTAAACACTAAGTGTTATGGAATAAATGCATAATCAATTAAGCACACATCAAATTTTTAATGTTAATACTTCTCCATTAATTAGTACAAGTTCATAAATTAAGTTTGAATTTAAACAAACACTATGGTATATGACATTGTTACACCACATGAATTGAGAAAGCAAGTTCTTACTATAACTCCTAGGCTCATGGAATTTTTCACAGATAAGCCTAATGGGAGCTACATCACGGGTTTTTAGCCTATATACCATCCTAGGGGTATATTATGCCTCAAATCATCCTTAATTATACAAGTCCATACACTAAGTTTGAATTCAAATAAACACTAAGGTACATGACGTTGTTTACACCTGTGAATCGAGAAGAACTTCTCGCTGTGACTTTTAGACTCATGGAATATTTCACAAATAAGCCTTGTGGGAGCTAAATCACAGGTTTTCATATTATATACCATCCTAGGAGTTTATTATGCGTCAAATCATCCTTAATTATACAATTCCATGTATTAAGGTACGTGTAGTAAATAGTTATGTAATTCATACATTTATTCATCAATTATTCAATCAAAACCCAAACATTAATACTTAGACTATTAAAGCAAAATATAAAAACTCATCAATGATTCTAAGAATTTTGCAAACAACAATACAAAGCCAACACCTCCTTTGCATTCACACAAAACCCAACCTAAATGCTTGTACTATTAAAGCAAAAAATATGGTAGACATTAGTTGGAAGACTTACCTAGATAGACGAATAATCGCAGACTACAAAAAAGAAGGAAGAGATTGGACGATTACTGTCAAGCTCTTCAAGGTAAAACACAGGCTGCGTAAAATACAATTTTGTATTTAATATAATACACCTGTTCATAAAGTTATGGTGTGTGTTATTTGACTTATTTCATGTTTGAGAATTAACTAAGATAATTTTTATATTTTTAGAATTAGATATTTATTGTATTTTTATTAACAATTTAACATGGAAAATTGCTTATACTGGTATATTGAGACTTGAACTTGAGTCATGCATTCTTTATTGAATTAGAAAATTGATTCTTTAAACAAGTAATAATATTATAGATTGTATCCAAGGAATGTTCATTAATACTCCTTAGTTTTATTTAAATAGCCATGTCAGTTAAATGTATAAATCATCTCTTTAATTATGTCGATAAAGATAATTTAGAGTTTATGACTTATTTAAGAGTTTCACCTTTAAGCTCATAAAAAAGTTAAATTAATCTTTTTCTTTAATTTTGGGCCACCGTTACTAATTAGGAGGTGACATGACATAGTCATGTCTTCAGTATAAAATTTAATCAACTGTTATTTGTTTGTGTAAATGATCCAAAAGTATTAGAGTTACTTATTTAAGTTCTTGGGTTTTGTATATATCTATTTATTAATTATGTTTTGTACTTAACAATACAAACATAGAAAATTCCAATTGGTTTTGTCATTATCAAAATATAAAATTTTGAACTGAAGTTTTGTAATAACCAAATACTAGTGACTATTCCTACAATGATACAAATAAGCCTTCAACATGTTCACAAGCAAACTCTACAAATATGGTCTATTGATTTCTACACATAAAATCGGTAATTAAAAGTCAATAAAAACATCTTAGAACAAAGCTGACCAAGTAGAACAGATACAACACTTAACATAGTCATTACAGGCATTTCATCGAACACCTTATAGACATGAAAAATTCATCCCAAGATTCAAATGGAAATAACGTGTTTTCCCTTTCATCACTAACATCAACACATTCTATACTACATCCATTCACAGACAATCCAAAACTAAGCAATGAATGCATATATAATGGCCACTTCAAAATCGAACATCACACGTTCAAAACACGTGAATGGAAGCACAAAATAATCCAAAAAAAAGACCCACAACTTACCTCGATGGACAATCAAACGATGGCAATGGGAGAACACAGAAGCACAGAAAACATAGAAGACAAAAGGTGGTCTAGTCGGGAGAAAACGAAGAAGAAATGAGGGCTCCAGAGAGTAGGAAAAATGGGGGGTAGGGTTGGGTCTTTGAGGTAACACAAATAGTAAAATGACATACAACATTTGGCAATGCTTTTCAAAAATGTAGGCAAATGTATGCACACAAGAAACAATTCAAAAAAATAAAGGAAATGAGTTGTTTTTTCATATATATGTATCAACATTTAGCGATGAATTATAAAAAAAGTCACCAAATCTTTATGCACAGTTAACATTGTAGTGACACTATGCATAATTCATTGTTAAACAAAATATTCAACAACAAACTTTGAAAAATAGTCGCAAATTGTTTACACACAATTAACCTTTTTATGACACTATTACTAATTGATCGCTAAAGATGATACTTGGCAAAAAATCAGTAATGAGTCGCCGAATCTTTATACAACTTCAACCTTTTAGCGACGATATAATTAATTCGTCGCCAAATCTTTATACAACGTCAAGCTTTTAACGACACTATATGTAATTCATCGCTAAATGATTTAGGGATGATATAATTGATTCATCGCCAAACCTTTATACAATGTTAACCTTTTAAGGACGCTATATGTAATTCGTCACTAAATGTCATATTTAGCAACGAATTACCTTATTAGTCACCAAATCTTTATAATTTTATATTTTCCAAAATTTTTAGTAATATATAAATTATATAAAATATTATAGAATTTATATATAGTAAATAATATTCTGTGATACCATTTATATATTGTCAAATAATATATTTGAAAAGACATTGATAAGAACAATTAATTTATTATTTCAGATTTTATATTTATAGAATTTTCCTTTTGTAATATAAAACTTCTAGAAAATTTAACCCAATTTATATATAGTAATTAGAGTTTTGTCACACCATATAAAATTGTCAAATCATATATTTTAAAAGGAATTAATAAAAAGAATTAATTTATTTAATAAAAAATAATTTTTTGTCGTTTGTTTTATAAATTTTTAAAATAACATTATTGTTTACTAAATTTTTTGTTACATTTGCAACCATTGTCAATAATATTTAATTTTATTATTAAGAGTTTACGAAATTTAATTTTACACTTACAATCATTGTCAATAATATTTAATTTGATTATTAAGAATATCACATTAATATTTAATATTGATTTCCATTGTTTACTATATTGTAATTATTTTTGAATTACATTGCAATAGATATAATTATATATGATAATTAATATAATGTTATCTTCATGCCATTACCAAAGGTGAAACCAAATGGTAATGGCCCACCATTTTGCGTCGATTTTTTTAGTTGATGTCAAATGGTATATTTATTCCAAATTAATCGAATACGACGTTGTTTTGCTTGACAAGAAACGACGTCATTTTCTACTAGGTTATTAACATGAACATGAAACTCTCTTCGTTTATGTGTTAACCGTCAACATTCCTCTTCATTTACCATCCAATAAGCATTGTCCCCTCTATTATGGTCATCTCCTGTGTTGTCGTTGTTACTTGTGTTGGCATTTTTCTTCTTTTCTATTTTCAAACCCTCCTTCTTATGCTCTGTTTTACTGCTACATTTAAGAGTTTATTGTGAGTTTTGTCTTCTACTTATGGTGTATGGGATTTTTTTTTGGTGTTTATGTTTGTGTTTGGAAGATGGTTTCTTGTGTTTCTATGTAAGATGTGTATGGGTCGATGTTTTTTCCCACATTTCATGCTTGTTTGACAAAAGCCTCCTAATTTTTTGATGAAATGCTTGAATAAAGGCTACTTTTGCAACAGATGTTTATGTACATATTTACATTTGATTATACCAATTATAGTATACAGATGTATCTATCAAAATGACTTTATTTCAAAATGTAATGAGGCTATGATTAAACATATCAATTAAAATTCAAATGGTCAAAACCAAAACAAAAATATGATCAATTATGTTTTTATATTAGATATAACAATTAAAACTCAAAACTAACAACCTATTACTCTTATTCTTAAAGACCAAATCTTTTAGCATACACATATTTGAAAACATATATATAATAGAGTTGCTCAAAACTAACAAGCTAATCATTAAGAAAAATTAAAGCTAAATCACAAAATTAACATTACTAGAATGTTGGAACATTCAAATAAGAATTCTTCTATTGACTTTTCAAAATTAAAATGCTAACATTAATTCATCACGGAATGTCGACATGGCGACTAGTATCTGATGGTGGAAATAAGCTTTACTAGAAGGAATGTAGCAAAATTGTCGCTAATGAAGAACAAATCAATGCAGAACAAATCCCCCCTTCATACACTAATAACCACTTGCCTTCAATGGCCGATATTCTTCTTCTTGAAGGTTTTTAGTATCATCCAAACTATCTCTCTTTCTTTATTATTAGTATCTCATTTTCTGTTATGAAGTTATTATATGAACATTTGATTGTATATACTATATATTATGATAAGCTTCCTCGAATCTTCAAAATAACATAGATGGAAATGGAGGTGATGGTGATGGTGATGGTGATGTCCTGATGGTTCGTACAGGATTAGGGGAATCGATTGTTTCGGAACAGTGGTAGATTGCAAAAACTATGTTTGTTCATCGTGATGATCATGGATGTGTTCAAATTTGACTTCCTAATACCATTTAATTTAGCTTTGATTGCTCTATTCCTTTGCTCATTAGCTGAAATGCTTAGTACGTGTGGCTCATCCAGTACCGTCGATATTGGATATGGGAAATCATTCACTGTACCTTCTGCAAATTTAGTTAAAGCAAAGAAGTTGTTGGAAGAGGGTGTCAATTCACTAGACCCTGAGAGACAATCTTTAACTGTTTCAATTAATAACTTGGAACATGCAAGGAGGCTTCTTGGGAATCCAGACATTAAAAACCTTTTACCTTTGACGCTAACTCTAATGTCACTTGGAATCTAAAAAAAATTATTATTTCTTTTCCTTTCCAATGGAACATTAAGCGTAGAACTTTATTTATTATTTTGTCTACAAGAATTGTTAA
>JANZXP010000006.1:23070043-23080279 GCA_027576715.1 Erythroxylum flavicans
TTAATTAATTGCAATATAATTAATTAAAATATAATTCATTCATTAATTAAAATATTATAATTATTTAAAATATAATTCATTTATTAATTAAAATATAATTCATTTTATAATTAATTAATTACAATATTTTTTACAAACCAACCACTATCAATGGTAATGATAATCATTCCTTCATTTTAACCAATCATCATAATTATAATGATTATATCCATTCTCATTCCTCCCTATATTCATTCTCATTCTCATTCCCATTACTTTCTATAAACCAAGCGCCCCCTTAGTTTCTGGATTTTTTTGGAGAATTTACATGGAATTTCTTGTAGGGCCTATGTTGAGTTCTTTTAGGCTGTTATTGCTTGAGAAGAACTCTAATCCCATGGCACTAACAATTGCAGACCTATGTTGAGTCGTTTTAAGCCCTTGTTGCTTGAGCAGAACTCTTATTCCATGGCATTAACAGTTGCAAAATAATGTGCATTCAGAATGAAATTATTGGGCTCCTTTGCTAATAGTAGGATCAAGTTGATGGTTATGTTCTTTTTTGTATATGTGAAACACCATTCTAATATTTGAGGCTTCTGTCACACAATTCTGGAATTTACTATTCTATGGCCACACTCATTTTTTTTTTATTTTCATTTTAATATTGTTCATCTTGTGATCTTTTTGCAGTTCTGTTTTTAGAGAGATGAAAAAATATCAAAAAGATTTCTCTAGTTGGTGCGGAGAATGCATTCGTGAGAAGCAAGAAAGGCAACGGTTGTCTATTGCTGCTACCAAATCGGTAAAGTGCTTTTTTTTTTCCATCCCCTCATGTGAATTGACCATAACTAATGAGAGGAGTAGAAAAACATAGAAATTCATTCCAAGTCCTTTTGATTCTGTTTTTTTAATTGGTCCATTAATTGTTGTTGGTCATTGTAAAACTTACGATGATTATTTACTACTTTAATTGCCTGTGCTAACCAAAAAAAAAAAAAAGGAAAAAGTCTTCATGGAAATAAGAGGCCAGTTTTTGATTTTACTTCCCATTGCTCAGGATGCTTGACAGAGGTCATTGTTGGACTAGTAGTCATATGTAGGTTCTCTTAAGAACTTTACATGTATAAATGTGCTGCAAAATAAAACAATAGCATGCATGTGTAATTTGTGAGAGATAGAGGTCCATCTAGAGTTAGGATGTCCTTTTTGATCTGATATGGTCTGTATCCCTACCTGCTTAGACCTTTTGTTAACCTTTCTCTAAAGAAAACTAAGTTGAGCCCGCCATCTAAACTTGATTGTTGTGTATTGTATTCTTTGCTAGATGCGGCATTCATGCTATCAGTGTCAAGATTTAGATGAAAAGTTTTAGGGATTTGATGTCTATTCATTCTCCTTTTAAGACACTTTATGCAATGTTAATCTGGATTTCTTTCTTCTGTTCCTTCCATTTTGGAGAGTTGAAATGATAGTGTAAGTTATTCTCCCCTTTTTTAATCATCTTTATTTTCTTTATGCCCTCAAGCATAGTAGATTTTCTTTCTAATGGATTGTTTAATTTCAAAGATACCTCCTAAGGAGGTTGCTCATGTTGTGTTATGGCTTAGTTGCAGTACAATTAGTTAATCTAAAAAACAAAAAGGTAATTGTTAATGTAGGTACCGAAGGAATAATTGACAGGGGAAGCATAGGTGCATCACTTTGTAAGCGGCATGTTTATTGGATGAAAAGTTTTTGTTTTACTTGTATCAACAATTTGAAGTGAGAACTCCCAGAGGAGGGGAAACATAAACACATACTCAAGGAGTATTTGCACCTTTATCATATGTAATGCTATGCGCTAAAAGCTGCCTTTGTTAACTATTATCATTCATCTATTAAAAAATGTTTTACTCATGAATGAGAATTTGTATTCATGAGACTGATCTTTCAACAGGAATTGCTTAAGCAAGATGGTGAATCGACTACATGAGTTCAGATGTAATTACCCTAATGATTGTACAATGACATTGTTCCTGACTTCAGTTTGCAGCCATACTGCTGTTGTTGGTAAGCGCTTTGAAGTTGGTTTCTGTTCTCTTAACATTGAACACGGACGTGTGTGCAAATTATGCAATTAAATGACTATGGTTTAGACTGTACCAGCATGCCTGGAATTTTGTAAAAATATTTAGTGACAACTTGATTGGTGCTCAGCCTCTTAAAAGGTGTTACCCGTATTTAGGAGAATTTTGGGTAGCTTGAGAACCACATCAACAGTCAATAAATATGTAATGAATGAGGCTAGTTCGTAGAGAATGGAACTCTTTGGCTTTGGCTGTAATATCTTCGTTCAAAGTGCTTTGAATAGAAGATGATTATCAGCGGTTGCATGGTCAACAAAATATGTACTTCCGTTCTCGTCATCTGCATTATGTAGCCTCGTTTCTGATTTTTATATTTCCAAGTACCGAACTTTCCTTTTCTATTAGTCGTATGTTTATTGTAAATCCTACAACCAAACTCTTCACCTCGTCTTGATTGGTTGAATGCACGTCTAAATTCAAGACGGTTTTTGTAAAGCCACTTGGGACAATCCCCTTTTCAGCTGTAATATTATGTACAGTAGAATAATGGGAACAATTTATCAGGCTTTGGTGCTTCCTAGTTTCTTAGTTTTGATTGTAAGGCCTGTCATGCGACCATCTTCTGCCGTCTGGTATAAAGATGGCTTGTATCCTTGTATCCTTCCTAGAAAGCAGGGTTTCAGGAAATTATCCGCCAGTTCATTTATTTCTTCACCCTTAAGTGTAATAAAGTGTAGCGATTTTACAGAATTGGTTCGATTTAACAAAGTTACAGAACAAAATGCAATTGGAAATAGGATCTGTTTTTTTTTAATATATATTCTACAAATATCTGGTTTGCTTCAATCTTTTTAGTTTTTGCTATTTTACAGGGTGATGAAAATAAATACCAGTTCTACAAGGCCACATACTTAATAGGCCAATCAAAAATCTAGCGTCATTGGTTTTTAGTTCTCGTGGAGTCTGTTTAAGAGGGGATATAAGAACTAAGCGATGCTGCGGCGTTGATGCTTATGTTTTCACCTGATTTTTGTAGTTAAAGTAAAAAACCTTAAACTTATGATATCTTCTATAACTTTTCACTGCTTGAAATTGAACGTTGTCAAATCTTGTAGCATTAATCCGTTTCATATAATTACAATATTTACGATGTGCTTAGATATATGAGGGTCTATCAGTTGTCAACAAGTTGGTGAAAAGGAAAAACAAAGACCTGAAAGTAATGTGGATGAAATGTCTTTGGAAAAATTATTTGGGTGTAATTGAAATTATATAATCTATGTAAACGATGACGTACGGCTCTAATTAGATGATACTGTGTCCAATTGAGTAGAAGTGTCAAATTGCGTCCAATTAGGTAGAAGTTGTATTCAATTGTTCTGCTGGTAGTCTCAGAAATAATGCCATGTCGGTGATGTCTCATGTGCCATGTTATTATTATTTTGAACGATTTCTCTTTCCTTTAAACAATAAGCCGAGTTAAATGTGGCCTGTTGTGGTATATGACTGCTCGAAGAGTAGCACTGTGCCATGGTCAGTGTTCGTAGTTGCATATGAACTCTTTCTAACGTCTTATACCATCACAATCTGAAATGTGTTGTTGCTAACGTTTTCACTTTTAAGAATATTAGCAAACAAGTCCAATTGGACTCCAAAGTTTTAATAAAATTTAAATTTAAAACTTTAAAGTGAAGAAAGAATTTTAACGTTTTACAAGCGTTTAAAATTTTTTTGACTTAACATCTTTGAGGTAAAGATAACATTAATTATTAAATTTTTTGTGGGTTTTATATTATGTGCATTTCATGTAGGGATGACAATCGTCGGCCTTGCCAAATTTTTTAAAAAATTAAAAATATAAAATAACATCTTTTTTTAATTAGATTTAGGCTTGGGTTGCTCAAGTTTAGGCCTATTCGAGATCCAACTCTTCTCAGTAAAATAGTTGAACCTTGAATTGGCCTGAGCTTGGACCTGACCCATGGGTTAGCCCATTGTAAAAACTTGAATGCCAAAGTAGGTTCGACTCAATCTTGGCCCGAGTTGGCCACCTGGCGATTACTATCAAAACGACCATGGGTTAGTCCATTGTAAAAACTTGAATGCCAAAGTCGACTCGGCTCAATTTTGACCCGGGTAGGCCACCTGGTGATTACTTTCAAAACGACATCGTTTTGATATTTTTTATTAAAAAAAATAAAGGATGTGTCGGGTTGGGCCGATTCGTCGGTGGCCTGTCAAACCATAGTTCGGGCTACAGGCAGGCCGGCCCGGCCCTCCAGGCCACGGGTTGGGTCACGGGCCACCATAGCCCAGGGCCGGGCTGAACATGGACAAGGGTAGCCCAGGTCCAATTCGGGCCATTGACATCCCTAATAGCATAGACTAAAAAAAATAAGAAATTTTGTGGGCATTCATGTCTTGATTGAGACATCTAAACCTAGAGTATTTGAATGTCTTGGAGAAACAATCGATAATTCCTCTACAAACTTGTTCGTTACGAATATTCATCTCTGATGAACCAACAACCTACAGCATTAGAAGAAGTGTAATTAAATGAGTTTCACAAGACCTTTTTTTATTGAGAAAGCGCAGTAAAAAGGAATTTCCCCTTGCTATTGGAACCTTTATAAGGAGGAGCCTAACCCACTTTAATGTAGTTGTGTCTAGAATGACTGTGCTGGCACCTGTCAAATGAGTACTCCATTGAACTCCAATTATATGTAGTTCTATAATGATGTTACATTGCATGTGGTGCATTTGTAACAAGGGTTGCAAGTCGAGATGGGAGGGGGAGGGAGCGATACAAATTTTAGATATTATACCTAGTAGGCCAACTTAATTTGCACTAAATCATGGGTAAGTAAAAGCATAGTTCTCCCTCCAGCAAACAAACCAGCTATCGGATCAAGTATATGACCCCTCCCAATATCCGAAAAAGTAAGGATGATCCATTTCCAATATTGTTCATATGTCATGTAATGTAGGGCAGCATAGGAAACAATTCAAATAACACTGACTCCAGTCTCTCTAGAAACAACATCTATGATATGAAATGACACAACAACAAAAGAGAATGAAAACTTGGCAGAAAGCAGGCACTAACTACTGGTTATCTATAGAAAATCATTTAAATACATTTTACACGTACTAGAAATCAAAAGAATGACATTTCCAGGGGATGCTAATCATTCTGCTAGAATCTACCATAGGTAAATGCACCTATGCTCAAGTAATTGCTTTAAGAAAAGCCAAAGAGAGAAACAAAATAGGCAAGTTCACCTAAAGAATCAAGTGAAACCAACTTGGCTGTAACTACATTAGTAAGCCAAGGATGATTTTCACGAAAATCACAAGGATAGGAATTTGTGAGGCTTGGCATGGATTTAAGAAGTTCTTTCACAGTTTATTATTTAAATCATTTAGCTGCATCCACATTTAAAGTCTCGCTCCATTCTCTAATGTCAAAAACACCGCACAACATTGTCATCGTTGATTGTAAAGAAAGCAAGTTATACGAACACTTGGTGTCAGTTTCTAAATTTATTTACAAGGAGGAGAGAAGACAATCTCGTATTGTGATTATCAGTCTAGTTTTCTCGCTTTAATTTTCTGGATATTTGTGGAACTAGTGCAAAATTCTTGGGAAAGCCAAACTGGGTCAAAATGGATATTTGATCCATTTGCTTAAGAATATTCAATCTTTACTTGTTTTGTAATTAAATACGCAAGCTTAGTTATGATGGTTATAGAACTTTTAGAATTATTATGATATATACGAACTCTTGTAGCACATCTAATTATAATTTTTCTTAATCTTAGAAGATATTATTAGGCATGCAACATTAAATATTATTAAAACAGTAAGTATCTTTCATGAAACTTTTTATTCCACTTTTCAAGTGTTTTAAGTTTTGAAAAATTAAATTTGACTATATAAAAAAATTAATATGAAAAACGTGTGAAGACCCTAACTTGTAGAACTTGGGACTAATCAATTTGGTCTAAGTTTGAAAAACTCTACTATAAACCACAATCGAAAGACCGGTTATAGGATGCTTTGGAATCCAAGGACCTAAAAGGTACTACGAAAGGTGTAGAGAATGCCACTTGGAAAATAAAGTTTACTTAATTAAAAAAAATTAAAATGGGTTAGAGAGAGAATTTCCAACATCTCTTTAATCGGCCTAGCATGCAGTTAATTAAACTGCTCCGCAAACTCCAATTTATGTCCTTTGTTAGCCTTTAACTTTTGCTCCTATTTTTCTCACTTAGTGCCCCCGGTCATTTCTTTTTACCATTAACGGTAATGGACGACTAAGTCCCTAGCAACCTCTCAGCCCTTCCTTACATTGATCTAGCTAATACTTTGCCTCCTACCTTAGACTTGGACCATACTTTCCCCCTTTTCCCTAGCTCCAGACTATACGAGAAGGTGACCAAGATCCACCCTTAAAAGATGGCGTACAACAAGGAGGTCAGGGACCTTAATTGTTTCAACAAAATTTGCCATGTTCCTCCTACAAATCCTATAGCTCCAATTGCGCCTCCACTTGAAGTGCTATAAATGTGGGAAAGGAAATGGCAAGCCTCCCTGGTTGGCCACTTCCTTGATAAGTGTCTTCCAATGGAGCAACAATAGGAAACCGCTAATTGGGTCTTGAAAATGTTGTGGTCAATGAAGATTATTTCTTCATCTTTAGGGTCAATTTGGAGGATACTGTACAAAAGATAATGGATTTGGCTACTTCCTTGATAAGTGTCTTCCAATGGTCCTACAATGGGCAACTACTAAATGACAGAAACGTGGTATTGAAAATGTAATGGTCAATGAAGATTATGGCTCTGATTGGCAATCAGCTGATTGCATTAGCTGTTAGCTGATTCTATTAGCTGTTAACTAATAGCTGATTTGATCAGCGGATTGTATTAGCTGTTAGCTGATTCTATTAGCTGTTAGCTAATAGCTGATTTGATCAGCGGATTGTATTAGCTGTCTGTTAGAGATGTTTGGTAAAATTAGCTGTTTAGTATTAGCTGTTTATGTATAAAATTACTTATGATGACATGGTTTTAAAAAAAATTATAAGAATATAAATATTATATATTTTAGTATTTCGTCAAATATTATATATCTATCTCCGAGAATCAATTCCAATCCTTGCATGGATGACTAAAAAGTATGCTTTCGGTTTAAAGTTTAGATCTTTGAATCAATGAAAATATTAATTTTAAATAAACTAAATTATTTATTTTAATAAATAAAATAATTTTTATTAATAAATATTATGTAAGAGATTATAATAAATTTATTAAGTTAAAAAAAATTATTTTTAAGTTTTATTTAATATATTATTATAATTAGTGGTTGATATTAACAATTAAATAAAATTTTGTTTTTATTAAAAAATAAAACTTAAAAACAACAAAAAGAAAACTAGCATAAAACATAAATGAATACTATGTAAAGGGTAGAATTGACTTTTAATAGGTTTAATTTTGGCTGATTCACGAAAACGCTCCTGTACGTTTTTATCTTTGACTGATCATCACCAATCAGCCACGAAAAAGTCACTCTCCAAACAGCTTTTATAGCTGTTTGAAGAGTCAAACATCTATAGACAACCAATCAACTAAAAAAATAGCTGGTTGTTTGTCTACCAAACGAGGCCAATAAGAATCTTCAGTTTGAAACATATGCGGATCATTCGGCTTTTTTAACTTACATTGCATCCTTCCTAATACTTATCGTGTAACTTGTTTGCAAAGCCGGATATAAGATTAGGAATGGCCGAGTCGAGCTAAAACTTGATTTGAAAATTTCTGTTTGGGCTCGTATTTGGCTTGAAGTTCAATTGGGCGGAAACGTCCGAGCTCGATTTGGTTTAGGCAATCTGAAGCCTCACTTAGTTGGACCAAAAATTTTGTTATTTTTAAATTAAAAATAAAAATAAAATTGTTTTACTTAAAACAATATCGCTTTGTCTATAATTTTCGAATTTTGGATTGAGTCAGACATAAGTAGTCTAAACTGAAGCTTGATCCAGAACTCGAAAATTAAAAAAAGAACTTTGAACCCGCTTCTTACTGCCATTTTTAGGAAGAGGAATTGCTCAATTTTATATACATATTAACGTTGTAAGTGAAACAAGAAGCTTAGAACTGTTTTCTTCATGAAATTTTATAAGATATTTACATAGGGAAAGAAGACTAAAGAGATAATAAAAGAAAAGGGAAAATAAAAGAGCACAACTGAAAAGAACAAAGTGACAGGCAAGCAGATCAAAATGGAGTATTGTTTCTTTCTAGTTAGAGTGCAAGTAGGAAAAGAAGAACATGGTGGGCCTAGAGTTTGCCTATGGTTTGACGTAAACCGAACATTTGGAATTAGACGCTTTAACCAACTCATAATTATGCTTAGTGTTTTAGATAAGCAGAACGCACATGTCTATGCTTCTTTAATTAAGAGACTTTTGGACCACGACTCTACTTAATAGGCATCTGATTGAGTCTGCAATACGTGCCGTTGTCATTCTTTATTGAATTGAATCAATTGGTTCTGCCACAAGGAAACCGTAAGCTTTTGCAAATTTGTGTTATGTAATGACCACTACAAGAAAAATCGAGTTTATCGGCAGGCATTATTTGACAGAAAACCTACATTCTCCGTTGGTAAGTTAAATTAGTGACAGAATTTACCATCGAATCAAGATATTGAAGAAATGGCCATAAGTAATAATTTACGACGAATTACAAATTTTCTGTCGCTAATTTACCGATGGATATTTTGCATTATTGTCGGTGAATATACCGATGGTTATTTTGTATTGTCGAAATTTAGCGACGGAAAGATTATTTTAGTCAGTAAATTTATCGACAGAATTGGTTATTCCATCGGTAAGTTAACAACTAACATTACCGACGGAACTGAGTTATCCGTTAGTAAATAGAATATATTTTACTGACGAACTTTGTTTTTCCGTCGGTAAATTTACTAAAACTATTTTTTATTTTTCCCTGTATTTAATTTTATTTGATAATCTTATGGTTGATGCATAATTTATACAGTTATTAGCTATCTATTAATAATATTTTGATTTGTTTTTACATTTAATTTGTTAAAACAAAAAGTTGGTTGATGATATAAAGTAAATTTTATCTTAATTGATAATAAAAAATTATTTTATACATTATTAGGATTTAATTCATATGAAATAACTATAAATACGCTATTTATTTGGTGAACGTGGATGTTTTGACTGTTGCGATTTGGTGCTACTCTTCCCTTCAACTTGTCCACCTCATTACGGTGTTGGGCTATGTACTCTATCGACTGTTGCAACTGAGTTGCCAATGTCTATACTGTGTTTTGAAGCTGATGGACTTCATTGAGTGTGGACCACCTACTAGATGCTGCTGTACTGGATGTGGATGATTGCGAATAACATGTGTTCGCAAATGAACCTAAGCTGAATATCCTTCCACAACGGTTCCTACCACCTACTGTATAAAGATAGATTTGACTCTCATCAATATCTTTAAACTGCTGAGATTGTCGTTGAATACTTTCTTGTATTTGGTCTTATCAAAAGGCAATGTTTATGTTAATAAGTGATAATTATTAAGAATTAGTATTAAAGCATAAATTTCACATATATTTAGTGTTCTATATCAGGTATTGAAGAAGGTCACACCATCATACTTTTTAGTATGAGTATGCAAAAAGAGCTGATAGGGTATATGTTTCGTGTATATAGACTTTTCCTGCTTCAGAATAAAATGTTATAATTGAACTATAATTTATAAAAATTTCAGAAAAATTTTCTCTATTTTAATAATAATTTACATCTTGTTGAACAAAGAAAGTTACTTAACAACACAATCATATATGACACCAGACATTTATAACATTATCATTCTCCATAATGCACATATTTTCATTCCAAAATTCACACATAAAATTAAATTGAAATACACCAAAGCAATGCTGTGAATATCATACCGGACTTAGTACCGGATTGGGTTCTGAAACGGTACTGTACCGGTACCGGTTAATACCAGATACCGTTTCGGGTAATTTTTAAATTTATGAAATAGTCCCTGAATTTTTAAAAAATTACAAAATAGTCCATTATCATATTATACAGTTGTACTCTGTCTCCAAAAATTATAATAATAAATAATAATC
>JANZXP010000006.1:23080379-23092229 GCA_027576715.1 Erythroxylum flavicans
TAAAAATAATTTATTTTTAAGTTGTATTTAATATATTATTATAATTAGTGGTTGATATTAACAATTAAATAAAATTTTGTTTTTATTAAAAAAATAGAACTTAAAAACAATAAAAAGAAAACTAGCATAAAACATATATGACTACTATGTAAAGGGTAGAATTGACTTTTAATAGGTTTAATTTTGGCTGATTCACGAAATTTTCATCTTTGGCTGATCATCACCAATTAGGTATCGAAAAAGCCACTCTCGAAACATCTTTCATAGCTATTTGAAGAGTCAAACATCTATAGACAACCAATCAGCTAAAAAAATTGCTGATTGGTTGTCTACCAAACGAGGCCTATTTCTTCATCTTTAGGTTCAATTTGGAGAATACTGTACAAAAGATGATGGATTTGGGTCCCTTGCATATTTAGGGGATGCCCTTACTTATTAGGAACTAGAGTGCTAGCTCCTCCTTAAATACGACCAAACTAAAAACCATACCTTCTTAGGAAAACATCTATAAGGTCCCATTAGAGTATTGGTCATTAGAAGGCTTGAGCTATATTGTTAGTACCTTGGGAACACCTTTCAGTCTTGATGAAAACATGGCGATCCTAGAATGCATTGGTTTTATCTTGTTTATGCTGAAGTAGAGCTAAGTAAAGAGTTGCCTGATGTTATCAACATAATGAGGCTAAACGAAGTAGGACAGATGGTGGAGGACTCTATAAAAGTTACTTACTTGTGGAAACCAAAGAAAAATGACTAGGTGATGGTTTGGAGAGTCAAGGATAAAGAGACACAGTCCATTAATATAAAGGAGAAGTAAATTAAGATGGTCCCCCTACCTATTAATGATGTTTTAGAAAAAGATGCTCCTCGAATGGGGGAAACAATACACATGGTTATAGCAAAAGCTCTGTTAAAAGAAGCAGTCAAAGATACCATGAAAATAGGAGATATACTCTTGCAACTACAACTACTAATGTTACTAACTCCAACAATGTATAAATCACTAGTGGAGCACAAGTGGAAATTGCCAGTGGAGCACTAAGTACCTACCCTAGTTGGCATCACAAGAAACCTCACTTCCTCCCTAAGAAAGGAGTAAGGTAAACATATTTACTATAGTGACTTATAATTTATCACCTAACCCCTGTACTAGTAAGAGTAAACTTAAAAGGAAAAGAAAAAGAAAAAAGCTAGTTATTCTTTTACTCTATAAATCTGCATGTTTGTAATGTTAAAGGCTTGAATAGCCCAAACAAATGTATTGAACTTAAGAATTTATTATACCTAGAGAAGCTTTATTTTATTGATCTTGCGGAAACCAAAATAAAGAGAGATCATCTTCAAAAAGGTCTCTGGTTTTTGGACAAGGGATGTACAACACTTAACAATCATGATGTTCACTTTAATGGAAGGCTAATAATTTCATTTGATCTTTCAATCTTCCAATTGATTAGATGGTATTTCTTTGACCAATTTATTCACTATGAAGTTCTATACTTACAAACTTAATCTCCATTGCTCATTATAGTGATTTATATTTCTGATTGGGAGTTCCACATAAAGCAATTGTGGAATAACCTGGAATCCCTAGATTCTAGCTCTATCCCTTGGCTACTACCTAGAGACTTTAATAGCATTTATCTCTACCAGAATTTCAAGGAAATGGGAAGAAAATGAGGATCAATATAGATGAATTACTTTAGTTGACTAAGGAATTTGAGCTAACAAACTAGTAATATATAAGAAATCATTTTCCATAGAATAGTAAATAATTTGGAAGCTAATTCTTACATAAAAAACTTGATAAATGCCTAGTGAACTCTACATGGCTTTCTACTTACCCCCTCAACTTTGCTAACTTTGGTAATCATCACACTCTAATCATACTAGGATTCTCATATAAACTAATGAAGTAATGGTCACAAGAAAATCTCCTTTTAGATTCTTAACTCTCTATTAAAGCACTCACATTTTAGGGAGGTAATTACTAAGGAACTTAGTGTTGAAGTTAAAGGCTCATATGCTTACAAATGCATGCAAAAGCTAAAGGGTTAGGTCTAAGCTTATCAATATAAAAAAGGTAAATACTGATCTAATGTTCCTAAAGAAAAATGAGGCACTTGATTCACTTAATAAATGCCAAGAGAAGTTAGCTCTAATTCTCTATAATACTTCACTCAAAGAATATGAGATTATTAAGATGAGGAGATATATGTCTACATAAGAAAATTACAACTCACAGTTGATGTAAAAACTTGAATACCATTTTAAAGATCAATAATTGGATCATAAAAATTAAATCTTCTTATTCTCTAACCTTGAAAACCATTTTAAAGACCAAGGAATTATTGAGGAATGAATTTACTAGTCTCATTGAAGATGGTAAGCAAACCAATTCCTAGCTTGATAGTTGGACATCTCTCGATTCTTTTTATAACTTGTAAGATATGGAATGTCTCAAACCTATCATTAGTAAAAGAGCAATAGTAACAGATGCACTAATTGACAAGTATTTATTCATACAAAGCTCTATCCCTAGGTTCATTTGAGAAGAAATAAATCAAAGCAGCTTGAGTGAAGGGGGAAGATTGTATTGTTTAGAATTTTTTTGAATAAGTAAATTTGTATTAATAAATTAAATAGGAAGTTACATATGAGATCAAGAATAGCTAGCAGGTCATGCAGCGACAAAGCTTAGTTACATCTACAACATCATTTAGAGGCAAACATAACAATTTCAGCTCGTACAATGACATCGTATGAAACGAGAGTCACAAAAGCTTAATAATGCCATCAGACGAAAAGTTAGAAAAATTTGGAAAGCTTAGATTGCGTTTTATCCCTTTTGCACAATTCCTACCAAATTAGGGTTTGGGAAGATGATCGCCGATCGCAACAAGAGAAGGTGCTACAGCCAATGGAAAGTGCGAATCTTCAAGAATATGCTTCCTATTTCTAGAACTGACATAGAGTGTAAGGATTGGAGCACTTAGCTTCCACAGACGCGCTCCATGCGTCAAAGACAAAGGATGCCTCTTACTCAGGTACTGAATTATAACTTGAGTTGATTTCCTTTTTCAAGATTTTTAGCCTCTGCATGTTAATAGATACTCCATAATAAGGCTAGATTAGGGCAAACTCGGTCAGACCTTATAAAATGTAGGAGTTTCTCTCTGATTCCACCAACTATAGAGAAGAGAACCTCATCTCGTGAGTGATGTGTGTTCTGAAATCTTTTGATGTTTCTCTCTCACCAAATCTCTTTAATGGACGAGGCGAAAGAGATGACATAGATCTGCTTGTTGTAGTTATAGGTATGATTCACTTTCTGAAACTAGTCTAGAGCTTCCCCAGAAGTGGTCCCAAAATTAGATATAAGACATAATTCTTGTATTTTCTCCCATATGAACTGGGAGAAGGGGAAGAGGAAGAAAAGATGATTCCTAGATTCTTCTTCTAACTCACAGAGAACGCAAATAGAGTTAGAGGTAATATAGTGCAGTCTATTTATTGTACTTAGCTTATTCAGCACAGTGAGCCAGAGAATAATGGAATAGCTAAGCATGAGAGCCTTGTGCCAAATGATAGGGAACAATGGCTATCTTGGGTGATTTTGATTCTCCCATTTCTTTAATTTCACAAGTTGGAAGGTATTAAGAGGGAGATTAAGGCATTGAAATGAGTCCTCTCTATCCAAATTAGGGTGTTAATGATAAGTGAGATACTGTAATTCCCTTGGATTATTCCATTGGCCCCTTAGGATGATGGATTTAACCTTTGAGTTGATAGGAAGGCCATTCCAAATCTGAAGAGCTTGAGGAAATCTGATACCTTTACCCGTCCAATTATCGAACCATAAGAATGCTTTTTCACCATTTCCGACATTATAAGTCACCGAAGGTTGTAACAGGGGTCTTAACTTTAATAGTTGAATCAAAGACCAAGAAAGGAGGTTTTAAAAGGGATAGTCCAAAGACTAGAACCTTTAAGGATATAGGTATGAAACTAGCAGATCCATAAAGATTGCCTATCTAGTAGAATATTCCACAGATTTCTGATCAAAGTTGACTTATTAAAGGAGGCAATAAAGATCAAACCTAAGGCCCTTTCTTCCTTCCTTTTACAAACTTCTGACCATTTCACCTTTGCATAGTGTCTGTATAAATTGAGGTTTCCCCAAAGAAATCTTCTAAATAGCTTCTCGATGGTTTTGATAACTCCTTTAGCAAGTGAGAAGTTAAAGGACCAGTAGACATGAAGGGAATTGAGTATAGATTTAATAAGTTACAATCTTCCACTAAAAGACAGAATCTTATTAATTCACCTACTTAATCTTCTTTGTATTTTTTCTATCAAAGGGAAGCATTTAGAGAATTGTGTTCTTTTAGTGGTAATCCCACATAAGTTAGACGAGCTTGCTTCTTATACATCCTTGTAATTGCAGAGATATAGCCTTCCATCATAGTGGCACTATTAGCTAGGATGAAATGGCTTTTTGTAAATTTAAACTCCAATCCTGAATTATCTTTAAACAAAGATAATGTCGAGATGAGTTATTCAATAGATTTGCCATGGGCCTTAGAAAAAAGCAATAGTTCATCCGTAAAGCATAAATTGATAAGCCCTACCTTCTTACATTTACGGTGATATTTGAAGTCCTTACTCGTACTTAACTTCTGCATAAATCAATTACGTTAGGACTTTGATGCATATGATAAAGAGATAAGGAAAGATAGGATAACCTTGTCTAAGGCCTCTTGCACTCTTAAAGAGATTAGTTGGCCTTCCATTAACCATAATGGAGTATGATGGAGTGGTTATACAGGCCACAACCCATTTGACAAACTCATAAGGGAAACCCAAAAGACTTAGGGTTTGTAGGATAAAATTCCATTCTACATGATCAAATGCTTTCTTGAAGTCCACTTTAATGATACAATTAGGCGGACTATTCTTTCTCTGATACCCTTTCATCAATTCTTGAACAATGGAGATGTTATCCCTAATCCGTCTTCCATACAAGAAGGCACTTTGATTATCTGAGATTAGGGAATCCAGTACTACCTTCAACCTCTTTGCTAGAATTTTAGAGATTACCTTGAAGAGAAAATTGGCGTATGCAATAGGCCTATAATCATTCAATGAGGAAGAACAAGAGGATTTAGGAATCAAACAAATATGAGTTTTGTTAATCTTTTTCATAAGCACCCTCTTAGAGCAGAATTCCAGAATGCACTCTTAACCATAAGGCCAGTCTCCTGCCATGTTTTTTGAAAGAAATATCCATTAAATCCATCAGGTCCAAGAGCTTTATGAGGCTGTGTTTGGAACACAACCTCCTCGATTTCTCTATCCTCCACTAGTTTAATGAGTGTTGCAGCTTGCTCCTGTGAGATCTTATGATGGAGCAAAGAGGGGTAGGAGTGGCCTAGGAGTGGGTAGAACCATAGAAGCTCTTAAACTATCTCTCAACTTCCTTTAGGAGGTCTTCTTGTTGGGATATTTCAACTATATCTTGTAAACTGAGAGAAAAGATCCTATTAGAATTCCTTCTATCTAACATGGAGTTAAATAAGAATTTAGAGCACGTTTCTCCTTCGATTAGCCAATGAACCTTGACTCTTTGTTCCATTATACTATCATAATCCCTGGCTTTGATAAATAAGATATCAGAAGGGTCTTCTCAGTATTCAATAAGATATGATTTGAAGGATCAAAAGTAAGCTTAGCCTGAATAGAATCCAACTCTGCTCTAGCTGTGATAACAGCTTGTTGTGTTGACGTGGTTCTTCTGCTCATTAGAGATTTCATCTCCATCTTAATAGCCTTTAGCTTTTGGGTACACTTGAATTGGTTTGTGCCTTCAACTGAAACCTCTAAGCCCTTCTAAAGAGCTTCGGAAAAGCCATCATCATCCAGCCAAAAATTATTAAACATGAAAGGACCTCTTCGACCTTAATGTTGGAGTAGAATCTCAATTTGCATAGGTGTATGATTAGAAAATAAAGGATCTATGAACGTAGATACAATATTAGGAAACTAACTGAGCCATTCCTTATTCACTATAGTACGATCCAGTTTCTTCCTCAAAGCCCATCTAGTAGATTGCTTATTACTCTATGTGTAGAAGCGACTGTGGGACTTAAGGTCAAGAATATCCAATTTACTCACATAGTCATGAAAGTCGGTTGAGAAATTCCTCAAACTAAAGTTTCCATCAGCTTCAGTTCTATATAAAGTAGAATTGAAGTCCCCCCATAGAAGCCAAGGGCCATTTATAACCATCTGAAACTCAGAGAAACTTTCCTATAGAAGCTTCCTTTGGAATATATGATTGGTACAGTAGATGAAAGAAGAAAAAATTTCAACATTTTCCTGAATAGGTTTCCATTTCAGGTGAATAACTTACATTTCAGTAATAAAAACGTGGACATCCACTAACACAGGATCATAACCAATAATGATTCTCCCATAGACATAAGCTTATGATTGGAAATAAATTTCCATCTAGAGCCCAATTTATTAATTAATCTAAGATTTGCAGATCTGATTTTGGATTCAGAAAGAGGAAAAATCCATGAATTTGTGCTATAGACAAAATCCTTTAAAGCTGAGAGCTTTTTAGGGCAGTTAATCTACCTCACATTCTATAAAAAGACTTTCATAATCAAAAAGTGTTGTTTTGGAGCTCTTACCTTTGCTCCTATTGGATTTCCTTTTTGTAGCTGTAAAAAATTTCCTAATAATAGGGCCATCATCCTTCTTATCCTTGGGAGGAGAAGAAGTGCTAACCAACTTCTCTTGATTTTTAGAGATATCAATAGAGATACTTGAGGGTTCATCACTCTTGGCAGTAGGAGTACTATCAGCTATAATATAGTCTCCCTCAATGATATCTGTTTTACCATTATCTGCTTCAACAGATTCCCCTAGCCCATCAGTTGGAAAACCTTCTTCACCATTTTGACCAGTTGAGTTTATGCTCGGTACTGAAACCTTAGGTAGTCCATCTTCTTGGTAGATGCTCATCTCACCCATTAGCTCCTCATAATCACCTTTTTAGAAGGTTTTACTCGTAGGAAGCCATCGTTTACCTAAAGAATTAAGTGAGGGCTTCCATTGATATTGAACTGTCACTTGATCCTCATATAGAGATCCATTAAGTCCTAATCTCATAATCAGGCTAGATTCAGGAAGTTGGTTGGATAAATCTATGTTGATGTATATTCGAGGATAGCCCAACCTCTTCTTATTTACGGTATGATCATCCAAATATAGGGGGTTTGCCAAGATAACTACCAATTATGCTCAGACCTTTAGTAGTCCAATATTCAAGGGGAATATTATAGAGATTTACCCGTATTGGAATAGGTCTTTTTTTGTTGCAATCGATCTCAAAACCCGATTGCCAAGGCTTTAGGAAAAGTGGAAAATTTGACACATGTCACGACCCTTCTTCCATTATCTTAAGTTTTTGAGATTTAGAAGAAAATATAAAAAATAAATATTTATCTTCTGTTATCCCTAATTGGTGTATTCTTTGGTAGAAAGTTGACAAAAATATTCAACACTTGTTTTTCTAATATGCTTATGTCAATAACACCTAGAAAGATGTATTGCTCAAATGTTTTGTACATGATGCACCTGGAAGATAGGATTGTATAAGGAGATGGTGTAGTGAAATAAAACATCTTAATCCTACATTTTAGTTGACATTTAACCTAGCTACAACATGGTTTGTGAAGGCTATATGGGATGAAAGAAATGCCATAATTTTTTCAAAACAAAAGTCTAATAGAAGAATAATTTAGTAGCAGAATCATTATGCAAATCAGAGAATACATGAGCTTACACAAGTCTAGACTCCATAATGAAGATTACTGCACTTTAATGTGGAATATATAAGCCTAACTTCTGTAATGGATTATCTATATGCTCATAGGTTTCGAATGCTTAGTTCTTCAAATGCATAGCTTTTTGTAGCTACTTGGTTCTCAATATGTATAGCTCTTTATAGTTTGTTTATAACTTTTTCTTTCCATTCATCACTTAATTCATTATTATTTCCTCAAAAAATGGTGACTGATGTAGTTAGTGAATTCTTCAAGTGTGATAGAATCCTTTCTGAATTCAATAAAACTTATATGTTCCTAGTTCTAAAGGTATTTAATACCTCTACTTTGAATAACTATAGACAAAGTGTTTTTTTATAATATGGTCCATAAAATAATTGAAAAGATTTTCACTAACAGACTAAAGAAGCTTTTACCTAAAATTGTAAACTCATGTTAGACTGCATTTGTCCCAGGTAGGAACATTGGTTATAATGTTCTGATAGCCTAAGAATTATTTAAAAGCTATAATACCAAACATTCCATAAAAGTTTATGCTTTGAAGATTGAATTTAAGAAGGCCTTTGATTCCTTGAATTAAAGCTTCATCTTTAACTCAGTGTAGATTATAAGCTTTCTGACCAGATTTATTACTTTGATACATCAATGAATCATTCAATTCTTTTGAATGGTGAACCTACCAAGCCAATCAAGGATGCTTATAGTCTGAGACAAGATGACTTGCTTTCTTCTTATTTATTTGTAATTTTCATGAAAATTTTCTCTAGACTCATAATACAAGAGATCCAGGCTTTAAGTTTGATTACATGTGTATCAAGGTATACATTTTCCATCTTTCATTTATAGATGATCTACTACTTTCATATGGAGATAACACTATTTCCATTAAACTCCTCTTTAACTCATTACTGAACTTCAAATCCATCTCGAGTTTGGATTTTAACCCTTCCAAGAGCTCATTCACTCTCTTTAAAGGAGCTAATCCTAATGTATGTCTCCTAGATACTTTTAAAGGATAAGGATTTGATAACTTGCATTTAAGTATCTTGGAGTTCCTATAACTACAAGAAAACTCATTACCTTAGATTTGTTCCCATCTCCTCGAATCTATAAATATAAGATTAAACAATTGGTGCAACATGCAATTTTCCTATGGTGGAAGATTGCAAGTTTTTGATCCTAATCCTAAGCAACCTCTCTACTTATTGGTGCTCTCATTTAGCAATCCCAAAAGGGATCTTAAATCCATTGACAAACTATACAAAGACTTCTTATGAAGTGGAACAAGTAGCAACCAAAACTTCCAAGGTGAAATGGTTCATTATCTTCTTACCAAAACAAAATGGGAAATGGGGTGTCACATCTGCTTGAGTGGTGAGTAAAGTGTTTTCATCAAAGAGATTTTGAATGCTATACACTAATAAGCAAGATTTATAAGTGAAGTGGATCCATTTGTACTTTTAAAAGACTAATAGCATCTGGAGCATTAAAGTGAAGCCCTATATGACAGTTGTGATTTGCATGATATTTTAGGGTTCAATTTGTTAGGTATTTAGTGTTAATTTGAGTGTTTAGCATACATTTAGGTTTCAATTGTGTTAATTTATGTGTTGAATTGTTTTTTATGGGTTAGTATGAGTCTTTGAGCTTAAATGTTATATTTTTGAGGTACTTTGATGTCTTTGTTAGTGCTTTAGGTAAACGGCGAAGAACGGAGAAGTTTCGATAAGTTTCGGGCCAAAAATATGGCCCATAATTATGGCACAATAAGGCCAAGATCATGACAGAAAGAGACGAGTTGATAGGACCTAAGTCATGATCGTGCACTTTGGGCCACGATCGTGACAGAAAGCTATGTGGCAGGCCACAATCGTGCATTTTGGGCCACGATAGTGACAAAAGGGGTTAGGCGCTGGCCACGATCATGGCAGGCAAGGCCACTATCATGGCTTACGTCAAGCTGACACAAAAAATCGAGTTTTGCAAGCCTTTTCGAACCGTTTCGACCCTGAATCAACCCTAGGGCTTCCAAACTATAAATACATCATTAGGGAATATATAAAGCAATATGGGAAGAGCTTTCACATTAGCCAAAATTCAGAAACCCTAGAGAGCTATTGAGTGATTTGAGGAAGGAGACGAAGGAAGAGAGACACGAAGATGAAGCTTGACGTGAAGTACTTCCCGAAACAGGTAGTTTCCCACCGTCGCTGCCTCCATTAATCTGTTCCGAGCATATTTTCCAATTTATTTCAGTTTTATTGATGTATGAAATTGAGATAATTGTCGAGAATAGGTTTTGTTGAATGTCGATTTTTGTCTAAACTCACCTTTGAGATTTTGATTTTTGAGATTAATAAAGTTTGATTTATTGTGTTTTATTTGAGTTATTTGTGATTCAATTTCTGTTCTTAATAATTCGACAATAAACTGAGAGGGTGAGCCGAGTGAATATCATCAAATTGGACTAACGAGAGTTAGGTAATTTAATAGATAAGGATTGCAAACCGGTGAAATCGTATAGCGAGAGATCGAGCATAGGTTTCCGGTAGGTTATTAAACAAATTTAGAACTAATTTAGGTTTTGGGTAAATTGTGAATCAAGAGATAGCAATTTCATAATTTAAATTAGGGATTAAAAATTAGGGTTAAAGATTATAACTCGAGAGAGAGTAATCCACCCTAGTATCGTCTAGACCCAATAATTCGATAATTACATAATTGATTAGATTTTCATTAACTTCAGATTAAAACCCCCTTTCTCTCAATTGGTAGTTCTAGGTTAATTTTGGATTGGGTTGTGTGATTTTCTTTTTTGTTTATATTTCTAAAATTTAATTCTCATAATTGATTGTTGATTGATTAATTTTCTGCATTGATTGTTTATTTTAGATTGTTGTGATTTAGTTTTTGAAGTAAATCACACGTTAATATAGAATTGACGTACAATATATGAGATACATAAGAAAGGAGAGTTGAATTGTGTATTCTTTTCGTGAATACAAAAACTTTAATAAATTTTGTTAAGAACTTTTCCAATTGTTAAAAGAATACCACAAAAGTTATACAAAAATAGTTACGTAGTTAAATTGCAAATAACTTCTATATACTTGTCTAAAAACAAAATAGAATAAAGTGAAAGGTTAGAAGATAGATGCTGCGATTTTTATACTGGTTCACCCCAAACTATGGGCTACATCCATTCCTCAGAATTCGTTTGAGATTTCACTATATTTCGACAATTTTACAAGTATTCTTTCTTCCCATCCAGAGCCTCTTCAGGTCTCTTACATAAAGTATTCTTTCTTCTATCTTAACCTTTTCAAGCTCTTAGCCTTTTTTGCTCTCACTAGGAAGATATTGTGAGCTTTTTGTTACAGTAGAGTTTGCTCTCTAGTATCACATGTTTGAATACAAAATTTTTCTTTGTAAGTAAACACTTGAAAGCTCAAAAGTTTATTTAGTCTTCGACTACGACTAGTATATGTAGCCTAAGTCTCTCACTGCTTCTTGATTCTTGATAACTGCTTCTTGATTCTTGTAGAACCCGTTATTCAGTTGAGTTCTGTAACTAACTCTAACTAACTAACTGTTCGACGTACCAACGTATCTTCATCTTTGTATCGTCTGTGTTTTCCTCTTCTTCTGTGTTTTCACTTCTTCTGTGTTTTCTGCTTCTTTTATGTTTTTACTTCTTCTGTGTTTTCCGCTTCTTCTATGTTTTCCACTTCTTCTTTGTTTTCCTCTTCTTCTGTGTTTTTCACTTCTTCTATGTTTTCCGCTTCTTCTGTGTTTTCCACTTCTCCTATGTTTTCCACTTCTTCTGTGTTTTCCACTTCTTCTGTGTTTTGCGCTTCTTCTGTATTTTCCACTTCTTCTGTGTTTTCCACTTCTTTTGTGTTTTTCTTCACACTTAACATACTTATCAAAATAGTTCATTTATTTCTAATATTATTATTATTTGATTGTCACCAAAATTAATAATCGTGAAGTCCTC
>JANZXP010000006.1:23103119-23119440 GCA_027576715.1 Erythroxylum flavicans
GTGACATGCCACCCTCGCGGGGCACGGATCCGGGTATCACTGTCGATATCGGGTTCGGGTCCGGCGGGAGTTGGGGTCTTACATATGCAATTGGTATGATTGATACCTACAGGTTGAACTAAGGTGGCTTGTTGGGAAAACCTAAGGTCATTTTTAGGGATATCGGATATCGACCCATTAGGAGAATTTCTCTACGAGTTCTCTCAAATTTATATTAAGGGTTGTGAATTTGTGAAAATATTTGGAGCCATAATTTGTGTTATTAAAGTCCTTATAAACATGCCTTTAATTACATTCTAATTTTTCTCTATTTGACGATAGGTTGCTATTGCTCGAGTCAACACCGTAAGTATTAGTGTGAATCTAAGATCATTGATGGAAGCTAACAAGTTAATTAGACCAAACATAGAACTTGAGAAGCTTGGTTATATCTTGAAAGAATCACTTCCCGATCCCCCTACTGCTGATGCTTCTAATGATGATCGGAGGGCATATAGGAAGCATCTTGATGATAGTGAGATGGCTAGTTGTATTATGCCAGCCACTATGTCACCAGAGTTGCAAAAACAACATGAGACTATGGATACTCATACCATAGTCTATCATCTTAGGGAGCTTTTTGATGAGTAAGCAAGGTCTGAACGGTTCGAGACTTTGCGATTGCTCTTTAGCTCCAAGATGGTTGAGATGACATCTCTAGTGCAGTATGCACTGAAGATGAATAGCTACATCGAGCGATTAGCCTCCTTAGGTTTTCTTTTGGATCATGAATTAAGTATTGACTTAATTCTGATGGGTTTAACTGATAGTTACTCACAATTTGTGCTTAATTATCGGATGAACGATATATCTAGCAAAATTATCGAGCTAGTCAACATGCTCAAGGCAATTGATCCATCTATCCATAAGGACAAGGTTGTGATGCTAGTGGACTCTTCTGGTTCGAAGAAAAAGAGCCAAAAGAAGAAAAAGTCTGCTGGGCCTAAGGGAGGTGTCAAGAAAGCAAAGAAGGCTACCTCGAAGGGAACTTGCTTTCACTGTGGTAAGGATGGCCACTAGAAGAAAAATTGCAAGGCCTATCTGGAGTCCTTGAAGTAGAAGAAGGCATCTAATGCCCCATCTACTACAGTTATTTATGTTATTGATATTCATACTGTTTCTCATAACAATATATGGGTATTAGATACAGTTTGTGGCTGACACATTTGTACTGACATGAAGGGCTTTAGGAACAATGGACAACTCAACAAGGGAGAGTTAGACCTACAAGTGGGCAATGGAGAAAAAGTTGTTGCATTAGCTATAGGCACATATGTATTGAAGCTCCCTAGTGGGCTTGTACTAGAATTGGACAATTGTTTTATGTAACTGCTTTGACTAAAAATGTAGTGTCTGTTTCTAGTCTTAATAAAGCTAGATTCCATTTAAATTTCAATAACAATGGTTGTACAATTTATTTGAATGGCATGTTATATGCTTTAGGTACATTGTGCAATGGTATATAGATATTGGATATGTCCAATCTAGTTCTAAGTATCAATAATAACAAAAGAATAAAACTAGATAATGTGAAATTGTCTTACTTATAGCATTGTCGCCTTGGCTATATAAGTGAGAGATGCATGTCTAAACTAAATAAGTGTAGTAATTTAGGGTCATTTGATTATGAATCATATGAAACATGTGAATTTTGCTTATTAGGCAAGATGACTAAGTTACCCATTAAGGGAAAGGGTGCATGAACTAATGGACTTTTAGACCTAATACATACTGATGTATGTGGTCTGATGTCCTTACATGCCAAAGGTGGTTTCGTATACTTCATTACCTTTATCGATGATCATTCTCGATATAGGTATCTGTATCTTAAAAGATACAAGTCTAAAGCCTTAGAAAGGTTCAAAGAATTTAGAAATGAAGTTGAGAAATAACTTGGGAGAAGTATTAAATCACTTCGATCGGATCGAGGATGTGAATACTTAAGTCAAGAGTTTTTGGATTATCTCTGTGATAATGGAATATTATCTCAATGGACTCCACCTTACACACCAAAACACAATGGTATGGATGAGAGGAGAAACCAAACCTTGTTAGACATGATGAGGTCTATGATGGGTTTAGCGAATTTACCAAAATCCTTTTAGGGTTATGCACTCGAAGCTTCTATTTATGTATTAAACAGAGTCCCATCCAAGTCAGTTGATGTTACTCTATATGAGATATAGACTAACAATAAACCCCATCTTTCTCATATGAAAGTTTGGGGTTGTCCTGCTCATGTGAAGTGGATTCAGTTAGATAAGCTTGAAGTTAAATATGATAAGTGCCTGTTTGTAGGATATCCTAAGGAAACTATAGGATATCATTCTACTATGTTTCAGAATAAAGGTGTCTGTTTCAAAACATGCTATCGTTTTAAAGAAGGAGTTTCTTCTAAGAGAAGACAGTGGAAGCAAAGTTGAACTTGTGGAAGGTCAAGATGCTCAAACAGACGCAGATTAACTGCCTGGACCTGAGACTATTGTTCATGAAGATAAAACAATAGTTCAACTGTCACGACCCTGAGCCACATCGGGTACATGACAACAACCGTATACCCGGGCTAAGAATACTTACGGTACCCTTAACCCGACTATGCAAGGCTAACTGAATATCTTTAAAAACATTTGGACAACACAACGGTTGTATTTTGAAAATCCCAAAACTTAATTAAAACACCTGTAAATTAGTTTTAAACGTACTTCAATATTTATATCAAAACTCTACCGCAACTTTCGAACCTTTAAGTCCACTCGAGAGCAATCTCAACGACAATACAAAAGGTTCATACATAAGGTCATTTACAAACCATAAGATAGTCACGAGTTAATTTACAAAATTATAAAACATATCAACATAATCATGAGCCACTATAAAACAAAAGTACAAAACAGAGGCTACATACATGCGGTAATGCCCTGAAAATGTCAAAAGACCGCATAAGCCACTCAGAACTTCAAGCTCACCAAATTAACCTGCATGGTTGGAAAGCAAAGGAGGTGAGTACACTATGAACTCAGTGGGGCAGGAACAAACATATAGAACCCAATACATATCAAGACGGTCTAAATAACCTAAGTACGGTTTTAGGAATCTAACATACATATAACCACCTATAAAGTGAACATACATGACATAGAAACATATAAGCCTAGTCTATGACTTATCCCATACTAGTTAGGAATCACATAGGCCTAGCCTATTAATCACTCATTTAGTGAACATAGGTTTCAGTTCTCGTAAAAAAGAGCAGAAAAGCATCATATGTAAAATCAAATCTTGTCAAGAAGCTAAATCTCAGAATAGGGCAAAATAGGTATGTGTGTCGCCACTAGTCAACCAAACTAGTATGCACAGCCACTGATTCCTGGCGTTGACTCGACTTTCATTTGTGGTGAGTCCAGACTACGGTCAACAAGAGCGTCATGACCTTAGGTGATGACCTTGTCGGTGACTAAATCTCTAGGTGTGCAAACACCCGCAAGTCCTGTAGAAAGGTATCATTACGAGGATTCAACTTTCATATACCAACATTAAAGGGTACAAGGGTCGTAAATTTGTTGTGCTTAGCATATGAGTGGCCAATCGTAATCTCACCAATCATAAAAAAATCATATACAAATATTTAGTAATAAAATCAAGGTACCGTGTCTTTATTTATCGGTCCAATCGATAAAATGGAACCTTGCTATAGCTCTAAGCTAAAAGAGAACACATACGTACATCATACATGACTCGGTTATGCATATGTAAGTTTTAAAACATTATTTTATGTAGTGAAAGTCATCTTTTGTACTCCAACTGCAAAGTTATTCAAAACAATATTGTTTATTAAATATATAAGTATACTAGCATTTATTTGAGATTCAGTTCTATTATGCATTACCTAGGTTCAAAATTCACTTAAAAGTCATAATGCATGTCTTGGGATGTCCTAACCCCATTTGAGAGATATATTTTTCCCAACTCACCTTAAAAGAAGTTGTACACTCCCTTGACTTCAACAATCCTCAGTACGAGCTCCTTGATCCACAGCTTCCGAGCCTTTATACATACAATATTCAATGTATTTACTACTCAAACATGTATCTTATATTTATACACCATTAAATAAGTGTATAAAACAAAATATCACTATTTTAAGCTATAGGATTCAGCCATTAAGCTTCTCACATGATTACTTATTATTCGCATACGCTTTCTTTTGCATTTTCCAAGGCATTTAGTGCCTTTGATCCAATACTTACACATTTCAAAAAATAATTAAGCACATTTTTATCTAAGCACATTAGGTCACTACTCATCAATCTATGCAAAAATTTAAGTTTACTCTAAGTAAGCATGAAAACCTCTTTTTAATGCACACCACTGCAATCCTTAAATCCTAAGCCAAGTTCACTTAGGCATTTTATCAAACATCTAATGTACATAACTTTCAAGTCATATTTTCAAGACTTTATTATAGTAATTCATGCTCCTATCTTGTTATATAACAGGCACTTCCAAACAACAACACATTTCACCACTCCATTAAATTTAATTCCCTTCATTTAAACCATCAATTTCAAAAGATATTCAAAATTTTACAAACTTTCACCAAAGAGAGGGTATCTCGGTTTTGGCTTAAGGATAATTCCCCATGACTCATTTTATTCATCTAAACCATATTTCATGTATATTCAAGCATGGAGAACAACATATCTTAAGACCCAACTCAAAATCATAATGTAGAAAGAGATGAGGCAAAATTTACCTAAACTTGTCTCTGATGATATCTTAAAATCCTTTGAGAATTTCTCAAATCTAATGATAGATTTGAGTTCCTTAATCCCAAATTAAATTAGAACAACTTAGTTTGGGTTGGAGAATCCAAAAAAATGGTGGAAATTTGTTGATGGCTGAAAGTGTTCTTCTCCTCTCCTCTCCTTTCTTCTACTTTCTTTTAATTAAAACAAAGTGTTTTAATGCTAAATGGTGGGATGCACGGACACTTACAAGGAAGAAGGGTCTAGAATATTGACTCTTCTTTAACCACATATGGTGAATTTAACTTTTTACCCTTAGCTTATGTGAAATTACTATTATACTCTTCAAACTTTTCCTAAATTTACAGTTAAGCCCAAAATTTGAGAATGACCAAAAAATTTATTTTTATTTCGGTCCCCAAAAATTTTAAAATTATAATTAAGTCCCTTTTAACTTAATAAAATTACATATTGATCCTCCAAAAATTGAAAATTACTTTTTAATCCCTTATGTACATCAACTTTTCCAATTAAGCTTTCTAAGTGTGCAATAAGTCTATAAATCATGTCTAATCACCTCTAAGTCACTACAACACATTTAACTTAGCCACTATAGCCATATCCATCCAATGGACTTGGTTTTACGCACTTAGAAGCTTATGTGTCAAAAATCTCCAAGATTTCGTATACCGATGAACTCTAAGTTCATGTAAGGGCATATAACATTATATATCACTAGCATTTATACCAAAAGGATTCAAATACAAATTTTGAACTCATATACAACCATGTATATATCAATATATAGTAGTATCTCCAAGTATAGACGAATACAAAAAGGGCTCAAAAAGTTCGACATTACATCAACCTTCTGACATACAAAAAGTTCGTAGGTCAGGTAGGATACATCATGTTCCTGAGAGATACAGATTTCTCATAAGTGAACTTAACAACGTATTGCTCATAGAGGATGATGAGCCTACTACCTATGATGAGGTTCTGAAGAGTTCAGAATTTGACAAATGGTTTCAAGTTATTAAATCCAAAATGGATTCCAAGTATGAAAACCAAGTATGAAATTTGCTTGACCCACTCGAAGGGATAAAACCCATAGGGTGCAAATGGGTTTCATGAAGAAAACTGACATGGAGGGTAATGTAGTTACCTATAAAGTTAGGCTTGTAGCTAAAGGTTATCGTCAAAGGCAAGGTGTTGACTATAATGAAATGTTTAGCCAAGTAGCTATGCTTAAATCCATTAGAATACTCCTAGCCATTACCGCACATTATGATTATGAGATATGGCAAATGGATGCGAAGATGACTTTCTTTCATGGAAACCTAACCGAGGTTGTGTATATGACATAACCTGATGGTTTCATATCCATAAATGGAGAAAGGTATGCAAGCTTCAAAAATCCATTTATGGATTGAAGCAAGCATCCAGGAGTTGGAATATCCGATTTAATGAGACAATCAAAGAGTTTGGTTTCTCACAAAATTCGGATGAGTCGTGTGTATAAGAAGGTTAGTGGGAGTGCAATCGTGTCCCTTGTACTGTATGAAAATGACATATTGCTAATAGGAAACGATATCTCAACTTTGTAATAAGTAAAAATTTTGTTAGCTAAGAACTTCTCTATGAAAGATCTTGGAGAAGCAACTTATATTTTGGGGACAAGGATCTATAAAGATAGATCTAAAAGGCTGCTTGGTCTTTCTTAGTCTACATACATAGACAAGATGTTAAAAAGGTTTAGCATGGAGCAATCCAAGAGAGGTTATCTTCCTATTATACATGGGATTACACTCTCTAAATCTCTGTGTCCAAAGACACAAGATGATAGGACTCTCATGAGTTTGATTCCTTATGCTTCAGCTATAAGATCAATTATGTACGCTATGTTATGTACTAGACTCGATGTATCATATGCTCTAAGTGTTACGAGCAAATATCAATCAGACCCTAGTAAGGGTGATTGAGTAGCTATCAAGAATATCCTTAAGTACTTGAGAAGAACTAAACATGTATTCTTGGTATATGGAGAAGGTGATCTTGTGGTAGGCGAGTATATTGATGCCAACTTCCAATCCGATAGGGATGACTCCATATCCTAGTTTGAATATGTATTCACATTGAATGCTGGTGTAGTTAGTTGGAAAATTTCCAAATAAGAGACAACTGTTGATTCGACAATAAAGGTAGAGTACAATGCAGCTTTAGAAGTGAAAAAGGAAGCGGTTTGGATCAAGAAGCTCATCATGGAACTTCGTGGGGTTTTGAGCATTATTGACCCAGTGCAGTTGTATTGTCATAATAACGGGCTGCAACACAGGCAAAGGAATCGAAGTCTTGTCAAAAGTCCAAACATGTACTCAGGCACTGCCATTTTATTAGAGAGATCATTGGTAGAAATGATGTCAAGATAGAGATAGTTCCCACCGATCAGAATATAGTTGATCCATTGACTAAGTCTATTTCCTAAAAGAGTTTTGTGTCACATATACATGCCTATGGTATTAGATATCACGGCGATTGGCTTTAGAGCAAGTGAGAGTTTGTTAAAAAAGTGCTCTAAAGGTAATCACCTTTAGCACTTATTGTAAAAATCATTTTGTGATCAATAAAGGCATTTTTCATTATTTTGATGTTCATAAATTTATGGATTTGATGTTGATCTTAAGTTGATTTAATTAAGTCCTTGATACAAAACATAGCATGGAGGAAATCATGATGAGATCATAATAATAAGATTCCTATCATGTGTAATATGTTAGTATTTAAACTTTCCATAGTCAGACGATTAATTAGATAGAATATTATTAACCAGATAGACTAGCGCATGTTATGCTCCTTAATTGGATCAAGTAGTAGATCTCATAAACTGTAGACATGAGTTGTTTATAGTTAACATGTGGATGCTTACTAAGGGTAGTAAGTACATTGAATTTGACCTACTATAAGACAATCATATGGATATTCTATTCTAGTGTCAATGATAGTCTTATCATAGCAATGGTGCAAGTATCCTTTGACTTGAGGTGCTCAAGCATATCTCAAATACTGATCCTGTGTTTTGACTCCATTCATCAATGCCTTTCAGGGGTTAGGGTGGTGATTGGGTATAGCCTGAGGTATTCAGAGGTAATTGAGTAGCTAATAAAGGGTTCTCCACTTTTGATAGAAGGAGATGATACCCACGGCCTCTTGTCGAGGTCATTACTTAGGAGTCTCTAGCCAGAGCAGATATCTGTCATGAAAAAAGTCTTCAATGATAGATAGAGTAATGAGATCCTCAGGACAAGATCTAATATCACTTAGACTAGATGTGACGTAGTTAATCTAGTAGGAGTTGACACTTTGACCATACTCTGAGCCAAATTGGGTATAGATGGTGAAAAGATAAATTGCATGGCAACATTGTGTATGGAAGGGTTTATAGTCGAACCACTGACTTTCTGGTCAATTGGGGGTCATGACGTGTTGCTAAATACTGCTCTTGATTTACTTAAATTAAGTGTTAATTTAAGTGGCTAACATAACTGGGAACCTAATGAGAGATTCAAAGGATGAGTAAAATGGACTTGAATGGTGATTCAAGATAAGAGAGAGTGTTTTGGGATTGTATCACGATGTGATTATGGTAGAAAACGTTGCATGGAATGGATTAGAAAGAAGCGTTATTGGCTTCCATTAATGCATGTTAGTCATGGTTATTAACTTCCCATAACCTCTATTAATGCATGTTATTCATGACCATTAACTTCCCATAACTATCCATTAGTGATGGGGGTTATGGAAGGCCAAATGGTGTAGAAAATTGGGATGATTTTCGTGCATCTTGTGTAAGACACAAAAATGAAAAAGATAGGTTTTTTTTTCTTACACACACTCTTATTCTCTCTAACTCTCTTAAGAGTTCTTGTCTTTGCTAGTACAAAGAAAGAATTCTAGCCATCTCCTAGTGAGATTTCATCCTTCTATCTTCATGTGGACTTTCATTAGAGATGGTCTGCATTGATTGTTGTAGTTTACGACAACCCAATGTGGAGAAGATTAAAGAATGAAGGAGATCATCAGAAAGGTATGTAAACATCTTACATTTCATGTTTTTGTTCTTCTATACCTATATGCATGAGTAGATATGGTTTTTGAGGTCTGTTTTATTTCTGCTGCGTATATTTGATATTATGTATGAGATGCATTATTAGAACCTAACAAAAAATTCTCAAAAACAAGGCTACAAATTTTCGTACTCAAGGCAAAGAAGAGAAGAATTCTTGATTCTATTCTATTTTCTTTTCTTATTTCCTTATTATTGTTAGATATTGAGGATCATTAAACTTGGATATTTAGTTACATATATGGATTGCTAAATTCCTTTTTAGGAGTTACTCTTAGTTTATTTCTTGAACTTTACATTTTTGATTTAGTAAATATGCTTGTGATGTTTATTATTTTATATTCAATTTGGATCAAGAGATTGGATTGGATTAGTTGTGTTTATTGAATAGTGAGAGATTGTACCTCAATAAACCTATAAACATCAAATTAATAGGCAAGTAAAGAGAGATCTTAATTATTTATTAGTTATCCATACGATTGCTTTAAATCTAGTTACATAGTTAGAAAGAGTTTTGATAAATTGAGATATCACAATTCAATTTCTATCTATTTAAATTGGTATTACTTGATTAGATCTTGAGAGAGGGTAATCATAACTATAGGATATCTAGGATCAAGTATAATTGAATCAAGAAGGTAACGTGAAAGCAAATCAGGATAGAAGTAATTCCTAGATTTCACCATTAATTAATCAATGAATTTTACAACTGCTTAGTTTATTACTTAGTTATTAATTCTTTGTTTTAGTTTAATCCTTAGTTATTCATCTTATCATTTACCTTAAACAAAGTATACAAGAATTTTTGGGTGACTATTACAATACTCGTGGGACGATATTGTTTATACTATAAATTATGATTTGTATACTTGCAGTTAGGAAAGTTTTTCAATTAAAACATTCGATAAGTTTTTGGCCTTTTTTTCGGGGATTGTTTATAGCATCTAATTCAGTTCAACATACTTTTTAAAAAGGATTTTAACACTTTTCTTGTGTGATTGCATGTGCTTGAACATAAGATCTACAAGAAGTTTAAGTAAAGTAAAGGATACACAAGTTTCTGACATCACTAAGTAAAAGAGGGAGTTTGGAAAAAGGTGATTCTAGGAAATGATAGAAAGAATAATGATAGAGCAAAGAAATTAATTATAGATTTTATGAGTCCAGGTTTAATGTAAATCAACAAGGAATAACAAGACCATCAGTATAGACCAATACGTTTGAAATCAAACTAGGGTTATTGAATATACTGCAAACCAATGTCTAATTTTAAGGACTAGTCAATGAGGATCCTAATACTCATTTGGCTAAGTTGCTGGAGATTTGTGACATTTTTTGATATAATGGGTTATCAAAAGATGAAGCCAAGGTGAAGCTCTTTGCTTTTACACTTAAAGAGCTAAGGTATAGTTAAACTCTCTCAACTTCGAGAATGTCACAATATAGGAGCAACTATTGCAAGCAGTTTTGGCTAAATACTTCCTTTTAATGAAGACCATTAAACTCATAAAGAAGATCCCAAATTTTTAGCAAAGCAAAAGGAGTCATTATAAGAAGCATGGGAGAGATTCAAAGAGTTTCAAATAAGCTTCCAACATCATAAATTGTCAAAGTATATCCTTTTACAAACGTTCTATAATGGTGTGAATCACCTATGAGAGGAATCATAGATGTAGAAAGTAGTGGTTCTTTCATGAGGAAAACAACTGGAACAACACATGATTTGTTAGAAGAAATGCAAAACAACAATTTTCTATGGACGTTAGAAAGAATTAAATAATAGTCAATTTGTAGAGATCAAAAGGGATTGCTTATTGTGGATTCAATGACAATGTTATAGGCTGAAGTAACTAACTTAGTTAAACAATTGAACAACCTGAAAGTCACTTCTTCCCGTACACTCAAGGTAACCCATCATGGGTGTAAATTATATGAATAAGAAAATCATGTCTTAGCTTATTGCTTCTTAGTGGAAAACAATAACATGGAGCAAATCAACTTAATGGGAGCACAATATGGTTAGGGAGGTAATAACTTTATTCTGACACCTATAATCTTGGGTGGAAGAACGACTTGAATTTTTCTTAGGCTAATAATATAGGAAATCAAATGAGAGCTCAAGGGCCATCATAATTTCAATAAGATAGGCTCGATTCTTTAAAGTCAAAGATGGACAAATTGATGGATATTTTAATTTCCAAAATCACAAGCCAAGATGAGAATCAAAAGAGGATGGACGCCACACTCGACCAAATTGTGAAGAATCATGCTTCTTCCATCTACACAAATTTTGGGGAGTCCTTCGAGCAACGCAAAGTCTAATCTAATGGAGTAATTAAAGACCATCACACTTATAAATGAGAGTGAGTTAGAAGAATCCCACAAAGTAGAAGATAAAGAGGAAAAGGAAAAGAAAGAAGAGAAGAAAGAGGAAACTCCTTAAGTTCCTCCCCTTCTATATGCATAATGATTATATTTCTATAAAGGCTACAAAAGAATCAAATGGATTTACAATTTTCAAAGTTCCTAGATAAGTAAAATAAATTACAATTTAATTTGTCCTTTGTGGAACCTATAAAAAGCATACCCAATTGATAGGAGTAAATTGCATCGTATTTTTATAGGTAATTTGATATGTGCTTAGTGGTTAATTTGATTGTTTAGTTTGTGTTTAGGTTAAAAATTGTGTTAGTTTATAAATATTTGTGTTTTAAGTGTTATTTGGGTGAGAACATGTTTTTGAGCTTTAAATTTATATACATGAGGTGCCGTGATGAATTTGTTAGTGTTTCAAGGCATTCAGAAGGGTTTCAGAGGAGAGTCGAACTAAAACACATGGCCACAATCATAGGGGACCTGCCACGATTGTGACAGAAGCACCAACGTTGGGCCACGATTGCGGTAAATATGTCATGATTGTGACAAAAGCTCTAGTATAGGGCCATGATCTTGGGGTATCTGCCACGATCGTGATAGAGAGCAGATCACCATACCACAATTGTGCACTAGGGGACATAATTATGACCTGTGCGCAAACAGACGCAAAGTCACTTTCAAATTCGAGTTTTTGAGGGACATTTTAGACTTTTCGGACCTTGGAAAGACACTAGGGTTGCCTTAATTGGAAAGGACTATAAAAGGATAATGATGGCTAGAAAGGAGTCTACATTCTGCCTACTTTTGGAAAACTAAAAGAGAGAGAGAAATAAGAGAGAGAGAAAAGAAAAAGAGGAAGAAGAAGAGGGTTCCGATGCTGAAGCTTCCTAAAATTGGTGATCTCCTGACACTGCCTCTTTCCTGAATCATTCAAACTGAGTTTCATTTCCTCCCCATTTCCTTTTTCTTATTCATTTAAATATGTACGAGTGAGATGGGGTGTATGGTTATGGATTTTGAGTTAGTAAGGATATTCTAACTTTACCTTAGGGATTTTGCTTATCTTTAACATTAATCTAGTTGATTTGTGTTTACTTAAGTTGGGTATTGTGATTGATTTATGTACGTGCATATTTCGGTAACAAACCGAGAGGGTGAACTGGATAAAAATGATTAGATTAGATTAACGAGAGTTAGGCAATCTAATTGACCACCTAATCAATCTAGTTAGCAATTTCATGGAGAAAGATCCCATGTGAGACCTGATTGGTTAGTAGAGAGCTTTAAAACTAATTAGAATTGTGGGTAATTTGTGAATTGAGAGATTGCAAGTCTATAATTTGATTAGGGTTTACAATTTAGAGATTGGTTATAACTCGAGAGAGAGTAATCAACCCTACGATTGTCTAAAATTGACACCCTGTGAGTACCAAATTGCCTAGGTTAGCATTAATAATAGGTAAAATCCCCTCTTTCATAACTGGATTATTTCTCTTAACAGATTTCCATTGTTGCATTGTTTGTTCATTATTAATTTGTTTGATTTAGTTTATTTTTCAGTTCAATATTCGAATTTAAGTCTTAAGTAAAGAGCAACCTGAATTAAGTGGTGCCTAAACATAATCTTTGTGGGACGATATCTTCTTTATACTACAAGTAACGACCCGTATACGTGCAGTTTTTAGCATAAAACAAGTAATTGTTTTTGCGATCAACACCAGTACGTGAAGTTCCTCAAAGATATTTTATCAAACAAGCAAACTTGGGAGGACAACCAAATGATTATCCTAATAAAAGATGTAGCTCTATAATTATCAGCCATATGCCTTCAAAATTGACGGACCCAAGGAGTTTCACTATACCTTGTGTTGTAGGTAATTTAGAATTTATTAAATGTTTATGTGACTTAGGTGCAAGAATTAATCTTATTTCTTTGTTAAGTTTTAGGAAATTGGGACTTGGTGATGTGAAGTTGACCTCTATGCTAATCCAGTTAGCAGATCAATCCATAAAGAAATTGTTTGGATTGGTGAAGGATGTGTTTGTAAAAGTGGAAAAATTTATTATTCCTATTGATTTTACAATGATGGACTTTGAGATGATCAAACTTGTCCCTTAGTTCTTAGTATACAATTTATACATATAGGAAGAGCCTTGGGGGATGTTTATAAAGGGAAACTCATTCTTTGGATTAGTGATGAGCAAATTGAATTTAATATAAATAATTTCTTGAAGACTCTAAAGGAAAGTAGCTCTTGTATAAAGATAGATATAGTAGAAGAGTATATAAAGAAGGAGGAGTGCAATAGAAAAGAAGTTAGTTTTGGGGAGGTAGAAGATAAAAGAGAACCATGAATGGAGGAGTTAGGTGTTAACTTAAAGCAAGGGATCTTAGTGAGAATGGAAGCATCTATACCATCTATAGTTGAAACCCAATGGGGAATGAGAAAATAGAGTGGTGAAGACAATTAGAAAGCGAATGAGAGCCATTAGATAGAAATTTTGAGCGTAAGAAGTATAACTCCTAATGTGATGATGTATAGGACCTTAACATCTAAAAGAGGAGTTGGTTAAAATAATAACATTAAAATGGTCAAGCTCGTAACCTTAAATTAACATGTTATGCTTTAGTTAAGTTTGTCATAATTTCGTGTTTCACGGTGCTTTATTATTTTTATGTTTTATGCTTATTTTCCAGTGAGTTGAATCGATGGATGTTCATGGTATGAAGCTTGTCCAAGTTCCTTCCCTGACACCATTACCACCATAATCCCTATAAGTATTTTTCCCTTATCCTTAGTCCCTTTATTTTTTTCTGTTATATTTGTTATGTGTGTTGTTTTATCTATGAATATGATCATTTAATTTGTGAAGAAACATTAGCTTGTGATGTTTATGTTTCTAGTGTTTTTAAGATGAATATGCATGTTGATTAGAATATTGTACTTATTATATCAATTTATGACACTTATTTAGATACACTTATAATTAAATTCATTTAAACTGGTAGTTATTATTAATAGCATTTGATGGGAGTGATTAACAAGGAAGAAGTGATGTAGGTAAAATATGAAAAAATAAATATGTGAAAAAATTTCCAATTCCATTAACCCATTAAAGAAAGGGTTAATAATAGAGCTAGTAGCTAGTTGTGAGTTGTGGTACAGTTAAGTAACTGGGGGAATTCATGACAAAATGTTTGTTTTCACATTAAAAGGCTAGAATGACACTCTAACCAAGCATGATAAATATGATGTTTTCAATAAAATAGAACTTATTGATCTTCTTCTTAAATGTTAAAATAAATTTTATGAATGGATATTTAGTGATAGTCTACCTCTTTAACTGGTACCTAAGAATCAATGCATACTTAGAAGTGTCACAGATGTATGAATAGGAGTTGATAATTTGGTTGATATGTGTATTTAAATAAAAGAATTTGAACATGAATGAAATAAGTTAGTGTGTTGGAACTTTTTAAGTGATTAATGTTTATGGTTAAGTTAATTTAATGAGATTTAATGCCATTGAACCATTATTGTATAATTGTATGATTGCATGTTGTGTGTTTGTATGTTTTATTTATTTTATGATTTTAGTTTTGCTTAGGAAAAAGCAAATATTTAAGTATGGAGATGTGGATATGTGTGAATCATAGTGCATTTTCTAGGTGTTAAAGTGTATTATTAGTGTTTTCTTAAAGGATAATCATGTGTTTAGGAATTAGATTTATGTTATTATTAGTTTTTTGATGCCTTTTGTTTGAAATTTGATATTGATTATACGTTTCAACTTTTGTTTAATGTGTTTTCTAATAAGTGGAGATAGGAAAAATTGAAGAAAAGAAGAAGAAAAAACTTGAGAATTATGTCTGACACGATGCACGTATGATGGTGCCAGAGAGCTCTCTAACCTGCTGCTTCTTAATGCATAATCATGAGAGACATTATTCTCTAGCTTTTTCATCATCTTTTCTTTGATTTTTCCTACCTCTATCAAAAGCACATCAAAAAATCCTTAAAATATAAAATGCACGATCATGCCAGAGCTAGAGAAAGGCAATGCATGCCTCTAGAATGATCATATATGGGATGCATGATTATGCAAGGAGCAAATTCCAACTTTTCTAGGTCACAAGAGTTTTGAATCTTTTTTATGATTTAGGGCTATTTTTGAAACTAAAATTTGTGGAGAATCCCTACATAAAAACCTAGAAGGCTCAAGGGTATAAAAAGTAATAGAAAAACACAAAATTGTTGCTGTATAAACATAATTAAAGGAGATCAAAAGAGAAAAATTCTCAAGAACAAGGCTGAAGATTTTCTAGCTTAAGGAAAGAAGAAAAGACTTCCAGATTGAATTCTCTACTCTTGTCTTATTTCCTTATTGTTTGTAGATTTTGATGATCATTAAACTTGGATATCTAGTTACATCTATGGATTGCTAAATTCCTTTTTAGGAATTATTCTTAATTTGTTTGTTGAACTTTACATTCTTGATTTGATGAATATGCTTGCGATGTTCATTGTTTTATATTCAATTTGGATTGAGTGATTGGATTATATCATTTGTTTAGTACTGCACAATGAGAGCTAGTACCTCAATAAACCTATAAATATCAAATTAATTGGCAATTGAAGAGAGATCTTAATTGTTTATTAGTTATCCATAGGATTGATTCAAATCTAGTTACATAGTTACCAAGAATTTTGATAGATTGAGAGATCACAATTCAATTTCTATCTATTTTAATTAGAGTTACTTGATTAGATCTCGAGAGAGGGTAATAATAACTATAGGATATCTAGGATCAAGTATGATTGAATCAAGAAGATAAAGTGAATACAAATAAGGATATAAGTAATTCCTAGCTTTCACCATTAATTAATCAATCAATTTTATTGCTAGTTAGTTTATTGCTTAGTTATTAATTTTTGTTTTGGTTTAGTTCTTATGTTGGCCCCGGTCCCCGTACGGATTTTATGGTGACTACGTGTCACCATTTGATATTTATTTGTAATAATAATAACAATTGGGA
>JANZXP010000006.1:23119540-23145881 GCA_027576715.1 Erythroxylum flavicans
ATTTTTCATGTGCAGAAATCACTGTTCACAAATGCATGAGCATGAGATGTGTTTTCCTATTGATCTCACGTGTACCCGTTTCTATGGTTCGACCCGTTATATGGAAACGGGATGTTACATATCAATTGTCTTGCCACTTAGCATTTTTCCTAGTCCAAAAATATCCAAAATTTTTGAAATTTTCCTAAAATTCACCAAAAATTCTAAATCACTAAATACACTCTCCAAATCAATTCTCAACAAATAAAAGCCATAATTTTCAACAAAATCACATTCACAATTCAATTATAAATCAATTATACCCGGAATGTCTATGAATGCATATACAATTATTTTCATGTGCAAAAATTCAATATTCAAGAGTATGAGCATGTCATATAATGCATGAGCATGAAGTGCATTTTCTAATTTCATACTAATCTCTCATATTTGCTAATCTAGCTTTAACATGGGTAACGGGATGCTACATGATATCTTTTATACTATAAATTGTGGTTATATACTTGCACTTAAGAAAATTCTTCAATTAAAACATTCAATAATCAGGTACTCTCTAAAAAATTCTTTAATTAAAACATTCAATAATGAGGTACTCTCTAACCTAAATCTTATGAAAATGACAATGAAGTTAAATTATCATATAATGAAATAGTTAAGAGCAAGAAGTTATGATTATGAAAAGGAAGAATCTATCTTCCCAACTTAGAAAGGATTAAAAGAATCTAGATGCATTCATAAGTGAAAATGAAAAAAATAAAGAGTGAATTACAAAGCATTTAAGAATTTAAGAATATGGCCATTGTTGATAATCATAACTTAGATACATTAAAGCATAAGGATGAAGCATTAAAAAATGAGGCTAATACCCTTAAGGAATCATTATACAAATTTGCAAAAGGAAGTGAGAAACTTGAAAGCATGTTAAGAGCTAAAAGGAGTTCAAATAATAGGCATAGGGTTGGATATAACTATGGAGTTTTTTAAATGCCAAAACTATATTTGTTGAAGGAAAGTACTTTCATAGTAAATAACCATTTCTTAAGATGAAAAATGAGCATGGATCTTCCACATCTAATCATCTATATAAATTATATGCACATGTCATTTCCACTAGGGCGTACTTTAAGAGCAAACCTCATACTTTCATGTATAGCTCCTAAGCTAAGCCCAAAACTTAACATTCTTAAGAAAATCATAGGTATAATTTCTATACCAATACACATGATAACATATAGTCTCGTTCATAATCTTTTAGGACTCAATATTAATTTAAAAGTAAGCATCAAGCTTTTACTCATAATATGCCCCATAGTAAGCATAATGTTATGAAACATGTTTACACTCCTTATAAGCATCAGTATAATCAAAGAAACGTTCCTCATATATATAATTATGCTAACTCTCTTCATTACCCAAAAAGAGCATTCAACTCTTTTAATATCCAGATGAGTGATCGTCAACATTTATAAGCACACAAACAAGAATGGAATACATTTATGTACCAAGATCATAAGCTTCATTGTCATAACACCAACCTACATTATTCATATAATATGGTATATCACTTTATCGTAAATATGGGCATATTGAAAAATTTTTGTTTCATTAAACAAGGATTGATGAGTAATCCCTCAAGGAAGTGGGTTGAAAAGAAGATTAATCCTTCAAGGAAGTAGGTCAAAAAGAAGAAAGAGAATAACAATCAAGGAGCCAAACTCATTTAGGTACCTAAAACACATAAAGGGACAATTGTTACATAGATGGTGATGCCTAAGGTACATGATTCATAATGCATCCCAATTTTTAACTCTTAGAGATACAGATATAGGATTTTTCATATTTGACGATAATTTCAAATGCAAGATGATTGGCTTTGATAAATTTGGTAAGTGCTATTACATTATTATTGATAATGTGCCTTTTGTTTATGCATTTAAGCGTAACTTATTAAGTGCAAGCCAAATATTTAACAAGGACTATGAAGTATGTTTTAAGGGAATATCTTGTGTTGTATATATATATATATATATATATATATAGATGACTTTTATAAAAACAAAATATGAAGTATGTAATGTCTATTAATGAAGATGCATGGATTTGGCTTAGGATGCTTAAACATATAGACATATATATCATCTCCAATCTTAACTCTAGGTAACTTGTTAATTGACTTCCAAGGGTAAATTTTGAGAAAGACAAAATTTGTAGAGCTTACAAAATGGGAAAAATTTTCCAAGAGCTAGGCGAAAAAATTAGATAACTTCCATTTGAATTTTACAATTACTTTATATAAATTTGATTGATCTAATTAGAGTTATGAGTCTAGACGATAAATGTTATATTTTTCATAGTTGATGATTTTAGTATATTCACTTGAGTTTTAATATTAGCTAGCAAAGATGAATGCTTTGGGAAATTTGTCAAATTTGTAAAGAGAGTTCAAAATGAAAAGTAACTCTCGATTGCATCAATTAGGAGTGACCATGCTAGGGAGCTTTAGAATGAAAGGTTTGAGGCCTTTTGCAAAGATAATGATATCTTTCATAATTTTTCTACTCCAAGAACATTTGAAAAAATGAATTTGTTGAGATGAAAAATAAGACATTACAAAGTATTGCTAGTACTACGATAATAAGTATGATCTTCCTAAGTATTTTTAGGAAAAAGCCATAGCTACCATATGTGACATTTCTAATAGAGTCTAGATAGGGCCAAGTTTAAATAAAACAACATATAAACTTTAGCGTGGAAGAATCCAAAGATTAGTTCCTTCAAAGTTTTTAGTTGTAATTGTTACATTTTGAATACAAAATATAAATTAGGTGAGTCTGATTCCAGATTGAATGACGAACTTTTCTTAGTTATTCCTTAACTAGCAAAGAATTGGAAGAGTCTTATTATTGAAGAGTTTATGTGTATTATTTTTTATAAATCTAACCCTCTTATATCTAAGAAAGAACTTGAATATGATAATGTAGGTTTATTTAAGGAATTAGAGAAATTAACTCTTAAAGAAAACAAAAATGATCATAAGTCACATAAGTTAAGTGAGCACATTGTTGTACTAAGTGAGGCAGATAAGAAGGATAGAGAGCTTATAAGATATTGAAAATTCAAGAAGAATTATCCTTTGAATCAAGTTATAGCTGATGGTTCAAAAAGGGGTAAGAACTAGATCTCATTTTAGAGACTTATCTCATCTTGCTTTTATTTCTTTAACTGAGCTTGAGGATGTAGAAGAAGCCTTTAATGATGAAATTTATGTTCTTACTATGAATGACTAGTTGAACCAACTTGAGAGAAATAAGGTGTAGAATTCAAAACTTAGACCTAAAGGCCATCAAATCATAGGTACCAAGTAGGTATTTAAAAACAAATTAGATGAATTGAGTACCATTGTAAGAAATAAAGATAGATTAGTAGTTAAATAGTATAATCAAAAGGATGACATAGACTTCGTCAGGTAGATAGGTTAAAATCTACTAGGTTATTAATTGCATTTGCATTTTATATGAATTTCAAATTGTTTTAAATGGAAGTCAAAAGTTCATTTATAAATGGTTTTATTTAAGAATTTTATGTTAATCGACCTTCTACTTTTGAAAATCATGATACATTTAACCATGTTTACAAACTCCTTAAGGCTTTATATGGCTTAAAATATGATGTTATAGCTTGGTATGATAGGTTAGTTACATTTATTTTTGAAATAGGTTAACTAAAGGTAAGGTTATTATAACACTTTTCATAAAAAAGCATAGGCATGCCATTTTAATTGTTCAAATTTTTGTTGATGATATTGTCTTTTTCTCTGCTAATGAAATCATGTGTAAAGAATTTTCCAATTGTATGACTAGGGAATTTGAGATGAGCATGACATGAGAGCTCAACTTTGCTCTTTGACTAAAAAACAAGCAAATAAAGAAAGAAATCTTCATTAATCAAGAAAAATACACCAAAGAACTAGCCAAATGCTTTAGAATGGACTAAACTAGTAGGGACACCTATGAGCATCATAATTAAGTTGAACAAAGATGACAAAAGCAAGTCGTTGACATAAAGCCCTACTAAGGCATGATCGAGTAGTTTTCTTTATCTTACCATAAGTAGGCTCAAGATTATGTTTTAGTGTATATTTATGCGCTGGATTTCAATCGAGTCCTAAGGAGTCTCACCTTCTAGTTGTTAAGTGTAGGTTCTATATAATAGCTTGTCATTAAAACTTCAACAACACATTTTTTAACTTAGATATTCAAATGCAGATTATACTGTAGTCTTTTAGATAGGAAGAGCACATCTAACATTTACCAAAATTTAGGCAATGAACATTTACCAAAATTTAGGCAATGCATTAGTATTATGATTTAATGAGAAATAAAATTTGGTTGCACTATCAACTACAAAATCCAAATATTGTGGTAGTTAGAAGTTATTATACACAAATTCTATTGCTTAGATAATAATTTAAGGAATATGATATGGATCTTACAAAGATATCCATTAAGTCTGACAACATTAGCACTATATGTGTCACAAACAATCGTTTAACACTCAAAAATCAACCATATAGAAGTTAAAGGTTACTTCATTAGAGATCACGTACAAAATCGGGATATTGAACTAAAATTTGTTGAAACATTACACCAATTGAATGATACTTTCAGTAAACTAATGAGTGAGGATAGGTTTTACATAACTAGGAGAGAATTGAGAATGATTGGTGAGAATTTTATATGATAAGGAGTTGTTTATATGAATTAACTCATTGTTGATTGTTATTTAATTATTCTATTACGTGTTTCAATGTTTTAATTTGATTTTTGGATTCAATCTTTAAGTTTTCAGCTCACACTAGTTGACATATATCATAGTATGGTTAATTAGCATCCTAATAACTTTATAATTTATTATGATCAGTAAACATGTCCATAGTTTGGTCGCTTAATTGATCACCACTTAGTTACATTTGGTGACCATTATCCTTTTGTGATTGACTAATATAAGAAATTCTTTTTAAAAAAATATTTTGTCCAGTAAGTTTTTCAATATTAGTTGCTACATTAGTTAACCACTTGCTCATATTATTTGACCAATTCCATTTAGTGGATGACCAATATATCCGTTTTTAAAAAAAATGATTTTTAAAATTTTTGAGAAATTAATTTTTTTATTCATGCGTAATTAGAATAATCAATTTCAAGAAGCTAATACTGTGTACAATTGTAAAACTAGGAACTTAACAAAAGATGGACCAATGTTAACACGTAAAACGTTACTCTATAGTGGTAATATGGTTTTTAACAAAACATGCACGAAACCTCTACCTAACATCTGTCAAGTTGTGTTGCACGGTTGTGCTCTAAATAACATATTATAATCATTCCTTGATCATCTCCTACTTTCATTTCTATAGCTACCATCCCAAGTATCTTGCACAATAAAGTACTATTAAACACTCACGCGGTTCATCCCTATGGCAACTCTTTTCTCCAAAAAAACTCTTAAAGTACTCTTAAAGATTGTATTCAACTTGAATAAAATTGCAAATTAGGTGAGTTAGGATTTTATAACTAGGGTTTCTTTAAATTTTATATATACCCTAGTACTTTTTTTTAAATTGATGCTTTATTAGTGAAATTTAGGGTTAATTTAAAATTTTCTAACTAACATTTAAAGGCTGAGTTAAGGTTTTCTAACTCCCATTTGCATCTAATTATGTTTAATTTTGATTGACTTTGAGTTTTTGGCATTTTTGATTAGTGAAATTTGAAAATTTTGTAAGTTAGTTAACTTTATGCAATTTTTTATCAAATTAATGATCTACTAATGCAATTGAGAATATGTTTAAGTTATTTCCACATTCAATTGAAATGGAATTTATTAATCCATGAATAATTTCAACTTAGACACTTTTGAAGAAATAGGGAATTTTTAATTAGGTACAAGCATTAAATCATTTTCATAAAATTGAAACCATTTCATACATTGATTTTTCTACAAGGTTTGATTGCATTTTTTCACAACTAAATATATTGTTTTTATTATTTTTTTCCTCAAAATACCTTGATTTTGATATTTGTAATCAACTATGCATATTTCAAGATTTATCTTACATTGTCATATATCACAACATATTACATATTATGAAGAATGGGAAATTGAATTTTATGATGAACTCTAAAAAATTTATTGAAATTCCATTCCCATAAATGGCTTTTGATCTTTAACTCACTGCTACCCATTATCTTTTGTTAGGTTTTTGTTCCTTAAAGTACCTCACACCTTTTAGTCATATGGCAAGAACTAGAGGGAACTCCAATGTATTATTTAGGACATTTACTAAAGTTTGGACGAATCCAAACCCTACTAGGACTCAGAGGATATGAGGGCATCCCTAACTCCTCCATCGCCTATGCATTGTTTATCGATTATGCTTCACTTGAGTTATATGAAAATCTTATCATTTCCCCATCTTTTCTATAACAATTTAAAGCGTACAACCTTATACAATTTTTCATTGATCAAAGGTGAGAATCTCTACTTACCAAAACTTATTACATCAGCTAAAAAAAATCTTAGGTTGTTTTATTTTAACCTTTATGCTCGATCCATTTGAGATGACACTCACCTACTTTTTAGAGTCTAAAGTATAGACATCTATCTTTTGAGTGATCTTATAAACTAGATTTTAGGCATTTTTATTACTAAAAATCTTATTATAATTTTTATATAAAATATCAACTTCAACCCTACTATGTATCTGATAGACTCAAACTTATCTTTGAGTTAGGTGTAATGTATAAGGCATTAAAAAACCCAAAGATGTTCATGGCCTTAATGTTATTCCAATATTTCATTAGTTTTTGATCAACTTTGCTTCTTTTGGTGGCCATTTTATATTTCTAAGGATAAGAGGAACTTTGGTTCCTCTTTATCTTTATGCTAGGAGAGAGAATTCATCTTAATAACTTCACTAGGCATAATATAGCGCTTCTCAATAAAATAAGAAAAAGAAACAAAATATCCCTTATGCTCTTATCCTTAGCCTTATTTTACAACATTTTCACATACCTCTCACTAAAGATGAGATAGATCTAGATTTGTTTTTTTATTATACTAACCTTGATAATATGGGTTACTAGCTAGTTGATAATCATATGATTCGACCAAATTAGCAGCACTAGTTATAGACTTAATAACCTATATCACTATATAAGGCTCCCTTGTATGGTGTTGGTTCTAATGAGCTTTTACTTAGTCACACCATTGAGCTACCTATAGATGATAAGGCTAATTCTTCATGAACACATCATGGATCTCTATAGATTCTTATCTAATAGCTACTCAGAATCATCTCACTCAATTATGAGGTGATCTTGACTCTTTCCCTGACATCACAATGCATAATCTTGATAACTTATATCACTTGATTCAGTATTACATCCATCCTCTAAATAGCTAATTTTTTATATTTCCAAAAAGTGAGACAAAAATTTAGTTATATTAATTCAAGGGGGTATTAGACATGTACATATTTTATTGACTATTGGTTATGTTTAATAATTAAATGACTATTAAAATGTTTAATTATTGAATATATTTTTTATCATGTTAATTTGCACTTAAAACTGCGTTAAATTTCACTTGAAAATTTTATGCATGAATTAAATAGGACTTGATGATTTATATTGTATATATGCTTGATTTCATTATTGCATTTTATAATATATAAAATATTTTGTTATCATTTAAAAGGAAGAAATTGTTGAACCAAGGGAAGTTCTAATCCATGTTTTAATGATAACAAAATATAAATACTACTAGTGACCTTTATTTTTTATAGAGGCAATATGAGAGCAAATTATACCCATGCATAAATCAAGGGACATTTCATGATGTTGCTAAGGAAAAATTAAAGTTTGCATAATAGGAAGTGAAGATCAAAGTGGATGATATAAAATATTAAGGCGTATAAAGGTTATAGATAATTTGTAATGTTTATTGTACTTTCACTTAGACACTTTGATAATCTTAAATGTTGAGCTTGTATAAACTTATCATAGTAGGCATATAACGGTTATAGAAAATTTGTAATGTTTATTGTACTTTCACTTAGACACTTTGATAATCTTAAAAGCTGACCATGCATAAACCTATCATAGTTTAAATAATTGCATGAAGATGAAGTAAGTATTAAACTTTTGATTTTAAAAGAATCCCTCTTGAAATTTAGAACACTCTTTGGGAAATATTTTGGAAAGTATTTGAATTAAAAAAAATGAAGTATGAGTATTTGAAATTGTTAAAATCATGATTTAAGTGGGAATGGTTGACCTATATAGGGTAGTAGTCAACCAATGTAGGTTACAATTCTCAAAATTAATATACCGAGAGTTTGTACTAACATTAATTAATGACCTATTAGTCAACCAATAGCTAAAGGCTAGTGTATATTAGTTATTCAATGCACATTGGTTTACCAATATGCTACATTAGCCAACTAGTGCTCTATAACAAATCATTGTAAAGGCTAGTTTTTGGTTCCAACGACTAGTTTGGGTCCTTAACATAGTAAATATATGTTTTGCATTAATTCTTATATTGAAAAGCATATGCGTGTTTTATGCACATATTTCTAAGGTTTTATAAGAATTTTAGCCTTCACTATCTTATTTTTAATGAGTGAGCCACTTATCTCTATTGAAGTGAATTAGTGATGTCTTTTAAGTTGTAAATTATTTTTTTTTGAAAGGCGCTACTCTTCACCTCAGAGAAAGATTGTATGAAGAGCTTGTAGGAAAGTTCCTATTCATATTGTTGAAAGAAGATACTAAGTGAAAATTCTAAAAAGTATCTTGGAGAGTAGACATAAGCAATGGTTATTTGCTGAACACCTTTTAAATTATTAATTGATTGTGATATTGATCTACATTAAGTGCAATAAATATATATATATATATATATATATATATATATGTATATATTTCTTTCATCAAATTGAACCCAATAGTTAGAAAAATTTTTTAAATTTTACAAACAAACTCAATTCGCCTCCTCTTAGTTGCCATTAGGGACTAAAAATCAATATTATTATTTACTAGAATTATTACATAATAAGAATTTATTAAAAATTTTAATTTATTATTATATAAAATTATTACTTCATTATTAATTATTTATAATATATGAAAAGTTTATAATATCAATAGATTTTAGTACAAGTAATACTATATATTTAATAAATTAATAAAACCAATAAATTAATTTTTATATAAATATCACTCATTCTTTAACATAATATTTTCAATAATCTATGTCCATCTCAGTTTATTCCTACATTTTCCTCAATTTAGAAAAGACATAATAAGAAGAGTTTAGGAGAATTAAGGATAATTACAACTTTTATTTTAAATAATAGAAATCTTGGAGGAAAGAGCTAAACAAAAAGGAATATTTGCGTCTTCTACATTTATATATTCTGGATATGTTGTAGTTAACAATTTTCTTAAATATTTATTTTAATTAAATAAATAAAATGTTGTTGTCAACAATGTCAAAGTTAAGTTGACACGTGGGGAACCCTACCCTCTTGAAAGAATCAAATTCTTCAAGCAATACGAGAGTTAAACAAAGCTTAGATTACCAGATGAAATAGTCATTTAATGCATGCTTATTGTGGAGATTCAATCATCACATTATAATCTTATAAACCTAAATTGGTGGATGCAATTTTTAAGGACTTCAAAAATGTTCAAATAAAAATATATTAAATAAAAGAAAAGTGCTTAATAGTCCTAATAAAAGTCTTTAAATTATAATTTGAGCTTAAATTCAAAGCTTTTGATTCTTAATTAATTAATTTCATTATTAAAAATAGCAAGATGTAATATTTTCTATTTATTTAATTTCAATTTTTCTTTCTAATCATATAATGACTATTGGATATTGATGTACATGCAAACTTGTAATACTCTCTTACTTAACTTGATCTTAACTCTTTCATAAACCTATGATGCTAGTTGACATATTTTTGCAAAACATTACTAGAAGTGACTCTATATAAGCTCATTGATAATTAAATTAGCTTATGGTTTTCTTAGCTGAGAGAATTAAAAGTGAATTTTTATCTTTTGAATTTGTATCTTTTTTATACTTACCTTTTTTCTTTCCTTCCATCTTACTTATATAGGATGAGAGGGGCTTAAGAGCTTAAAACCACTCCCATATATACCTAGTTCTTAGGCTCTAGATATAAGAGACTTAATGATAAAGAATTGATAAGGGAAGAGTCATGTTCTAGTAAATAAAGTAAACAATCATGTGTTAGTGAAGACCTAGGGTATGGTCTTCTTAACTACCACTCACAGACGATCAAAATGTCCATTACATGGGCCGTCTAAGTTTAGGAAATTGAATTATGATTATTGGGCATCAATTTCCCCCAAGCTTTATCCACAAACCTCATTGATGAAATTTTATAGGCTTGAAGTATGCTATTACAAATGGATAAAGTTATTTTTAGGATATCTAAAGGTTTTCTTATTGGAGATACATTGTACAATGATTTCACCTTTTCAACTTTTTTCAATGTCTATCACAAGTTGTTGTATTAAACACTTATAGAAGTTTTGTCAAGAAAGAATGCTCCAAAGAGTGGAAAGATCTCTAAATCTTGATCATCTAACCATGATGAACTAGATCCATAGAAAATGATTATAAATATTCCTCTTATATTTCATTACGAAAAATTTACAATTTGTGGCAAAACTAATAGAATTCTAATAGCTTCATAACTTATTCAGTTTTTCCCTCCATAATATAGTCATTTGCATTGGTACATTCATTTTAAGCTCTTAAATATTTTTCAAGTTAACATGTCCCATTCCAATTATTTGAATTATAGTACAAGTGTCTTTAGACAAGATGCTAAGGGGTTAAGATTCATAGCAATGGTGATTTAATGAGAAGAGCTAAGGGTAGGCATTGACTAGTCATCGTTCCTCGTGTTAGAATAATGAAAAATTTTAAGGTTGAAGGTTATATGGGTAAGGTTAGGATAGCTAATTTTGAAGGGAAGGGGATGAATTTTTTTCATTTCCCTCGTATATTAGTAACAGGGACCATTTCATAACCAAAAGGGATTGCTCTTATAAGCTTGATAATGTTAGTATCTATTATAATACTTTAAAGTAAGATTAGGCTCCTACTAAATGTTTTATGGCATTAGATATTAGAAAAAACAAGTATAGAAATATGTCAAATCCAACCCAATTTTAGGTGTTTTTATCTCTTCCTTTCAGGTACCATATCATTTAAAGAATTTTAAGTTAACTTTATAATATTTTAGGCTCATACACCAAATCCAACCTCCAAGGAATCTTCTAGCTTGGTATAATTTAAACGTTAGGCCTAAGATGAGTCTTCAAAAATTACTAAATGGAATATATGACTAGAAGAACTACTCCTTATTTTTGTCCTCAAAGTATAAGAATGGCTAGGGCTTTAGTCAAGTCCTAATGAAAGTAGATCAAAGGTTTAACCATCTTAAGCATAAGCATTATTGGATTTGAAGAATCGCCTTCCAAAAAGATCTCTTATTTTAGAATCAACACGTTTGTAGGTTCCTTATCACCTACCTTTAGTTTAAGGGTAATGATTATTACTAAGTATATTTTGCAAGGATGGATCTATACAAACTAATGTTTAGTATTTGTAAGATATAAGATATCTTAAAGAAGAGGAAGAGGCACTGTAGGGTTTGAGATATCTTATATATTACAAGTAATAAACATTACACTCAAACTAAAGGATGGATCTATACAAATCAAATTTGATAAGAAACATGCAAGATGGCTCTCAAACCTTACATACCTTTACTAGAGGTGATAAGGAAACCACTTTTAAGAACATTTACAAAGATAAGGGAAAATTGAGGGCATGAATTTGAGGTATTTACCCTAAAGTGGGATGTTAAAGTTACAGACTTTATATTTGAGAAGCTATAGTTTAGGTGTAAATGTGACATTATCTAGTCTTCTTAAAGATATAAATGCACTAGAAAGGAGTTCTTTAAAGGTATTGCATTGATAATTTAAAGTTAGAATCATCAAGATAAAATTTTCACTCTTTTTTATAGAACTTGTGAGTCCTATATAAGTCAATTAATAGATCCTTATGCCTATGAAGGTTTTCTATAACAAGTCCCATAAAGAGATGAACATAGTTTCTTATCCTCAACTTGAAATGGACAAAGCCCATAAGAAATCTATGAAGGAATGGAATTTAAAGTTAAGCCCTGTAATTAAGACTTAAAGGCTCTCAATGAAAGGTTTATTGTGTGACTGTAGAATATAGGAAGTTATACTTAGAAGCTTACAACTAGAGTCAGTATTTAATTAGTAAGAAGTGAAATATGGATGTGTGCTGTAATATCCTAGAGAGAAAATCTATCAAAACTTGAAATTATGACAACATGGTCATTTTCTTCATCGAAGAATTCAATAAATGAAAAAAGCTTATCAAGTCAAAGCATCTAGATTTAGTAATCGATGACTTAAGAATTTGTCTCTTGCTTACTAATAAGTCTATCCCTAGCTTATATTTGAGTTTTCACTTAATGACTTTATTAGCATATTAAAAGATTTAGGGAAGGACCTTGAAGGTGAAAGGTAAGAAGAAAAGACTCAAAGCCTCTAAACGGGTCCTTCATCAACTTCTTCATAATGATTCTTCATATGGGAGCTAGTTAGTGAATGTATCACTTTCCTAGGAGCTAATTTTTGAGTTTATAATTCCCTTAGTAAGTTAGAGTTGATATGTTTTATATGCTTTCTTTCTGGTGTACGTATTGGAATTCAAGACCAAATAATAATATAAGTTCCTTTATACTCAATTAGTTCTATGCTTTTTCTTAAGCATTTTTCTTTCTATTTGGTATAAGACTTCTTATCTTTCTAATGACGTAATTGGAAACAATTCTTGCTCAATTCAAACAATTTTCATTAATAATTTGAATTCATTGGTAATATATGTAAGATATGTTTTCTTAGTCATTTTCTCTTTGAAAAAATGATAGTCAAAAATGAGAAAAACTTATGCATAATTTCCATAAGTACAGATCAACAGTATTTGTAGATACATTTTGCCTTGTGCAAACAAATTTTAATTTGACAATTATCATATAGGTAGATATACATCTTTCGAGTGCACTTGTTGCTTAAGAAAAAATCTCTTAATACTTCTCTCCTTTCTTATGTCACGTCTAATCGACACTAGTTTATTTACTTCTTTTTTCAGTTTCTTATACTTAGTTATGTTGTAGACGTCTGCCAAAACCCAAAGGCTAGATAGTAGGATCTTTCAGAAAGGGACTTACTATGCTACTTGATGCTATTGCAACTCGGTAAGCTCCACGTGTTGCTTCATTAGAAAGATGTTCTATATGGATTTTAGTTACTAAAAAACTATTAGAGAATTACCCCCATCATGATTCACTTTTATTTTTGGGGTCTTTGTTGATTGAGTTGATATCTGCAGGTTGGGTGGCAATGTTATGTTATTTTGAAAACTTTCCAGCATCGTTAAGTTAGATGATGGTGGTTTTAATTTGACCTACGAAACACCAAAAGGATTGCTTTCTCTATAAAGAAAAACTGTTATTCTGACTGTTCCATCCCATATTGCTAGCAGTTTATTGCATCCTCTTTTTGTCTCTTTTTTTTCAGTGTTTTATACTTCTATATATGGTGCTCAGAACTTGTAGAATGTTCTTTAATAGACGAAAGCAAATATCCTTTTCTTTTTAGTTTTGATTTGTGAACTTAACATGTTGAGATGACAAATTTGTAAAAGGCAAATTTGTGCCTTTTAACTGTACTTTATATTGAGAAAATTTTCTTAATTAAGTGATCATTAAAAAGGCATATTTATATCCTTTGAGCGCACTTTACCTTGAGATAAATGTCTTAAGTGTGATCTCTGCAAGAGAAAAATATATATGTTTGGAATGCACGATCACCATAATAGGTAGAGCTACACCTTTCAATTGAAATTTATCTTCAATAAAAAATTCTTAGTTGCAGATAACTTAAAAGGTAGATATATGTCATTTGAATGCAAATTTCCTTGAGTAAAAACTTTTTATTATGCAAAATCGTAATAGGCAAATATGCACCTTTTGAAAGCACTTCGTTGGAAGTAAAAATGTCTTAGTTTTATGATTATTCATTTTCTTTCTTAATGGTACATATTTGAATATTCAAAAGCGATCCTTCATTAATAATAGGGCGTAAATATTATTCATTACAAATGTGGGATATTTTTACTAAGATATGATAATTTTTAAGTTCAGGGCCTCACAACCTCTCTTATCATAAATGTAACAGACCATTTAAGGATGAGTATTCACCTTACTTTAACTCTAATAGATACATTTTTCTTTTTAGGACTAGATCTCCTTCTTTTGAGTCTTGTGTCCAAGTTCTCTTGGTTTTATATTCTTTAACTCTTTATTAGTATGCGACATTTCTCATAAAAGCATCATCATTTCATTCTTATAAGAGATATAATTAACTTTTTTAGCCCTTAGTCATTGGTCTTATATTGGAAGTTAGCTATTATCAAGCTCTCCATATTTAATTCCATCAAAACTAATGATTTTGTTAAAGTTCAAGATGAAAGTTAACTCCTTCATTGAATTTCTAGTCGTGGATTAATATACCTATAAGATGGAATAAATTTAATCCATCTAAATGCCTTTAACCTTTCCCAAACTAATTTGTAGTCATTGAAGGATTATCTTATTTGTTGCCTAAAGTAGACCATATGTTTATGGATGCTTAATAGACACAAAGTGTTGCTTGATCTTCATACGATAACAAAATTGTGAGAGCCCTTTGCTATTGAATTGGGGGCCATTATCAGTTATGATAACTAGAGGAACTCTATATTAACTAGTTGTATTAGTCTTAAATGCAAATCAATTGTTATGGTAGTGATAATGGCGAAGGCTTTTCAATGCAAACCTTTGGCTTAAAACCACCTAAAACATAAACTACAAGGAAATTAGAACCTTTAGTTTGTCTTTAAAATCAAGCAATGATAATGCAACCCAAATCAATCCAGCTATTAAAACTAAAGTTATAATGATTTTGATAGTCATAAATAGTCATGTTCAGATCATAATTAATTTTATGTTAAAGAACAAAGAGGAAATTCTCAAAAAAGTGAAGAAAGCTCAAATTGTTTTCTTAATAATATGTCCCAACTATGTCAATAATGCCTCTTTAAATAGGTATAAGATTCTAAAAGCTGGAGTCCTAAAAGGAAAAGAACATTTCCCTTTTATCTTTTATCATATTATGAAAAATAAACAACTTTGAAAAAGTCAAATCCTTATCTAAATAGAAATTTGAAATCTAACTAATTCACAAGTCCAATGTGATTACAGGTTCCAACTGATTTCAGTTAGCATTTGAAACTTTTGGGGTTCAAATACTAATAAGTTTGTTACTGGACACAAGTAGTGCACTAGCACCAGTTTGATTATATTTCTTAAATCACATGAATCCAATGCAATACTAATGCCAAACACCAATATAACACCAGTACCAATTACATTTTGTTTTCTATTCTCCAATTTTCTCTAAGCATATTTCTTTATATATTAAGCAAGTTCCATATTCAAAAATATGTATAAACATGATCAATCTTAGCAATGCATCTGATTCATCTTAAACAACCTCCTTTTTTGTACCCCCATAAATAATCCTTATAAAGCTACCTTTATACATTTGGTTTTTATCCTTAGTCATTGAACCATTATTTCCTTACAAAAGATCTTAAGGATCTTAAAAAATAAGTATTTGTGCAAGATGATCTCAATCATTCATTTCCTCCTTGAAAGGATTCGTCCTCAAATCACCTACATCATATGAAAATAAATTATAAATATTAAATTTAGTAATCATATTAACATAATTGCTTTGCAAATCTAGTTTTTAGGTATATTTATTAATCTTATTTAACACTTGAAAAGTTTTATCTCCTCTAGGCTATAAATTAGGCTTGCCTTATGCAATGACCCTCTCCTTACATGTACAAACCCAAACCTAATCTTTAGGTTTAAAAATAACCTTTATGTGCTCTTTATACCAAATTCCAGATGCATCGCATTTAATCTTAAATGTCTTGTCAAAATTATGTAAACATAATAAAGATACATTATTTAACTTATATTTCAAGGTATTAAAAGCTTTCTCATGCACATCATCCCACTTCAACAAAACAATCTTTTTAACAAGTTCATTTAAATGTGCTACAATAGAACTAAATTCCTTCATAAACCATTCTATAAAAACTTGTTAATCTATGAAAATCCTCAACGCATTGGTGTTCCTACATACAGTCTAGTCTTTAATTGCCTTGACCTTATCTTCATCTATACTTATTCTATACAAACTTACAACAAAATTAAGGAAAAAAAGGATTCTATAAAAAACGAACACTTATTAAAATTAGTATACAATTTCTACTCTTTTAAAATACAAAAAATAGTAGGAAATTATTTAACATGTCATCTAGATTTTTGCTATACTTTAAAATGTCATCAGAGTAGACTACAAAAAATTTTCTAATGAAAGAATGTAAAACAAGATTCATTATACTTATAAAGGTGTAGGTGCATTAGTTAAACCAAATGGTATTACTAAACACATATAAACCATATTTTGATTTAAAAGAAGTTTTCCATTTAATACCCTCTTTTATACAAATTTGACAACAGTCATTCTTTAAATAAAATTTGGAAAAATACATAAACCATGCAATTTATTAAGCATATCATCTAACCTAGGGATATGAAGTGTATACTTTACAGTGATTTTATTATTGACTTGGCAGTTAATACACATACATTATGATCCATCTTCCTTTGGCACACAAATCATAAGAACCGAATATAGACTAAGACTCTCCCTTACAAATCCCTTTTGTACTAAATCGTCCACTTGACTTTGAATCTCCTTTGTCTCCTTAGGATTGGTTCTATAAGCTAATTATTAGAGATTTATGAATCAGGAATGAAGTCAATATGGTGTTTTATACCTCTTAGAGGAGTAAACTATGTGGTATTTCTTTGGTAATTAAATATGCAAATTCTCAACAAAAAAACATCCATACTAGGTAATGAAGTGTTGATATTTTTAGTCAAAAAACATACATTCTTGTCATAATTTTCCATATACTTCTGCATGTCCTTTCTCATCATTGATAATAATATCCCTACTTTATAAGCCAAAATAGAGGCCCTCAAATAGGCTTCACATTCTCCTAGAATTTAGAGTATTTCAAATGATGTCATATAGTGTAAATAAGATAAAACAAAAGATATATGATAGAGTTTCTCAACTATTAGTGTAACTTGGGATCCTCCTAGCTTCCTTAACATAACTGAGAAATGCTCTTTTAAAGTATTTTTTTATTTCCATCATTTAATCATCCTCCATATGTTAAATATGATTACTTTAAACTTTCAAATATGTTAATTTGCCCTTATCTTCCAAGAAGACCCCCTCTCTCTAAAGTCCTTATTCCCACCACTTGGATAGTTGATCTGCCATTAGTTGTCTTACCCAGGGATTGATTGGAGATCTATAGTCATAACTTAGGCCATCTAGGGTTATTTCACCCCATACCTCTATAAACTCTTCTCCTTTTACATCAAAAGTTTAAAGAACTTGGTTTCCCAGCAGTTAAGATGTTGATCATCGATATATAAGTGCTAATAAGGCTATATTTTTAGCATAATTTTGACAGTATTTTGCTTCTATTTGTATTTTTTTTGGATTTATTACTCATATGATTTATATTTTATTTTTAGGCCTTATTTTACCTCCTCAATGAAGAAGGAATGAATTTGAGCAGGTTAGACCCAAGTTGGAGAAGTTTTGACATGATTTTAGAGAACAAAAATCAAATATGTACATATGTTCTTAGAATAACTAGCTCAACATGGACCTATATTCAACCTGTATAGGCTACTGTTAACTCATTCTATATCTTCAAAATTTTGCCACATAAATAAACATGACCCAAAAATGGACATGTGGTTATTATTTAAAGACTTTTGTTCCTAAGATAAGTTATCGGGTGTATGATTTAGGTTTTAGTTGTCAAGTTACTAAGTTAACAAGTGTGTAACATAGACCTATATTGGTCCTGTGACGGTAGTAATTTGTATGAAAATTTTAAAGGATAAAGAGGAAAAAACATAAAGGGAGTGATCATTAGGAATCAAAATAAAGCAGTTTGAGACAAGAAAGGAGCAATTTTAGAGGAAAGAAGGGAATTATAGCAAGATTTAAGTAAAAACCATCAAAATTTCAAGAATCATGATAATGAGTTATATTATTTTATGTTCTTTCTTGATTTTGATGGCTTTCTTATTCTTTGTATGAACTAAATTAGGATAAATCTCGATGGATAAACTTAAAAAAAATTTAATTAATTCTTTAATTAATGAAAGACTATGTTATTTTGTGAATTATTTATGATTACTTATCACGGTTGAATTGAACTATGCTAGTGCATTGATTTAATTTCAAATTTCATATATAGGAATTGAGAAATTATATGTATTAATAGATCATGGCATGAATGATAAGAGTTGCATGGAATTATAAAGATATGTCTACATAAATCTTCTAAGTTAAACTAAAATCAAATATAGGAATTTATAGAATAAGATAATGTGTTTTTAAGAGTTTTGAATAAAAAGAGATTCCAATCAATCAACTTAAGGATATAGGTTACATTTTTTAAAAAAATAATATGGTTTTAACTTTGGAATTTTTACTAGTCCAAAAAACTAAGGTTAGTCATTGAACTAAGATAAATTCAAACATAGAAAGGTTCTAGGGAGATTCTACATCTAGATCTTAATTATCATTTGATTGTTCCATTCTTTTACATTACTTTGGTTTGTAAGTTTATCTCTGTTAATCTTTTCTTTTAATCCAGTCATTCATTTTGTTAAATTAGATGACAAAAAGATGGTTAGTATTAATACTTGTAGTCTTTATAAGATTAACACTTGTATTCACTAAGTTATACTATAACAACAATAAGTGTATTAGCCTACAGAACTTTAATATTTATTTGTTCAAAAACATACATCATATGAAGTTTTTGATGCCATTATCGAGGACTAAGATATTAGGAACACTTTATTTTATTAATCTAATCATTTTTCTTTTCTATTTAGATTATTTATTTAAAAACTTAATGTTTATATCTTGTGTTTATTTATTGAATTTTAAGATTTAGATACATGTTTTATGACCGAAAGTAATCATTAATACTTAAGACATATACAAAGATTGGAAGGACTTTGCTTTAGAATTTAAAGGAAATAAACCTATGAATTTAAAGATAACTATAAGTTCAAATGTTATAGCTATTAGATAGAATGGCAGGATAAGGAGGATAGCACATTATAAGGGACTATATTAGACAGTCACTTATTGGGACAAAATCTAGCATTTCTAGGCTAAAAGTGGAGGCCAATAATTTTAGATCAAGTCTAATATGATTTGAATGGTTAAATAACTTATTAGTTTGACGACTCGCCTAGCAAGGATCTAAATGCACACATAACCAACTTTTTAGAGATCTGTGGTACTTTTAATATTAATGGAGCATTGGAAGATTCTATTCAATTAGTGATGTTTTTTTTTATGTTAAGGAAAGAGAAAAATTATGATTGAAGTCTCTACCCTTTAGATGCATTACCACTTAAAATGAGTTTATTGAGAAGTCTTTACTTAGGCATTTTCATCCAACATGAACATCAAGACTTAAAAACACCTTCTCCTTTCAAAGATTAAAGATTAAGATGTTATATGAGGTATGGGAGAGGTGAAAGGAGCTCTAAAGAAAGTGTCCATACCATATACTAAAATTGGAATCACAAATGCAAAACATTTCATGGTGGATTAAGTTATTCTTTTAAGTAGTTGATCGATTCATCTTTATGTGAAACTACTAGTTTTAAAACTCCTAAGTAACTATAAGAGCTTATTGAAAATATTTCTATAAGTAATTACTAGTAGGAGAACCTAAGATTGAAGACAAAATCATGTGGCTTCCATAATGTAAATGTGGTGACAAATTAAAGGAAAAATTAGTAATATTGAGCAAAAAGATTGACAACGATGATTTGGCAAATCAACAGAAAATGTAATGAGTTGTAGCATTTATAATGGGGAAATCCTAATCATAAATGTCAAGCCCTTTATAATATCAGACAATTGAACGAGCAGGTTATTATTATAGGGAAATATTATCAAAGTAATCTATATAATAAAACTTAAAATTTAGGTTGAAGGAACCTTTTAAACTTTTCATAAAGTAATTAAGGATAGCATAAGCAATGGCCTCCACCCAGACTTCAATAGCACTAATAGTATGAAAGGAATACTGAGTAGATTATAATAAACTTTATTTATTACATCTGACGATTGATTCCAAAGTGTTGAAGCATCCCTTAAAAAATAAGAAGCCTCCATTTATAACTTGGAAAATTATATTGAACATCTTATTAAGCTTATCTCTAAACAGTAACCAGATACTTTTCCTAGCAACATCAAGCCCAACTAGAGGAAGTAAGTGAACTTAGTGACTTTTTGGAGTGAAAAGAAGTTGAAAGTTAAAAAGAAAAATTATACTATGTAGGAAATGAAGGATGAGGAGAAAGAGGCAGAGAAAGAGGAGTCCAAGAAGAAGCTTGTCAAAGAGTACCCATAAAAGTTTCTATAAATGAACTAACTTGAGAGAAAAATAAAGGAAGATAAATTTAGTAAGAATGTAGACAGAGAGAGATTTTTCAATACTTCTTACATCCTTCCTCTCCTTCCCTATTTCTTCATCCCTTTGAGCATCTTCTTATAAATAGCCTAAAGTGTGTTCTCTTCACCTTCAATTCTTATTGGCTATGACAGAATCTAAATAGAGGTTAGTTGAGAATCATAAATACCTTCATCCTTACTGATTAAAAGGCTCTAAAAAAGGTGAGTTAACTGGCCATATTATTTAACTATCTTCTACTTAGAAACCGAATAAGCAAGAGGTAAATATAAAGGACTAATTGATTTCTCCTAGTTTAGAAGTTAGTAGTACGCAATGATGTGATAGTTAATCATGTTGAAAGTAACCTTTTCTCCATCCCTTACTACCCTATCATCTTTAAGGATATAACTCTTGTAGTTATTCCAACACCATCTATTATGGAAGTTAATCTATCTACTAAAGCTTAAGGTTATAAAAAATCTGGTAAAAAAAGAAACGTGATGGACATTCCCTCATCTCCACACAATGAATTTCCTAGTGTGGAATGTGAGAGGACTTATTAGTCCTTATAAGAAGTAAAGCTTTAAAGATATCATTTTAGATAGAAAACCAACCTTATTTGATTTTCTTGAAATTAAATTAAAGGCTACGGAACTTAACAAGGAGCTAGAATTTTTTAGAAGTAGATGAAGCTTTATCTTGAATCATTTGCACCATTATAATGGAAGAGTGGTGGTTAGCTTCATTTCTTTTATCATCTAAGTCATAGAGGCTTTTAGCTTTGATTAATTGATTCACCTACATTATGTATCACCTACACATCCTTCTTCATTTTATATTTCAATCATACATGTTGCTAATTTTAGCTTTTAACAAAACTATCTTTGGATTGACTTAAAATGAACTTCCTCCACAATTAATCTCACATATTTATTGTTAAGTGATTTCAACTATATTTTTATGCTGGACAAAGCTAAGAGCCTTAACATTAATAGATACTTAAATGGTAATGAACTGATCTCTATCTCATCATCACTAGGCATTACAAATTTAAATTTCATTAGACAATTCTTCATATGGCCTAATAAAAAAAGTGATGTGAGCTTCATAAGAAAATAATTGGATAGAGTATTAATAAATAATCTATGATTGGACAAATTCCCTTCAAGTTTTTACAGTCCTAAATCCCACCCACTCCCACCCCTTGGGTTTAGATCATTCAACCATTTAAGTCAAAAGCTTAGTTAAATATCTCCCTTATAGAACTCCTTTCAAATTCTACAATTTCATGATGCAAGTGGAAGGCTTCAAGGATGAAATTAGAAAATAAGTTAACTCCTCCATCTCTGGATGCAAGGCACATTAATTGTACCCAAACTTAAATTGATGAAAGAGGAACTAAAATCCTAAGAAACATGCCTATCTTGACACTAGAGCCAAACTAAAAATGTTAAAGATCATTTGATGTTTTATTAGACTGAGCTTTATAACTTTCCTAATGATGCAAGACTAAAGTTACATAAGCAACAAGCTTTAAAGGACTACACTCTAGCTTTATCTATTCATAATTGCTATCTCAAACAAAAGCTAGAATTCATTAGATTAAGGATGGGGATATGTGCTCCCTAGTTTCTTCTTTAATTCTCTACTTGCTCATAGAAATATCAACAAGATTTATACCTTAATAAATACTAAAGGAAAAATGTCTAAAGGTCAAAATGTCATGAAGGAACTAGCTTTTAATTACTATAGAGATTTCCTAGGTACTACATATTTAAGCTCTTCTTCTATGGTTTCTCTTAAAGAATACATTGATTATAGTATTAAAGCAAATGCTTTTTCAATGCTAATTAGACCAGTTACTTCTAATGAGATTAAGAGAGTCATATTCAGCTTTAAACTTGATAAGGCCCTTAGGACTGATGGCTTTAATACTGTTTTTTTAGACCATATGGGACATTACAGGTGAACTAGTGGTTGATTGTGTACTGGAATTCCTCAACAATAAAACAATTCTTAAGAAATTGAACAAGACTTATCTTTCTTTGATTCCTAAGAGGGATAATACAGTTGCTTTGCAATATTTTGTACCTGTTTCTTACTACAACCTGGTTTATAAGGTTATTGCAAAGATACTAGCCATTAGACTTAAAACACTCCTTAAGTTTATTATACTTGCCAGGGTACTAAAATAGATGGTAGGAATATTAAGGATAACCATTTATTGGCTTAGAAGCTTTTCAAAGATTATAATACCAATAAATCAATTAGAAGTTATTCTTTTAATATTGATCTCTTCAAGGATTTTGACTCATTGGATTGGGAATTCTTAATAAGATATCTATAAACATTTAATTTCCATAATATTTTCATTTATAGATCAAAGCTTGCATCACTACCACTTTTTTTAGTGCCTTAATTAATGGAGAACCAACACTATTATTCAAGGGAGATATGGGCATTAGACAAGGAGGCCTACTTTCTCCCTACCTATTTATAATTTCTATTGAAATCATTATTAGGATGACTAAGAAACATATTTCCAGTTTTATGAAGCTCAAGTACCACCATAAATGTAAGGATCTTAAGTTATTTTGCTTAGTTTATGTTAATGATATGCTATTTCTTGTGGTTAAAAATCCTCGATCTCTCAAAATAGTCTTGGATTCTCTTACTAAATTCTTAACTATGTATAGTTTGAGAATCAATTTTAAGAAGAGCAAGTTGATAGTTGTTGATGTAATCACTAATGTAATGCTACTTCAATAGATATCTAGTATGCAAATCCAGATGTTAAATTTCGTTTATCTTGGTTTGCCAATTTTCCCAAAGAAACCAAAGTCTTATGATTGCTTTTAGATTATTGAACTTAACAAGAGAAAAATGCCAGCTTAGAAAAATAGGTTCATTTCCTTTGCTAATTGTATCCATTTGACAAATAATGCTCTTTTAAATCTTCGTACTCACTAGGTTGCCTATATGATTCTCCCTAAAATATTGATAAAGGATCTAGAAATGATCTTAACAAGATTATGTGATCTGGAGATGTAAATAATCTTTGTAGGGATAAAATTAAATGGACACTGGTTTATTCTCCCAAGTAAAAGGGAAGGTTGGGCCTAATTTCTTTAAGGAATAAAAATTAAATGTTCTTAGACAAGTGGATTTTGGGACTTCTTAATGACAAAGAGGTAATGTAGGTAAGATGGGTTTATATTATCTTACTGATAATCATTTTTAAAGGTTGAAAGAAAACAAAGAGCATTTATGGCCTTTCATTGAAATGTTGAGACTAAGGTACTTAATTGATCCATATATCAAGATGCAAATTGGCAATAGATATAAGGGAGCTGATTTGGTTTGATAATTTATGTCATATTAGTCCTCTTCATTTAAGACCCAACTAATTTCTCTAAGAAATAAGATCCACTTAAATTCCAAAGTGTTTACAATCATGTTGAATAATTACCGGAGCTAGCCTCTCAAGGGAATGGTCCTTGTTGTCAACAACCTACATAATTATAGTCCAAATATAGCTAGCTCTGATAGTTCTGGATAATTATTACACAAATCATGGTAATTTACTAATGCCTCTTTTTTGGATCACTTTAGAGCTTATTCCCCCAAAGTCAATTGATTTGAGCTAATTTAGCTTAACTGTATTATTCTAAAGGCCATTGTAACTTGTTGGCTAGCTATCTTGTGTAGGAACTGGATAAAGGAAAGGTGTAGCCCCTTCTTAAGTCCTCTTTATGTCCTTTATAAATCTAAGCCTGAATCCACATCTCACTTATTTTTCAAATGTGTTTATTCTAACTCCTATTGGTCCAAGATCTATCACAAGCTTGATTGTTTTTGTGATATGGAGGACTGGCAATAGATTGTTTAATAGGTTAGCAACATGTCCAAAAGACCAGCCTCCGATTCCATTCTTCTTAGGATTGCTTTATCTTATTATGTATATGCAATTTAGAGAGGAAGAAACAATTGAATACATAAAAATCTTGAAACTTACAAGTACCTACTAGCTAATAAACTCTTCCATAGGATTTGAGAAACTCTTTTAGCTAACCAAGAACATAAGAAAAACATTGATAAAGCTAGAATAATTTGGGATCTTAACCTGAGTCAATAAGCAGCTTTTAATAGCTAAATGTGTTTCTAATTTTAACATTCACACTTTTTAAGCTCACACCTCGATAATGTACCCCTCATCTCTCTTTCAGTTTGTTTTGTATAATTCCTAAAGCTCTTTTAAGGCTTGGATGATATAAACTTGCATGGCTTCTCCTTTAGCCAATTATTCTTTTAGAATAAACTTATTTAATTTCAAAAAAATTAGTAAGGTTTTAAAGTTTTAAATTACATCTTAGCGTTCCTTTTATTAAACCTCTTTCACAAATTCCAAAATATGCCAAGTACATAAAAGATCTCTCTCCTAATTAAAAAAGGCTCAAGGATTTATCAATGGTTATTTTAAATAAGGAATGCCCTACCATCCTCCAAAACAAGTTACCTCATAATTAAGTGAGGAGTGCTCTACCATCCTCTAAAACAAGTTACCCATAATTAAGTGGGGAGTGCTTTGCCATCCTGAAAAATAAGTTACCTTAGAAAATCAAAGATTGAAAGGTTTTTGTTATTTCTTATGATATTGGTAATTTTTCAATTGAAAGGGAATTAACATATTTAGGAGATAGAGTTAAAATATTTAAGTAATTAATAACAGGTAAACCTAAACCAACTAGGATGAGCATTCAATTAGCAGATAGGTCAATTAAGTATCCAAAAAGCATTATAGAAGATATTTAGGTTAAGGTTGAGAAATTCATCCTTTTTTATACATAGAGGATGATGTAGAGTTTCTCTTGATCTTAAGATGACCTTTCCTAGCTATTACTAAGGCTATGTTAGATATGTATGATAAGAAATTAATCATAAGGATAAGGGATGAGAAAAATAGCTTTTAAGATCTCTAAAGCCATGAGACATCCCTTGATAAAGATGATACTTGTTTGTTTATAAATGTGATCGATACTGAAGTTTCTCATTGATCGCAAGGTTACACATGCTCAATTTTAATATTTATTAACCTTGTTAAATTCTGCAAGCACATGGGTCATTTGCAGAGTACCTAAAGTATCGATCTCATAAAGAGGCTACACTAGTCCTAAAATATAAGGTCGTACTAAACTACAATAATGCAAAATAAACAATTAATGCAGAAAATCAATAAATCAAACAATAAATTACGAGAATTAAATTCCATAAATAATAAACAGTAACAAATCACACAGCCTAATCCAAAATCAACCTAGGAACTAACAATTGAGAGAAAGGGGGTTTAATTCGAAATTAATGACAATCTAATCAATTATGCAATTATTGAGTTACCGGGTCTAAACAGTCCTAAGGTAGATTACTCTCTCTCGAGTTATAATCCTTAAACCCTAATTAATAATCCCTAATTTAAATTATGGAATTGTGATCTCTC
>JANZXP010000006.1:23145981-23165823 GCA_027576715.1 Erythroxylum flavicans
AATCCTTAAACCCTAATTAATAATCCCTAATTTAAATTATGGAATTGTGATCTCTCGATTCACAATTGACCCAAAACTTAAATTAGTTCTAAAGTTATCTATTAACCTACTGGGAACCTATGCCCGATCTCTCGTTACACGATTACACCAGTTTGATCCAACTTTTATCTATCAATTCACCTAACTCTCATTAGCCCAATTTGATTATATTCACTGGGCTCACCCTCTCAGTTTGTTGTCGAATTATTATGAACAGATATTGAATCACGAAAATAACTCAATTAAAACACAACGAATCAAATTGCATAAATCTCAAGAATTAAAAACTTGAAAGTGAGTTTAGACCAAATCAACATTCACAACACTATCCTCAATAAATATTTCAATCTCATACATCAATAATATTGAAAAATCAGAAATATTGTCGAGATGGACTCGTAGAGGCAGTGACTATGGGAAACTACCTGTTTTGAGAAGTATTTCATGTCAAGCTTCATCTCTATATCTCTCTTCCTTCGTCTCCTTCCTCAAATCTCTCAATAGCTCACTAGGGATTTTCAAATTTTGCTGAAGTGAGTGCTCTGTCAAAAGGCTCTCTAAAAACTGCTGCATCTGTCTCATAATAATCTATTTATACTTTGGACGTTCTAGGTTAAAGTCGGGTGGAAACAGACCGAAAAATCTTGCAAAATTTGAGTTTTTCCTTCAGCCTGACTTAGGCCATGATCGTGGCCAACGCCTAAACCTTTCTGTCATGATCGTGGCCTAGAGTGCACGATCGTGGCTTGAATGGAAGCTATCTATCACGACTGTGCCCAAAGTGCACGATCGTGGCCTAGCTGCTACTGGCTTGTCCCTCTCTATTTTGGCCCAAAACTCTTCGAATCTTCTCCGTTTTTCACCGCTTACCCTAAAACACTAACAAACCCATCAAGGTATCTCAAAAATATAACAATTAAGCTTAAAGACTCCCACTAACCCATAAAAACACTTAAACATATAAACTAACACAATTAACACATAAACACACACTCAACACTCAATTTCATACTAAATACATAACAAATTAAACCCTAAAAGACAATGCAAATGACAACTATCAGTCATGTTATGTAGGAAATAATCACAAAAGATCCATTAGAGACTTATATCATGTAAGAAGAAGAAGAAAAGATGGATAGCCCTATTCTAATTGAGCTTGTGACATACTTAGAAGCTAATTAGCCTATTAGTACAAAGAGGAATTTTGAGGAGATTAAGAGATTAAAAAATCAAGGCTTTAGTTGAGGAGCCCCTAAGGTGAAGAGATTGAGTAAGAAATATAACTAAAAGACTTATAAAAAAGCTCTTGTTGGTAAGCAACCTAATGCCTAATGATTTAGGTGTGTTCATTTCAATTCGATATCTTTAACAATATTTTTAGTATGTTTTGGCATCATGCTGGTTTTTTATGCATGCGGTTTAAGTTAAAGTAGTTTAAAAATCACGGATGTAAATAAGATTTATTGGTCCTTAACTATTTTCTCATTATTATTTTACTTAGGATTACTTTTGTTTGACTTTTACAAGTTTATAGGAAACATGACACCAATATAGATCTATATTTGTCCTATATTGAAGAACACTCACACGTCTGATAAGTAGCGATCAATGTTAAGAAACATAGTCCTTTTATAGTCTTGTTTCTAAACTGGGCTTAAAAACACTATATATGTTTGACATTTGTATTTAATTTTTTGAAAGGAAATGCAGACCTTTGTTTAGTTTTGATAATCTTTTCTTTTAGTTTAATAATTTTTTTATTAGCTTAAATAATAGAAAGATGGTTAGTACTAGTATTTATAGTCCTCATGTGATCAACACTCATATTTACTAATTTATACTATAAGAACAATATGAGCACTTACCTAGTGAACTTTAATATTATTTTATTCATATACATATATCTCATCAATCTTATTTACACTACTTCCAATTATGAGATGCCAACCTTATTACATATAATAGTGCCTTATATTTCAATTTGTTGTTTGAGGCCTTGAAGTTATACTTCTACATATACTCAATTTCTATGTCAAAAGGTCCCTTGATGAAAACTTCTACTTATAACCTTCCATAATGTAAAATCCATCAATAAACATTACCCATATTGTTATGGATCAACTTCCTTTCCTACTTCACTGGTCAGCCTTTACATTCTACTAAAAATCAACAATCACTAATAATTGACAGATGTATTTAGCACATATTGAACATCATATATTCTCAATTCTTCAAACCATATAACATTCATTTAGAAGAATCATGCTTGTAAAAGGTTTGAAGTAAAGATAGGTCTAGGATAGTCTTTACCACATAAGTCTAAAAATAAAGTTTAAGTTTTTAATAAGAAACTAAAGAACACTTTCTAACTTTACATATCTTTCTTTGGTCATATAGAGGATCTTTATAATATAGTATACATGTTTTATTGGTTTTGCTCATCTTTTATCAATACTGAATTGGCGACTCAATCGTAGACAACCAAGTAGAGAAATAAGGGTTCCTTGGGTTAAATAGTAAAATCAAATAGGGTTGCAATAAGTAATTCTTAAGTTACTCAAAGTTTTATTGACACTATAGGCCCTAATTGAAGCTCTTTGATTGCGTAAGAGTGTGAAAGAAAGGAAAGTTATGATCAATTGATCTGGACATGAATCTGGATAAGCTCATTAGTCCTTTTATTATCCTTTAGTTATCTTTAATGAAGTAGAGGTTCCATAGTTTAATTAACCTCTATCTTTTCAAGATTGACCTTTATACCCCATTGAGTCATTATAAATTTAAGGAACTTTCCTAATGATACCCCAAAGATGCACTTATGAGGATTGAGCTTTGTTTCAAAATTTTGCACTATTTTGAAACAATCCCACAAGTTTGAAAAGTTATCTCCTTTGCCTTTAATTTTTCACTATTATACTTTTACATACACTTCTACAGTTTTACCTAACAAAGGTGTGAACAATTTATAGACCAAATTCTAGTAAATTTCCCCTGTACTCTTTAACTTATAGAACATCACTCAATAATAATAAGTGTCTTTGTGTGCAACAAATGATGTCTTCTTAATATCTAGCCCATACATAGGGATTTAGTTATAGTCAGAATATGCATTCATAAATTAGAATCATTTTAGTTGGTTAATTTTGAAAAAAGGATAGTTATCCTTTAGGCATGCCTTGTTAATTATTAAAATCCACACACATTCACCACTTCTTATTTACCTTCTTCACCATCATTATATTGGAAAGTCATTTTGAATGTCATAACTCCTTTATAAAGTAGGCTTGTAATAACTTCTCCACTTCCTCCTCAACAACGAGTTGCCTCTCTAATGAAAAAGTTCATTTTTTTCGATCAAATAAGTCTAAACATAGGTCAATATGTAACTTATGAACTGCTACTTCACGGTGGATTCCCTTTTTTCTTTAACATTTTAGGAAAATATATCTATATTATTCCTTAGCAACATGTTTATAGGCTCCTTCTTAATAATCATCCCTATCTTAACATTTTTACTATTATGGAGTTTACATTCCAATTTGTTACTTCTTCAAATGTCTCCCCTTTTTACTCCTTTTCTAACTCTTACAAGTTGATCTTGCAGACATTGACACTCTTATCACTCTTTGTAAACATCAAATAACATTTTATAACCACCTTTAGATCCCTATAAACCTAAATACTTTATTGTCAGTTGCAAATTTCACTAATAATTGGTAAAGCAACATCACAATCATGATAGAGTATAAAGAAGGTCTCCCTAATATTACATTATAGATTGATGTTTTGTTAATGATATGAAATTATATGTGGACTTAGTGGTTTGTATGGGTTGTGTGCCTAACTTCATCATAAGTGTTATTCTAGTAAAACATGGGTTTGTCCTCCCATTAAACCCATTAGTGATGTTGGTGCTAATCTAAGCTATGCTTTGGTGAACTTAAAGGCAAAGAAAGCATCAAAAAATAAGATATTAATAAAGTTGTTAATATCGACTAGAACCCTTTTCACTTTATAGTTAGGCAAAGTTTATGCTATAACCATCACATTATCATTCGGGTGGGCTAAATCAAGTTCCTTTTCTTTAAAATTAATATGCTTTGTCAACTTCCTTTTTCCCTTTAATTTATTTATAATATTGATAGAAGCTTTAGGTATGCATGGAGACTCCTTTAATTAGGTTTTGATTATCCTTAAGTCTCCATTGATGATCCCAACCTTTGGGATGCCTTATCATGCCTATCCTTGCACTCTCATGAGTAGGAATTATTACAAAATCTCACCTTGCATCAATTTCATTTCCAACATTTTTATGGAAGCGACATAACTATTTTGAATCTTTGACTTTAAGTCTATTCGATAATAGCTTTAGAGGATTGATGAGTTTTTTTCTTTGTTCGTAAAGGATATGAACGAGATGTCTTCAACTATGGCAAGGGGAAATTTTTATGTCTTAAGATTTCTTACTCCTTATAGTGCCCTCCTTTCTCTTAACACTCTTTTATTGGATAACCCTAACATAGTCTCTCCACCTTCTTTAACCCAAACCTTTAAGAAGATCCCTTGATTCTCTCTAAATAATCCGTTGCTTCCTTTAGAGTGTGAACCTTTATGCCTACTCCTCCGGTTCCTCTAAAGTGTATATTATATCCATCAGAAGGTATCTTCATATATACTAACAGTAACACAAATCTATTTCAAACATTATAATGGAATTCAAGCTGCATGAGTAATTTTCACATTAAACCTTTAAGTGCACTATTTAGTGTTCTCTCTTTGCCTTTGCATAAGTCAAAAGGATGGAGAAATCCTTGTACATTCTTATGATATTGATGAAGTGAGCTTTAAAAATGGACTTAAGTTGTCCAAAATTTGATAGGAACCTTTTAAAGATGGTCTAATACTAAACCTTGGTTGCTTTGACTATAATGGAAAAGAAAGCTCTACACTTTTATGCATTTGAAGCTCCTTATAAATTCATTGTCTTTTGATACCAAGCAAAATGATCTATGACATTTGTCATCCCACTATAAGCCTCTAATTTAGGTAACTTGAACTTGGATAGGGGCAAATCACTGGTGATGTTAAGGATAAAAGAACTATCATCACTAGTGAGGCCTTTTTTCACAAGACATCAAAGGTGGTAGATATATCTTTTCATCCTTCTATTGATTCCAATACTAACATTATGCTCCATACCTGTGATCACTTGGGTTCATTGGTGTTGCTAGCCCTTCCGTCATCCTAAAGGGCCCTTATTAATGTCGAAGCAATTATATTAGCCTTATAATTTTCTTCTTCAAACTATTGAACATAGCCTATGTTGGCCTTCTAAAAGTTTTATGCTCATTCTTAAGAGGCATAATCCTTATTCCCATTGAAGTTTCCAATATTGAATTGTTAGGATTCCTCATTTTAATTATGGGCTTTTTGTGTAGATTCCTACTGATAATACCAATTGAAGTAAATGTATACATGTAGAGCCTTCTTGTTCAACTTGATCCTAACTTTCTCACGGATCTACAATATTGATTGACATATTCGTACAAAACAAAGTTAGATGATCTTGATGTAAGCACTTTTATACTTAAGCTTATAATTTTTCTTAGTTCAAAAATTAGGAGTGAAGTTGTGTTTTTCTGTTTACTCACCTTTTGCATGCTTTTGTCCTCCCTTACTATGCATGATGAGAGGTGATTTAAAACTTCGAATTAGTCCTTAACGTGTCCAAATCTCATTATGTGAGTATGAAAAATTTAATAATATAAACCTTACAAAAAAAATCCTATTCCAAATGACAAAGTAAATAATCAAGTATTAATAAAAGCTCAAGCTTTACTACTACTTGTGGATTGTTAGAAGACCTTCTAAATGAGTTTTTAAATTTGGGAGACGATCTTATACTTGGTGGATATCAGATGTAATATTTATTTGAACATATATGACTCTTTATTTGCATTTGTTTAGGGCATGTTTATTTCTACCATAGTTTTTAGTTTCAAATCCAACAAGAAAACTCTGTTTTTTTAATTTTTAGTTTTTTTTAATTTTCGTAACTTATGAAAGTAATAGAAACTAGTTTTCTTAATTTATTTTTTATCATAATTTGATTTACGATTAACTAAATATATATTATTTAATTTTTAATATTAATCACTAATAAGAATTATGAATAATTTAATTTAATTTAATGTTTATAACTAATTAATTTAAAACATCTTTAAAATATATGATCTCAAATCAAATTTACTTTAATAATTAAAAAATATATCAAAAATAAACATTAATTTATAAATAAAAAATTTAATTATTAAACTATTTATTTTAATAAAATATAATAATTTCTACTAATAATTATTATATTAGAGATTAAAATAAATAAATAGATTAATTTAATTTAATTTAATTTGATATATGATTATTATTATTATTAGTAATAAAAATATAACTACAATAATATTAATAATAACGGTTTATGTTTATTTTAGAAACAAAAACTAAAAATTAAAAAATAAAAACTAAAAAACTACGTAAACATAAAAGTAAAATTAAACGGTCATTTTATATAACTGATAAACAGCTTATAAAAAATGCGACTATGTTTGGAAACGACGCCGCCCGCAAAAGCGTTATATAGGAAAAAGAATCCCTAATCCTACGCTCCATCATCGTCCTCGTCGCCAAAACATCTCTCGTTGCTCTCGACGTCATTCCTTTCTCTTCAAAGCTTCTGTTCATCGTCGATTTTTGATTCCAAAGCTTGCCATCTCAACGGACCTGAAGGTGGAGAGTTTCCGTGTTCTCTATATGTCGCTGTTTTTTTTTGTTCATACCATATCTTTCATTGTTTATTTTTTGATTGAATTTGTGCTGTTCTTCTTTTTATTATATTCTCTGGCTTTTGAAATTGAGTTAATTTGACTTTGTGAGGCTGCAAAGATCTTTGATTGTTTAGTTAAGGGAGAAAGTTCTGATCTTTGGAAAATGTTTTCAACAGTTCATGTTTTCATCGTGCTTTGATCTTTTTTTTTTGGTTAAAAACTTAAATCCTTTTAGAAGATTGATAATGCTATTAAATTCGTAATAAGTTCTTGGGAGATGGTTTGACGTTCCTGTGTTTTACCAGTTTGTTTTTAATATGTGGAATTATTCGGTTGATCCTGCTCACTACTCGTTTAATATGCGTATTGCTATCTCAAGTCTTGTCTAAATGCTTTGTCAATTTCAGATGGAGGAGCATACGAGTTAATTGGGAAAAAAATATGTTTGGGTAAGTCAAACTGATAAAAATGTTTCAGGGTTTGAAACTACCTGAATTCAGCGTTCAACAGTAAAGATAGAATGCTTGCAATGAATTATTCCCCTCAATCTGCTTCAGTTTGATCTAATTTGTCAAGTTGAATTTGATTGGATTCTTATTGTCAAATCGTTGGGTTGGTTGTTTATCAACTTTCCAACCTGCTTCATGTACATTGGATTGAACTTATTACTTATTACACTTAAGTCAGACCCTTGTTCAGCTCAAATTGTTGTTTTTTGTAGGATCCTTTCAGGAGATTCGACATGGTTAATTGATCGTTGACCCTACCCATGGTCTAAGGAGTTTTAAGATGAAGTTTTGAAAGGAAGAGGCTTTTCGCCATCACCTCACAGAATCTCTGTACTTGAATTATTTTATAGTTGCTTTATGCTGAATCTAGGATTAGAGTTCCTTTCTCATTAGGTTTGGAGACTGCGAGTGGCCCTATACTGGTGCTCTTTGTTCTGTAGTTTCCGAATTGATTTGCAAAGTTGCATTTTTTTTTTGTTTCTATCATCTTGGTGGTTGTTTGGGGTGACTTGTTAAGGTTCCAAGTGATTGTTGTAGTTATCTTCAACCAAGTACTGTACAATTAACATGTAACTTCTTTTTTCATCATTTTTTTTATTTTTGAAGAGGTTTCAGTGGAATTTCTTCTTAATAATTTCTATTGATATCCCCATATTCAAAAAAAGAAAAAAGAGAGAAAGAGAGAAAAAAAGAAAAAAGTGAAAAATCATTAAAGGAAATAAATAATAAGAAAACAAATTCTTTTGACATTAAAATACAATGGGGAGCCCTGGATCAGGCAATTGGAATAATGGGCAACAGCAGCAACAGCGACTAGGCATTAGAGAACCCATTTCTTTGGGTGGACCAACAGAGTACGATGTGGTGAAGACCCATGAACTTGAAAAGGTTTAATCATGTATTTTGGTTTGTTCAATACATTTAGGTTTGTTACAGATCTCTTGTATTACTTTTCTATATGCTGATTTTGTGTCTGTGTGCATGTTCAGTGCTTGCGAGAAGTGGGATTGTATGAGAGTCAGGAAGAAGCTGTTTCTAGAGAGGAAGTCTTGGGAAGACTAGATCAGGTTTAGAATAGTTTCTGTAACGAAGTATTTATCATATTAGTTTGTTTTCTGACTATAGAAATAATATCTTTGTCTCTATTTTGGATTTTACATGACTTCTTGTTTCTGTGTTTGTTTTCTGATTATAGAATGAATATCTTCGTCTCTGTTTTGGATTTTTCTTTGACTTTTTGATTCTGTGTTGGTAAAGTGTTACCTCTTGGTGATTGAAATGGCACAGATTGTGAAGAATTGGGTCAAAGTCATTAGCCGTTCAAAAGGATTGAATGAGCAATTGGTGCAAGAAGCAAATGCTAAGATTTTCACCTTTGGTTCCTATCGTTTAGGGGTATGATATTCTTTAATATCGTTTTTAATATTTGATCTGATCCATGACATTTTTAATTTTGTTTAAATTTTCCTTGCAATTATGTGTTGCTGATGGTTAAACACTTGTTTTCTGTTCGTCTGCTTATGAAGTAGTGTTACTGTAGAATGAGATCAAAGAAAAACACCTTGGAAACAAGGTACTGCTGTGCTGTTGTGCAGCATAATTAAATGCTCAAAGTAGAGATATTTGTTTGCATGTTGATGACTTATCAGCTTCATGTTTACATAGGTGAACACTGCTATTTCTTTACCTTTATTGTTTGACTTTGTCACCGATGAGGGATGGGGCTGAACTCTGTTAGTTTATTTTTTTGCATTGGTAATTTAGTTTTGTCGGTTTCTTTTTACAAAAGAATTTCATTTTTGGAGAGGTTAAAGCCAATATTATTGACATAAAGTGTGGATCTTTAATGTTTCATTTTTATGTTTTTATTAATGATTTTCATATAGATTAGTCTCTTTGTGCAAAAATGAAAACAATACTCCAAACAATCCATGTTGGTACAACCAGGTTAATAATGTCCGAATATTATGAAGTTACTATTTTACTTCATAAAACTGTTTCTGTTCAGGTTGATGATATTATTTATAATTTTCTTCCTTCACCTTCTAGGTGCATGGCCCTGGTGCAGACATAGACACGCTCTGTGTGGGACCTAGACATGCATCCAGAGAAGTGCGATCAACTCTGCTCTATTTGTGATGCAACCATTTTTCCTTAATTTTAGTTATATTTGTTTAATAAATTCAAAAGATACTTGTCATCACTGCAGGAAGATTTTTTTGGTGAGCTACGCAGAATGTTGTCAGAGATGCCTGAAGTGACTGAGTTGCAGCCTGTTCCTGATGCGCACGTTCCAATTATGAGATTCAAATTTAAAGGAGTTTCCATAGACCTTCTTTATGCCAAATTGTCTCTTTGGGTGATTCCTGAAGTAAGTACTGGCAGTTTTTATGAAAAATGCTTTCTCTTTGTTTTGCTTTCATGGTATTTATGTGGTTTTAGGTTTGATTTTGGTATGCCTCATGTAGTCATTATTAGTTACTTGTTTACCGCGAACTAGTGAACTAAAATTTTCAGTCTGCTTCTTGTTAGTCTAATATCGGCCTTTTCCCTGTTTTTACCTGGATAGGATGGTAAGCCAGGGTAGAAAGTTGGGTGGCCTAAGGTTTAGGTTTGCGGTGAAAGGAACCAGTAAATTGTTGTGTGAAGTGACATGAAATTGATTGGCATTTATGTCATTGGGCTTAAATCTACGTGCTTTCCTTTTTCATTTGTCTTGATAGTTGACTTATGGTAGACGTTGTATGGTAACTCAACGTCATCCATAAGCCATGTAGAAGGCCTCCAGTTACTGGATCATTAACTCAATGTGCTTGTTATTCTTCCTTTATTTTAAGATCATATTCAGTCCTTTTCCTTGTTTTGACCTGGATAGGATGTGTTGTTATGGAAGTAAAAATGGTGGTGGCCTGGGGTTTTGGTTTAAGGGTTGTTACCGACTTAATAACAATATTTTGAAGTACCAAAAGGTTTGGGTATGAAGTGATATGAAATTATTTGAATAAAGAGAAGAGATTAGCTTGTTTATATAAAAAATTTTGAAGTTGAAAAAACTGATGATGACTGAAGAGAGAACTGACTTTTAAGAAAAAAGGATTTTGGATAAAGTGTTTTCACAGGAGGAACGGAGTTGTTTAGCTGTCTATTATATCGCTTGGAAGAAGGGGGGAAAAAAAACTCTGAATGAAGCAATAGAAAGGAGGAAATTAGGTGGTGGAACATTCATCAGTTATGGGCTTTGTTGTCACTTCAGGTGCTTGCTTCGTGAAATTTAGGTTGTTTTGGACCTACATGTTTTAACTATTCAAAAGTTTGCTCAATATTTATTATGGTGTTCGTGCGGTGGACCTTTGCATATTGACTTACAGGTTGATAATAAGCTTCTTTCAGTAACATAAAGCACATGCTATATGTAATATAGAACACGTAGAAATTTTGTCATGTTTGGGTTTTAACTCCAATGGTTTTATACAGGATTTAGATGTTTCACAAGACTCAATTCTTCAGAACACTGATGAACAAACTGTTCGCAGTCTCAATGGTTGCAGAGTTACTGACCAGATTTTACGCTTGGTACCAAATATTCAGGTCGTTGGAACTCTTCATTGTATCCACTCATTTTCCTTCTTCTAGTTCACAAACTTGTCAAGAAGTATCTTCTAATTGTTTCATTATTTTGAAATTCAGAATTTTCGCACAACATTGATATGTATGAGATTTTGGGCCAAGCGACGTGGTGTTTATTCCAATGTATGAGATGTTTCTTTGGCATTTAATTCTATGTGATGCTTTCCACGATTTCTTTCTTCATGTTTACCAATCATTGGTTGCCCTCCAATCTGCAGGTGTCGGGATTTCTTGGTGGTATAAATTGGGCCTTGCTTGTTGCTCGCATATGCCAACTGTATCCCAATGCTCTTCCTAATATGTTAGTTTCTCGATTCTTTAGGGTGTATACACAGTGGCGATGGCCAAACCCAGTTATGCTCTGTACAATTGAAGAAGGATCCCTTGGTCTTCAAGTTTGGGATCCTAGAAGATATCCAAAGGACAGGTTTCACTTGATGCCTATAATTACTCCTGCTTATCCATGTATGAATTCTAGCTACAATGTGTCGTCAAGCACTTTGCGAATAATGTTGGAAGAATTTCAGAGGGGGAATGAAATCTGCGAGGTATGCCGCTGTGTGTTATCTGATCTCACATAAAAAAAAAAACATTTTTAGGTTATGAGGTCACACTAAGGAACTTTCATATTAGTTATTCATCATAATCACAATTTGTGTGTGGTTTCCTGCTTCATAATTTTCACAAGACTGCCAAAACATCAATCACCTGATGAAATAAGATGATTTTGTATGCAACTGCTTAGATGTTGCTGTGCTTCGACTAAGTTTGATAACTGGTTGCTTTGAACGCTGATATGTAGCTTACTACATTAGACAGACTGAGAAGTTATCCATCTGTATAGAGCTGCCAAATAATTAGTAAATCAATTTATTTTCCTTTTCTTGCTTATGCTGCACCTTAAAACCTTTAATAGAATTAACGTGTTTTGCGGTGGCTTGTCTAGGCATAAGCATCTCTATTGTCTGTCATCGTTTTTCTCATACTTATCTGTGTATTTATTAAGTGATTCCTAGTCGTTTCAGGCCATGGAGGCAAACAAGGCTGATTGGAATACCCTATTTGAGCCTTTTTCATTTTTTGAAGCATACAAGAATTATTTGCAGATAGACATCAGTGCAGAAAATGAAGATGATTTAAGACAGTGGAAAGGCTGGGTTGAATCTCGATTGCGCACTCTTACATTGAAGGTGACGACGATAACTTCTTTCCTTTAATTCTTGGACTCTCTCTTGCTCTCTTGTTGCATCTCTTTCCTTGACGAATTTTATGTTAATTCTTTCCATGCATATGGGTCATCCAGATTGAGAGGCATACTTACAATATGCTTCAGTGTCATCCACACCCAGGCGAATTTAGTGACAAATCAAATCCTTTACATTGCTCATACTTCATGGGGTTGCAACGTAAACAGGGAGTCCCTGTAAATGAAGGCGAACAGTTTGATATAAGATTAACTGTTGAGGAATTTAAACACACTGTCAACATGTACACATTTTGGAAGCCCGGAATGTTTATCAATGTAACTCATGTCAAGAGGAGGAATATACCAAGCTTTGTTTTTCCTGGTGGGGTTCGTCCTTCTCGACCATCTAAAACAACTTGGGATGTTAAACGTAGTTTAGAAGCCAAGCTTTCTACCAATTCTGTAGCAGACAAGTCATTAGAAGGCAAAGAGGTTTCAGATGGATCTGATGAACCCAGGAAGAAAAGGCGGATAGATGGTAATGTGGATGTTGCCTTGAGAAACAAGTGCTTTGAGGCTATACTAGCTTTGAGCGGAGATCAGGGAAGCCCATCTGTTGGCAATGGTGGTTCTTCTATTGGAAGTGATCATGAAAGTGCAATTGCTCTAGGTGAATTAAGTGGAACAAAGGCAGAGAATAATGTGGCAGAAGGTTTCAATAATCCCAAAAGTTTAACTTGCATTCCCTCAGAAAATGTGGAGTCTAATGGATCACCAAGCAAAGTTTCGTTTTCAAATAATGATACATCAACCTTTAAAGAGGCTGAAAAATTGGCCTTCGAGAAAATAGTGTCTGGTCCTTACGTTTCTCACCAAGCAACACCACAAGAACTTGATGAACTTGAATATGATTTTGATTATCAGAATCAGGTCCAACCTTCTGACGAAACTGCAAAAGGTAGCCCAATGGAATCTTTAGCTGCAAGTAAGGTGGTGTCATCTCTGATAGATTCTACTGTAGCTGCACAGGCAACTTCCATTGATGTAGCTAATACATCCATTCCTAATGATGCTAATAGAGGCTTGGAGGAGCTGGAGGTATTACCTAAATACATGTCTTCAAATTTTCCTGCATCAGTTCTCTCTTTCTTCTGTAATTCTTTTCTTCGTTGAGTACTATGCTTTTACTTATAGCAGCTTATCATTCTCATTTCCATTCTTTTCCTTTTAAGTGATTTATGCAAGTTTTACCATTTCCATTTTGATTATTAGTTACCGTAGAGCATGTTGAGGTAATTCAGCTGCCATATCAATGATCAGTGGTCACCATTTCCCCCGAGTCATCATGTCAAACTAGGAATGATTATCTATAATCGTGTTAGAACGTGTACATAACCCCCTCTGTTTATAAAGTATTGTCCTTGTAAACATAATAATGCTCTTTTTTAATTCTGTTTTTGGTTTCTTTTCTAATTCATACTGAATTTATTACCCTTATCCGAATTTCAACTAACTAGTGTATATATATATTTTCTGTTTGTTGTATTACAGGCTGCTGAACTTGCGGCACCTGTAATATCTTCTGTTGCTCCTGTAACACAAAGGAAGCCGCTTATCAGGTAAACAAAAGTTTGAATTTGTGAAGAAAAACAAATTGACAATGAGTAAAAATTTAAAGCTAAGCACATCTTTTACAAAATATAGGGTCAGTTTGTTTCTATATTTTTTTGTTTTGTTTTCAAATTTAATAAAAATTTATATTTCAGAGTTTTTTAGTTTTTATTTTTAGTTTTAGTTTTTTCAAGTTTTCAAAACTTATTAAAATTATAAATGGTTTATGCTTTTACTTTTTTAGTAATTTGATTTATTTTAGTTATTAATAAGAATTATGAATAATTTAATTTATTATGTATTTAATCAAAAGTAATTATTAATAAGATTTGTAAATAATTTAATTTAATAATTTTATGATTGAATTAAATTAAACAATTATTAATAAATATAATAAAATTTAAATTATCTTGAAAATATAAAAGTATTAAATAAAAGTTGGTTTAATAATTAAAATATATTTAAAATAAATTATTTTATAAATTCAAATCTCAATTTTGAAATTATTTGTTTTAATTAAATAAAATAATTTTATTAATAATTTATATGAATATTATAAAAAATATTAAAATAAATGTAATTAATTAAAAATAATGTATCTTGTTTTATAATATGTAATTATTATCGGTAATAAAAATATAAATATTTTTTATTTCTTTTTTAAAAAGTAATAGCTAAAATTTAAATTAAAAATTAACCAAAGCAAAAGAGATGACGTCCAAGTTTTAGAATGCTCATTTACAGCAAGTGGAGGCATTTCATTTTAAGAACTGGCCACATTTTCAATTTTGTGCCTTTGTGAGGTAACTTTTACTTCTGCTTGTCCTTACAGGCTGAGCTTCACTTCATTAGGCAAGGGCAATGGCAAAATCACATAAAAGGAGATGAGAAACTTTTGTTTGTGTAGAATATTACCAGAGGGCATTTCAATTTATAAATATAATGTATGAGGGGAAAGAGAAGGCTTAGAAAAAGACGGTACAATTAATAAATTGCGGACCCAATGGGATCGGATGGAGTCTCTCTCTCCTTTATGTTCTTTTTTTTTCGTTTTGTCGCGAGTTAGACAGAGAGGGAACTGTTATAATACGGTTTTGAGACAGGAGGCAATGATATATCATCATTTTGTAATTCGAGGGTTCTAGAATTGATGTTTATGATCGGATATAATAACTTTTACGTTGCCATGTACGTTGTTTGCATGATACACTTTAAGATTTTAAATCTTATGGTAGTCCAGCCTATAATGTTATGTAATTACTTTTTTTTTAATTTTCTGACATTTAATCAGTTTTGAGGATTTACTGATTTTGAGTTGGATTCATCCTGCCGCACCAGTTTTCTAGGATTAACGTGGATTTGACATCAAGCCTTGTCTATTTGTTAATCAACTCAAGTTCCAGCCATTCTAAGTTTTTAATTTTTGAAGGTAATACTAATATTTCATCACTGGGCCTTGTTTTATTGTTTTATCTTTCCTATGATAAATAAATGAAACTATCATAAAAATATATTGTTTATGGTTACGTGAACGACATCTAAGAGTATGAAAAGTGGAACAACGGCCGCCTTGACTGCTCAATGAATCTATTGATGTAGTAGACAAAATCGAATGCTAATATCAGAACAAGAACTCTTCCCAAAGAATAATTAATGCATAGTCCAACGACATATGGTATTGCACTCAAAATGATCTGTATAAGAATTATTAGCTACAGAAATGGTAAAAGACAAAACACCTCTTATACAGTTTTCCTTATTTTTTAGGTCTTACCATATGATGCACTGGAAAACGTCTTCATATTTATTAGGTTAATTTTTTCTTCAAAAAGAATTTCACGGACTTATACCTGACATGTTTAAAATATTAAATCATAAATGAGTCATTAATGAGAAGAGGTAAATGTCATTTTATCTTACAAAAAATAGTAGAAAATAGAACACAAACCAACAACAAAATGTAACGACTGATTGACTATAAATTCATTTCGTTGAGAAGGTATATTCTCTTATTATGTATGAGTTTTTTTTTTGATAAATTAAATGAATTGTATAAATATTCAAAACGATGTACAATTTGAACCAAATAATCATAGAAGCTTCACTCCTTCCACTAGTACACATTAATCTTTACTACCAGAGTATCCATATTGAGCTTGCTAATCTACTCTTCCCTGATGATAAAGCAACATTGTGTACATTCTTTTCTAGTTAAGAATCTCTTGGTAGAGTGTATCTTGTTTGGTGTGATGCTGAAATCACAAGTTCCTTTCTTTCCAATTTTCATATACTAGACTTGCAAACAAGAGCTTGCAGATGACCTATTGTTTGTAATTACCCCATCTACTTTGTAACGTCTAGTCAACTATATCTCCATCCAAGATGAGGCTCGACATGTTAAGGAGAATAAATTAAGAAATATACTCTATAGATATCTTGTGTATTTACAACCAAATCATGTGTCTCAATTAAGGAGCTGTGTAAAATACAATCTACAGAGGAGATAGAACCAGTTAATCTATCTTTAGTTTGACAGCTTCTTATGGATTGCTAACCATAAAATAGAACTTGATTTTGAAATAATCTGGGGGAAACATACAAGTTTGAACTAGGAAACTGTTTGATTCCTACCCCTCAAAGAATCCATATAGGATCTATTATTGATTATCTTGGTGGAGTTTTTGGTCCATACCATCCAATCACTAGAAGAAAAGGCTCTTTGTTTCACTTTAAGAACATTCTCAAGCTCTCTATACTGTTCAAGATTAAAGAGTTATCCATAATCACTTGTTTGATTGTAGCATGTATTGGAATGTGTGTTGTTAGATAAAGAAACCTATCTTGCTCCATCATTGATCCTAAATCACTCTATCAATCAGTCCAAAATCTGGTGTTGGATCCATAATCTAATTTGATTTTGAGCTAATCCCTCACTTAAGCTCTTAACCTTAACAAATGAATCATTATCCATGAAGCATCTTCCTTGGGCTCACAAGTCCAGAAGTCCTGTTAATTCAAATGGTAAGAACGCATCACAAAAGCCATAAGGGTTCCTTTTGACTTAACAATCTCTAGATCCTATTGATTAGGAGGTCTCTCTTGCTTAGCTTGAAAGGAATTATTTCCATGTCCCTTTTTCCTTGGCTAGCAAACTATCTTCTAAGCTATTTTAGTTTTGTACGAATTAAAATGTCCTACCATAAGAAGTTCCTCAAAATATTTTCTATGGTCTTATTTAAAGAAAATGGAAGGGCAATATGACAATCCAATGAATGTGCAGAGAATTCAATATAACATTAGTTAATTGAAATCTTCCTGCAAATGATAATATCTTGTCATTCTAACTATGTATTATTTTCCTCACCTTGATAATTGAAAGGAAGAAATTCAACAAATGAAGGCCTTTTATGCAAGATAGAAATACCCAAGTATGTAAACAAGAGATCCTTATCTTTTAAACTAGTAAGGGAGCAGAGCTAACTTGTTAGATGAGCAATAGATGAGGAAACAACTAAGCAACCTTTCTTCTTGTTCATGGACAAACTTGAGATGAATTTAAATGTGTCCAATACATTCATTAGTTCCTTAACTAAGCGTGGGTCAAGTTTATCAAAGATCAAGAGGTCATCAGCAAAGGATAAATCGGGAATACCCAACTTCATGCATTTATTATGAAATTTGAACTTTGCTTCTAAATTGATATAATGTTTGATTAGCCTGGAAAGAATTTCCATGCAAAGTGTAAACAAGTAAGGGGATAGAGGATCCCTTTGCCTAATCCCATTGACACTTTTGATCAGTTTACTAGGAGACCCATTTATCAAAATGCAATAAGACAAAATAGAGATACAATGATTTATCCAACCAACATAGCTTGGAGGAAAACCAAAAGCTTGTAGAGTGTAAACAAGGAAGGACCAATCAACAAAATCGAAAGCCTTCCTAAAATCCACCTTGATTTCACAACCCTTTGGTGAATTTTTCCTTTTATAATTATTGAAAATTCCTAAACCAAGGTCATGTATAAGGTAATGTCTAAGCTCTTTTTCCATAAGATTGAAGAATGCAATCAAACATTCATTAGAGATTTTGTCATAAATAACTGAAGTTAGTAGGGACTTTAAGGAACTTATCTGATTAACAATTTAAAGAGCCTTAGAGAAGTAATGGAAAGTAGAAGTAAGTAGCTCTTTTTGTGATGATACCAGTTTCCTATCTTTTACTTGCAAAGAGAATGTTCTATTTAAATTTCTTCTAGTATGCAGAGACATGTGAAAATAAAAAGTGTTTTTATCTCCATCTTATAACCATTGTACCCTTGAACTTTGCTTAAGAATAAAAAATTAGACTTCCAAAGCTATATCATATTCATTTATAGATCTCTTCTCTTCTTTTTGGAGTGCCTTGTTTGTAGGACTTGGTATAAAAGATGTTGAACTCTGTCAAGTTATTCTTTAAAATCCGTAACAGCCTCATTTGTGTTAGCATATCTACTAATTGAGTGATTTAAGTTTCTTCATGATGCATTTAAGCTTGTCATTACAAATGTATGAAGGAGAACCATAATTGGCTACATTGAGACCTTTGAAAGTAGAATCATGAAATCTAAGATCACTAGCTAAATAATTACTGAATCTAAAAGAAGAGCTAACTTTTACCCTAAAATTCAAGTTACTTATAGTAATTGGAAAGTGATTAGAGAATTGAGGGATGTTAAGTTCTAATTGAGGGATGTTAAGTTCTACTTTTACTATTTGGGAAGCCTGAGAGTCAATTGGAATATGCCATTACACAATTAAATTTCTTTCTTAAAAACTATGGATATTACTGATTATTGCTCTAAGTGAAGTAATTACCTTTAAAATTAAGATTAGTTACTTCAATATCTAAAATATAATTAGCTAGATCCTTAGTGAAGTTTCTAATGCTTGAATTACCATCTATTTCATTAGGGTGAAGATTGTTGTTGAAGTCCCCATTAACCACAATGGGACCTAGGTAGTATAATGGATGTGCTAGAAGCATAAATAAAAGAGACATTGATAATCATATTAGTGTTTAAAAGAAGCAATTCCATATGTACTAATTGATCATTTATGGAGGTATTTAATACCTTAATTTTCCTTGGCTCATATGCAATCACTATTATGTCATAATGGTGTGTAATACGATTAGATAAACCAAGTGCTATTAAAAAAACTAAGTTGTTTGAGCCCTTGCTTACTGAGTTTGATCACCAAAAAGCCCATCAAAGGAGGTTTTACTGAAAAATAAAATCCTTGAGAAAAATTGTTTCCTAAGGCTGTTTAGCTCATAGACATTCCAACATAATATTGTTATTTGATAGTATATTTAGCTTTGTTTTCTACTAGACTTCCTTTTAGCTATAAAAATAATTTCTCTTATAGATATTTGAGATGAGCTAGGCTTAGAAGTGCTACCTATTTCTATCCCTTGGTCTATAATGTGAGGCTCTACATATAAGTTAACCTACAAAGGATCAGTTAAGCAAATTAGATCAATCATTTCCACGTTAGTTACTTGTAAGTCAATAAACCCGTATATTTTCCCTACTTCCATATGTGGTCCTTCTCCATTATGTTCTAAAGAGTTTTCTCTTTGTATTACTTTGTTCTCTAGGAACACGTTTGACAACTTTCGTCCTTAGTTGTGTTGCCTTCTCCCATCCCCAAATTAGTGGCCACCAGTTCATCATAATACTCAGTTTTTAAGAGCCGGACTGTTGGACCCTGAAACTTTTCTTAGAAAATTTCGAGCAATACATGAGAAGTGTGGATAGGTTCATATTTTGCTTTGGTGATTTTGGTAGTGAGAGACTATGAAATGGGAAGAATTAGGGTGAAAGTGATAAAGAACATGTATATATATATATAAAAAATAATAATAATATCTTTATAGATGATATGGAGTTGAAAATGAAATAGAGAAGATGATCTTGGTATGAGTTATGATAAGGAAAGATTTAGAAACAAAAGTGGTAGTGATCTGGAAAATGTTCACTGAGTGTGCTTCGGTCTAGTAGCCA
>JANZXP010000006.1:23177893-23191143 GCA_027576715.1 Erythroxylum flavicans
TAGAAAATTCTCAAATTTTCACCAAAAATTCTAAATCAATAGATATACTCTCCAAATCAATTTTTAACACATATAATACACAGTTCCAATTATAATCACGTTTATAGATCAATTATACCGAGAATATGTCAATGAATGCATATACAATCATTCTAATGTGTGCAAAAATTCAAATTTACGTGCGTATATGCTAACATTATGCATGAGCATGAAAGGCAATTTTCTTAATCTCTCTTTGATCTTACAAGTACCAAACTTTAGGGTTCTAATCCTTAGTATAAAAATGGGACGTTACATAAACTAAATCATAACAATTCAAAATAAACAATTAATGCAGAAAACTAATCAATCAAATAATAAATTACGATAATTAAAATTTAGAAATATAAATAAAATAGCAATTTAAATACCCAGTCGAAAATCAACCTAGGAATTATCAATTGAGAGAAAGGAGGGTTTTATCCGACCTTAATGAAACTCTAATTACTTATGTAAATATTCAAATTACGGGGTCTAGACGATCCTAGGGTGGATTACTCTTTCTCGAGTTATAATCTTTAACCTAATTTATAATCACTAATTCAAATTATAAAATTGTGATCTCTCGATTCACAATTGACCTAAAACCTAAATTAGTTTTGAAATTGTCTAAAAACCTACCGAAAAACTATGCACGATCTCTCACTACATAAATTTAACGGTTTGATTCAATTCTTTATCTATCAAACTACCAAACTCTCGTTAGCCCAATTTGATGATATTCACCCAGTTCACCCTCTCAGTTTTTACCGAATTATTAAGAGTAGAAATTGAATCACAATTAATTCAATAAAAACATAATAAATTGAATTTCATTATTATCAAAGACAAAATCCCAAAGGTGAGTATAAGCAAAAACTCAATATTCAACACAACCTATTCTCAACAACTATCTCAATTCTATACATTAATAAAATTGAAATAATCAAAAAATATGTCGGGATTGGAATAGCGGAGATAGTGACAACAGGAAACCTCTTATTTCGGGAAGTACTTCACGTCAAGCTTCTTCTTTGTGTCTCTCTTCCTTCATCTCCTTTCTCAATCTCTCGATAAACTATGTAGGGTTTCTGATTTCGGCTGATGCAAAAGGCTCTGTCCCAGACTGCTTCATCTGCCCCTTAATGATGTATTTATACTTTGGAGGCCCTAGGGTTGATTTAGGGTCGAAACGGTCCGAAAAGTCTTACGAAACTCTTATTTTTGTGTCAACCCGACGCAGGCTACGATCATGGCCAGAGCCTAACCTTTTCTGTCATGATCGTAGCTCAAAGTGCACAATCGTGGCCTGGGTCCTATCAACTCGTCTTTTTCTATCACGATCGTGGTTTGTTGTGCCACGATCGTGGGTTATGTTTTTGACCCGAAACTCTTCGAAACTTTTTTGTTCTTCGTCGTTTACCCTGAAACACTAACAAACACATCGAGGTACCTCAAAAATATACATTTAAGCTCAAAGACTCATACTAACCCATAAAAACATTTAAACACATAAATTAACACAATTAAAACATAAATATACACTAAGCACTCAAATTAACATTAAATACTTAACAAATTGAACCCTAAAACATAATGTAAATCACAACTATCAACATCCCCGCACTTAAACATTTGCTTGTCCTCAAGCAAACAAAACAACAAACAACAAACAGCACAAAACACACAATGCAACAAATGAGGCAATGACTTCAACTTCACGAAATAATTTAACTTTAAACACCATCATTCAAGTTGTTCCAAATTATTAACATGTGAAATCCGCATTTAAGCACCTTGGACTCAATATTCAAACTAATCAAAATTTTAATGTTAAGTCTATTAACCCCTTATCACTTGCACACACACATTGATAATCATTTACTCAAAACAAAAGTGTAGCTATTCCTCAGTAGGTTTTCATGAAAAATCAAGCTACTAACAAGTTTGGTAGGTTTTAATTCGAAAACATTCTTTTTGTTGATTTTTCTTTAAGGACATGAACCTAGTCTTTTACGCGGAGGCAAACATTTATGTTAAATGTCAATTCGGTTACTCAACTAAGTCATGTTGTTATTAAGCTGCTTAGTTGGAATATCATTATATAGCCCTTTTACACGAACGCAAACATTTGTGACACGTGTCGATCTGGTTACTCAGCTACATCACATTCCCAACTGGCTACTAGCTCAATTCATAACCCGAAGGCCAGCGGAATAGTTATTTTAGTTAAAAATTGTAAATATTTTTAAAATTTTCCTTACCTTATTGCTTTAGCTAATCATTCTTATGAAAATGTACTAATAATGCCACTTATTTGATTAGCCTTAAATTATAAATGAGTATGGCAAATTCCTAGGGTGAATGGACTAACATCGTATCCTAGTTAACTAGCATATTTAGCTCTAAGTAACTTAGGTCACTAATTTCACAAGGTAATAAATCTTTACAGCTTAAAAGGCTATGTTTAAGGCTAAATCTATCTGGTTAAGCTCTAGCCAATGACGCATTCACATAATTCACATCTTGCAACCTAAACAAACTATCATATAAAATGCAAAATTCACACTCAAGGTAAAAATAGATAACCCTCCCCATACTTAAACAACACATTGTCCTCAATGTGAGAAGGGTACACAAACACACTTGGGGAAAATAAAAACAATATAGAAAAAACATAAGAAGAAAATACTTACAAAAATGAAAAGAAAATGGTTAGAACACGAAACCGTCATATTGACTGAGGTGTTAATGGTGATGGAGGCGGAGATCACTTGTGTTTGATGCCCATGATTACTGTCCTATCTTATACTAGCTTCAAAAAAGAGTAAGAGAATTAACAATCCAAACTATTCCAAATTATTAAGAACTTATTTTGAAATTTAAACAAATATAACTATGCATATTTAAACCTGACTATTAAACGTGCTAATTTATGGTCATTAGCTTGACCTTAATCCGTTAAAACTCAGCCAGGAACAATTATGAGCGGCTTGCTTCCACCCTTCTCATTCAACATCAATTTTGTAGCCTGTGAGTAAGCTACAAATTGTAAAATGATCAGAAGGACAATATTGATAAAGTTAAGAAAACCAAGTAATTTCATCAATGTCCTTCTCATTAACAAACTGTCAATAAAATAGGGAATAACAAAACTCCCTGAATCTTTCATTGAATCCCACTATTTGTCTTATATGAAGGTAAGTTGCTCTCTTTCTTCCTTAATCACCTTCGTCTCCTTTGCTTCTTCCACTTCACAAATAGAGACTTTCATTGCTTCTTTAAACTTTATGTCTGTTGTCATCTTTTCTTCGTCCTCTTGTTCTTCAGAAGATTCGAACACGTTAATTATCCTGAATGAGGTGCTAACCTTTGGATTCTTAATTACATCATTCATATTGAATGTCATTTGATCATCATCAATCCAAAAGATAGAGTTTGTTTCCTGAACGTCTCCCCAAGGTCTCTCGATGGTCACATATGGTATATCAAGAACTAGTGAATAATAGGGATGTTTGGCCTTATTTTCTTCATCCTCTTCTTTGATTTCTTGGTATACTCTAAAATTAGGTTTAACTTGATTTCTCACTGGTTCTTCTAGCTCTACCCCATTCCTAAGTGTGATAGCCTGACATGGCTTTATTGAATTTACATTCATTCTACGTAGACAGTTTTCCACACTTTCCTTACAAAATTCCCTAGAAAATTGGCCTATTCGAACCTCTAGATTGTGAATAGAAGATGCATGATCTTTTGTTATTTGTTCAAACTTCTTTTCCAATCTCTTCTGGTTCTTTTCCATATCCGTAAGCTTATCTATGATTTTGTCCAGCTTGGAATCCTATAAATTGGATTCATCATGTTGAAATTCAAATGAGTGTTGATGTCCTATGTGAGTGCTTGCATTGTTCGATCAATAGAAATCTGGGTAGTTCTGCCACCCTGAAGTGTACGAGTTCATATAAGGATGATGATTTCCCAACCAAATTGGGGCTCATTGAACTCTACAAACTTCCCTTGCTCCCTATAATATACATCCTCCATGATCGTTATTTTTATATCTTCTAAGCATTCAACTCTTCACGTGTCTCATTCTCACTCTAAGATGTCTTGATGTGTCTCTACCTTATGCCCAATTTTTTTTAATTTAAAAAAAAGATAATGGAAAAGTCTTAGATTAAAGAACTAAAACAATTGCCTCCCCGGTAATGGTGTTAAAAACTTAATTGAGCTGTTACGCTATGAAAAAGTTTTAATATTTTTAACCTCAATATTTTTACAAGCGCATGGATAGTTCGCGTAGTACCTAAGGTATCAACCTTATGAGGAGGTTTAATCTAATCCTAAAATCTAAGGCTGAACAAAATCGCAACAATTCAAAATAAACAACTAATGTAGAAAATTAATCAGTCAAAAAATCAATTATGAGAATTAAAATTCAGAAATATAAATAAAATAGCAATTTACACAACCCAATCAAAAATCAACCTAGGAACTACCAATTGAGAGAAAGGGGGTTTTATCAGACCTTAATGAAACTCTAATTACTTATGTAAATATTCGAATTACTAGGTCTAGACTGTCCTAGGGTGGATTATTCTTTCTCGAGTTACAATCTTTAACCCTATTTTATCATCCCTAATTGTGATCTATTGATTCATAATTGACCCAAAACCTAAATTAGTTCTAAAATTGTCTAAAAACCTACCGAAAAACTATGCACGATCTCTCATTACACAAATTTAACGATTTGATTCAATTCTTTATCTATCAAACTATCTAACTCTTGTTAGCCCAATTTGATAATATTCACTTAGTTCACCCTCTCAATTTGTTACCGAATTATTAAGAGCAGAAATTGAATCACAATTAATTCAATTAAACACAATAAATTAAATTTCATTAATATTAAAGACAAAAATCCCAAAGGTGGGTATAAACAAAAACTCAACATTCAACACAACCTATTCTCGACAACTATCTCAATTCTATACATTAATAAAATTGAAATAACCGAAAAATATGTTGGGAACGGAATAGCAGAGGTAGCGACAGCAAGAAACCTCCTGTTTCGAGAAGTACTACGCATCAAGCTTCTTCTTCGTGTCTCTCTTTCTTCGTCTCCTTCCTCAATCTCTCGATAAACTCTGTAGGGTTTCTGATTTCGGCTGATGCAAAAGGCTCTGTCCAGATTGCTTCATCTGTTCCTTAATGATGTATTTATACTTTGGAGGCTAAAGTTAGTCGGGGTCAAAACGGTTCGAAAAGTCTTACGAAACTCGAGTTTTTGCATCAGCCCGATGCAGGCCACGATTGTGGCCCTGCTTGCCAGGATCGTGGCTAAAGACTAACTCTTTTTGTCATGATTATGGCCTAAAGTGCACGATCATAGCCTGGAACATAACTTTTTGTCACAATCGTGGCCTAAAGTACAGGATCATGGCCTAGGTCTTGTCAACTCGTCTCTTTCTGTCATGATCGTGACTTGTTGTACCACAATCGTAGGCTATATTTTTGGCCCGAACCTCTTCAAAACTTCTTCGTTCTTCACCGTTTACCCTGAAACACTTACAAACACGTCAAGGTACCTCAAAAATATAACATTTAAGCTAAAAAACTCATACTAACCTATAAAAAACACTTAAACACATAAACTAACACAATCAAAACATAAATATACACTAACCACTCAAATTAACATTAAATACTTAACAAATTGAACCCTAAAACATAATGCAAATCACAACTATCAGTGGTGTCTTGAAATGAGAAGAAATGAAGGTGATAGTTTAGAAATGAAATGAAGGTGGCAATGGAGTTGAGTGTGTGCAGAACATTGATGAATTTGTATATATATATATATATATATATGGATGTTCTATTTTTGTGTTTATGATCAAACATAGATTATGATTTGTATATGATTGATATTAAGATAGAAATGAGATGAGAATGAAGGGGAAATGAATTAGAAATGATTAGTTGAGTATAAGATGGTTTGGTTGTAACATATAAGAGTTAAAAAGCTAGAAAAATTAGAAGATAATTGATAGGAGTTTCATATTTGCATAACCCACGATCGCGGGAATGCATCCACAATCGTGGGATTGCAAAAAAGTCTGGAATAGTTTTTGTTAACAAATCTCATGATCGCGGGATGGCCTCCACGATCGTAGGAATGGCCTAAACGTGAGATGTTAACTTTTATGTGATAGTTGGATCAAAAAATGGATAGGTACTTTCCCATAGTGAATTTAGGCTTGAATGAAGCTTGAAATGAACTTAGTTTAATGAGGGATTAAGTGATTAAATGTGTGAAATGTTTAGAGTGATGAATGAAGTTATAGCTTAGTGAATGAATTATTGATATCAATGTACCAAAATCTGCACAATTATAAGTATAATGAGAATGAATCATATGAATGCTAATGTGATTCAAAGAAGATAAGAGATGTGTATCGAATAAGAATGAATGAGAAATTGGATATTTTGTGATCCTTTAATGCTAGAAAAAGGATTGGAGAGCATATATTTTATAGATATATGATTGAATGATGGACTTAGAATAATCTTGTACCAATGAGGTGTAAACCTAAATTCAAATTTAACATATATGAGTTATGAATTATGAATGATCTTGGGATATGAATTAAGTAAGCATACCTGAAATAGTCAAATTAAGCATGCATTATACATTACACATATACATATGTGTACAATTAAATGTTTATGTGATTGTGCAATTAGTAATGTGTGTACAATGTGTGTGTTGCATGAAGTTGATACACAGGATTCAACATCAGCATTTAGACGTTTCCAAATCATGGAAGCAAATGCTAATCTGGAGGGCACTATGAGTCAACCTAGATGGTCTCCTCTTAATTAATTGTTTTGTTTAAGCATTTGTATTGAATTATTATTGATGTGAATGTGAATGTGATAATTCTGGACATTAAAAGTCTGAGGAGTTTGATAAATATGAATGTATTGGAAGTGCTTCACGAATGTGAATGAGCAAGCAATAAGTGATTCTCAACATATTTGTTGAATGTTGGACTTAAGTCCAATGATATGTGAAAGTGAATGTCTAAAGTAAAATAAAGTGACTGATTGATCTTATGTGATTTGATGCATTTTGTTACATAAATGCATGATCAGATAATGGTAGTTGTGACTAGAGTAGCCATCGAAAAAGAGCTTAAAGCTCATAATATGATTAAGAGCCAAAGGCCCACTATGTATAATGAGCCCGGTATCCCCAACAGATACGGGACAGTTATTAATAAGCCTGGTATCCACAATAGATACGAGACAGTTATAGGCACTCGATCACGACAATGTAACAATTGAAAGTAAGTCTCATGAGCATTGCATATATAATTGATATGTATGTTTTAAATGATCTAAATGAACTGTTTGACTGTTCTAAATGTGAAATGTGAAATAAGTGAATAAAATGGGTCATTAATGATTATTGGTTTTTTTCGAAATATGCGTGTGATGTCCAATAGTATTATCTCCAATCCAAGAATCCAGTAACATAGTTGGATACTTTACAATAGTTAAAACACATGCACTCTCTATAATATATTCAATTTTCTCGTAACTGAGTCTCATATCTATCCGACTCTAATATTCACTTCCGATTCATTCAATATTCATTCATTCTTAGAAGTAAACCATTTGGTGAAAGTCTTCTTCGAAAGAAGATTTCTTGCTAGCATATTAGCTTTTCTCGAATGATACTCAATCGAGAGACTGAGAAAAACATGAGATAACATTACCTCAATTGAAGAATTAGTTAAGAATTTCAAGAACTAGTTATGGGCACATTGAGTTTTTGGTGATACCTATTTGGGTTGATGAATGCCCCCAACAATATTTACGACATTAATGAATAAAGTGTTCTAACCTTACTTGGACCAATTAGTGATTGTGTTTATAAGATGATATTTTGAGTGTATTTGAAAAGTTGAGAAGAACATTCTGAATACTTAAGGTTAGTCTTACATATCATAAGAGAGAAACGATTATATGCCAAGTTTGGTAAGAGTGAATCTTGGCTTGATTAAGTAGTATGTTGGGTCATATAGTATTTGAACATGACATATGGATAGACCCAAAGAAAGTAGAGGTAATGATAAAGTGAGAAACTCCAAGGAATATATATAAGATCCAGAGTTTTCTAGAACTAGTTGGATATTAGATACTACCAGAGGTTGTTGAGGGGTTTTTACTGATCTTAGCCCTACGACAAGACTTCTAAAGAAAAATATGTCATTCAGATGGACTAATGAATGTAAAAAGAATTTTGAGGAATTAAAACACTGAATAATTACAACACAAGTGTTAGTTATTCCATTTAGATTTGTAGATTTTGTAGTATATAGTGATGTTTCACATTAGGAATTAGGATGTAATATGATGTAACATAATAAAGTGATTTTATATGCATTGAAACAATTAAGGTCTAATGAGATGAATTATTCGATAAATGATTTAGAACTCATTGCAGTAGAAATTGTTTTGAAAATTTGGAAACATTATATATGGTGAAACTTTTAAGATATATACAGATTATAAAAGTTTAATGTATGATTTGAGTCAGAAAGAATTGAATACGAGACTGAGACAATGGATAGAGTTACTTAAAGATTATGATTGTACAAATGAATATTACCAGTAAAGCTAGTGTTGTATCTGATGCATTGAACAGAAAATCTAATAGCAAAATAGCACAAATTCAGATATTCAGGTTACTAAATCTAGTACAATAAAGAACATAGATTGTTGAGTTGAATTTAGGGAAAAATAAAGAATATAGAATCTTAAGTTGAATTTGGGGCAAAATGAAGTATTTTTAGCTATATTGAATTCAAGATCAAATTTTTTTATGAAAGATTTTGAAAAGCCCAAATTGAGGATCCAAAATTAGTGAATCTTACTGAGAAATTGAAAATAAATATGAATTTTGAGTTGAATTGGAAAATGATACACTGTGATTGAAGTAAGGAGTATGTGTACCTCATATAAATGATTGAGAAAAGAAAATTTGGAGGAAGCATACATAGCAGCCTAGGCTATACATCCTGGTAGTAATACGCTGAAACAACATTTAGCGGCCAAGAATGAGAAAGCAAGTGGCTAAGTGTTTGATTTGCCCATTGATTAAGACTATAGGAAAAGCTCTCATAGCTTACATTTTGGAGTTCTTAGGAACATGAGATCAATATACAATTTTGATTGAATTTGATTATAATAATCATTATCCTAGTAGCATCAGTATGATACTATTGAGGCATTATATGACAGAAAGTGTCATTCACCTTTATATTGTGATGAAGAGGGCATAAAGATTGTTAAAGGCTTAAAATTAAGTGAATTTGATCTATAGTAGAATTTAAGTGACTCAAGACTGATAAAAGAGTTAGGTGGATCAACACCAAAGATATGGAATATCGAGAGATAGATAAAAGTGTTTATGAGAGTATCGCTTTGGCAAAGTGTGCTTAGGTTAGGTAAAAAGGGGGGCTAAACCCAAAATAAATTGGTCTATATGAAATTATTGTGAGAATAGGGCCATTGACTTATGAGTTAATCTTACCAACTAAGATGTCTTAGTTCACAATGTGTTACATGTGAGTATGTTTAGGAAATATCAATATGATCCGACACAAGAAGTGAAACTTGCAAGTAATCTGAGAAATATTGAGGAACTAGTTATGATAGTGGGTTATTAGAATAAGCAACTGAAAAATTGAATGATTCTATTGATTATAGTCATTTGGAAGAAATTATTCAAGTGATGAAGTTACATGGGACACAGAGGAGCATAAGAGAAAATAATACCCCCATCAATTTCATCAATCAGATAAGAATTTTGAGGATGAAATTAGTTAAGGGAGAGAATTTTGTCATCCCGTTTCCATATTAAGGGTTAGAACCTTAGTTTTCTGTAAATAAGAAATAGCAATGAGAGATTAAAAAATAAATTTCATGCTCCCGCATAATATAGCATACACACATGTGAATATTAATTTTTTCACACATTACAATGACTGTTCATGCACTCATTTGACATTTCTAGATATAATTATTTTTTAATGTGATTATGATGTGAATTGTGGATTATATGTCTTGAAAATTGATATGGTGAGTATAAAGTATTGATTTAAAATTTTTGGTGACATTGAGGAAATTTTAGGAATTTTGTGTATTTTTGGACTAGAAAAAATGCCAAGTGGTAAGACAATTGATTTATGGTGGTAGAAATAAATGATGAATGACAATGGAAATAATTGGCATATGACTTTAGGATTTAATGACAAATGTCATAGAAAATTGGGAGACAATTAGAAATTAGAGATAAATGGACTAGTTAATAAAGAGAACCAAGTGAGACCCATAGAAAATGGACAAGTGGCAAGTAACAAGTGTCACTTACCATGCCATGTCTTAACCCACGATATTTCTCCCAAGTGAAAGAACATCTCATTTTAATTTGTCTTTCACTTTATCCATTGCTCTTATCTTTTGTTAATCTCTTTTCTTTATCTTCTTCAATCTTCTTCATCTACATAACTTTCTTCTACCTCTTAACATTGAATCTTCATCTTACCTTTCACTTGCTAATTCCATTTTGTTGTCTTCTTCATTTGTCACTAAAGACCTAACCCTACCACCTTTGGATGATGATGATCTTTAAAAGAAGAAAGCTAGGGTTAAGTGATATTTTGAAGATCTTAAAGTTAAACAAGTAAGCTTAAAGTATTATTCTTCATGATTTGTTGAATGAAACATGTATGATGTTAGTTAGAGGTTAAATGATCATAAAATGGTGAAGAGTATATGCTGAAATGTGAATGTGAAACAGGGGTATATTCATGTCTTGTTTTTGTACATATGATGATTAGTAATTCATAAGATGTTGTAGAGATGATTTTGAGATAGGAAGATCATTATGATGGTGTAGAAAAAGTGCAGAAAATTTGATAGATGAATGGATGTTTTTATATTCTATTTTATTGGTATAATAGCGTGTATCTCTTTGGTTGTGTTAGAGATGAACTAAGATGAGTTTAAAGCTAATGAAAAGGAGTACTATGGTATCTTGAAATGGGAAGGATTAGTGTGATAGTTTAGAAGTGAAATGAAGGTGATAATGGAGTAAAAAATGTGGAGAAAATTGATGATGAATGTTTATGTATGAATGTTCTATTTTTGGTGTTTATGATCAACCATAGATTATGAATTGTTTATGATTGATAATGAACTAAAATGGAGGTGAAAATGAGGAACAGATGATGAGAAATTAAGCTAGAAATGATAGACTAAGCATAAAAGGTTTTGGATGTAACTTATAGGAGTTGGAAAATCTAGAAAATGGAAGGAATTTGACTAGAAATTTTGGATGAAAGCAACCATGATCGTGGGAATGCCTAAAGAAGGCTGAAAGTTTCTGTTTTCATAACCCACGGTCTTGAGAAATCATCCACGATCATAGGAATGGTTTATACATAAAATATGCTTCTTTTAAGTGAGGTTTGAAACAACAAATGGTTAGGTACTTTCCTATAATTCATTTGGGCTTAAATGAAGCTTGAAATGAACTTAGTTTAATGAGGGATTAAGGGATTAAATGAGTGATATGTTTAGGGTGATGATAGAGGTTATAACTTAAGAAAAGATTGTTAAACATCAAGTGTTCAAATCTAAAATTTTGGAGATGCTATAAGAATGAAAGTGATCCTATAAAGACTAATGTGATCCAAAGAAGGTGAATGATGTGTCTTAAGTGAAGGTGAATAATAAATTGGATAATTTGTGATCTTTTAATTCTAGAATAACCTTAGTGAATGGTTAAATGATGAACTTAGAATAATCTTATACAAACGAGGTGTAATCCTAAGAGTAAATGAAAATGTTTGAATGATTGAGACACATGTTTAAGGTTATGTATACCCTAGATTGCCATTAAGCATGCATTATACATGACACATATACATATCTGTATGATTGAATACTAATGGGATTGTGCAATATATTAATGTGTAAATGTGTATGTGTTACATGATATAGAAGAACAATTAGAGCAACAACATCCATACATTGCCAGGACATTGAAGCAATAGCTATCTAGAGCATACTATGAGTAACCTAGATGGTCTCATATTGATTTGTTGTTTGTTTAAATTCTATATTGAATTATTATGTGATGTGAATGTGTTGATTCTGAACATTGAATGTCTGAGGCATTTGATGCATGAAAAACATATTGGAAGTGCTAATTGTATATAAATTCTTCAGAAATAAGTGTATTAAACATTATTGTTGAATGTCAGACTTAGGTCCAAGAAAAATGTGAATGAGAATGTGAATGTGAATGTGAATATGAATTATTGAACATAAGTGATTGATTGAATACATATGATGCATTTCATTACATGAATACATGATAAGATAAAGGCAGTTGTGACTGGAGTAGCCAGCAAAAAAGAGCTTAAAGCTCAAAATGTGGTAAAAGTCTCTGGCTCACTATGTATAATGAGCCCAGATCCCCAACAGATACGGGACAGTTATTAGTAGCCCAGTATCCGCAATGGATACGGGACAATGAGAAAGGCACTCAGTCATAATAACGTAATAATTGGAAAGTGAGTCTCATGAGCATTGCATATACATTTGATATGTATGTTTTATATGATTGAAAGGTATTGTTGAATTGTGTTGAATGGGAAATGTGAAACTAGTGAACAAAGTGATATGTGATGCTATTTAATGATCAGTGAAGTGATGTGCAATATATGCTATTACTTATTTAAAATTGAATGTGAATTATGAATATTGCTATGTTTGGTATAGGTGAGCCATCGATAATGGGTAGCTCACTGAGTTCGCAAAACTCATCAAAATTGCAATGTTGACTTTTTAGGTATGAGAGAGGGGGCTTAGCTTCTAAGAAAACTTAGAAGCTACCTAGTACTGCTTTTGGATAGAAGAAATAGCTTAAAGGTCGATCAGTTGAGCGTGAGCGAGTATGAGCTGAAGTTCTAAATCTATGTGTCCAGGTATGCAGCTCATATTGTGGCCAATGAAGAAGACAAATGCCGTAAGTTTGAGGGAGGTCTCCATCTGGGAATCAAGGAGAAGGTGATTATTCACAATTTCTGTGATTATCAGCAGTTGGTGGATGCTGCACTCCAGGCTGAAAAGCTGGAGAATATTAAGCAGGA
>JANZXP010000006.1:23200782-23220836 GCA_027576715.1 Erythroxylum flavicans
ACTCTATCATTTCAGCGAATATTGACATCATGCACCTCTGAAATGTTGTTGGAGCGTTGCAAAGTCTGAAAGGCATCCGTCTATATGTGAAGGTTCTATAGGGATGGGTGAATGTAGTTTTCTCCTGATCATCAGGGTAGATGAAAATTTGATTATAGCCCGAATATCCATCTAAAAGGTAATAAAATTAATGGCTAGCTACCCTTTCTATCATTTGGTCTATAAACGAGAGAGGGAAGTGATCTTTCTTAGTCACTGAGTTGAGTTTAAGATAATCTATACATACTCTTCACCCCATGATTGTTCTGGTTGAAATCACTTCTCCACTTGCTCTCTCAATCACTATCATTCCTCCCTTCTTGGGTACGCATTGCACTAGGCTGACCCATTCACTGTTAGAGATGGGATAAATTATCCCTACATTTAGGAGTTTTATGATCTCCTTCTTAACCACGTCCTTCATGTTAGGGTTTAGTCTTCGTTGATGCTCTCGTACTGTTCTACATCTTTCCTATAAGTTTATTCAGTGCATGCAGACGTTCAGGCTTTTTCCTCGAATGTCAGCAATTTACCATCCAATGGCTTTCATTTGCTTCCTCACAACTTCCACCACCTTAATTTCTTGTTTTGCACTTAATTGGTTGGAAATTATTATAGGAAGAGTTTGACCTTCACCAAGAAAGGTCGACCTAAGATTAGTGGACAATTTTTATCCTCTTCGAAATCCAAAACCACAAAATCTACGAGAATAATGAATTTATCTACTCACATCAAACATCTTCCACTATTCCAATGGCCTTTTAATGTATTGGTTAGCAAATTGAATTAACATTGATGTAGGCTTAACCTCTCCAAGTCCCAACTTCCTGAATATCGATAAAGGCATAAGATTGATTCTAGCTCCCATATCACACAAACACTTCGTAAATTCTAGTTCACCAATAACACAAGGTATTGTGAAACTTCCTGGATCTTTCAATTTTGAAGGCATTTAGTTAGTGACTATAGAGCTACAAGTACCAGCTAGGACTACCATCTGATTTTCTTCCCAAGTACACTTTTTTGATAAAATGTCCTTTAAAAATTTTGTGTATTTAGGCATATGTTCTAATGCCTCGACGAACGAGAGATTTATCTGTAATATCCTTAGCTTCTCAATGAACTTTGCAAATTGATCATCCAACTTCTTCTTTTATAATCCTTGAGGGAAAGGGATCTTGGGTTGGTACGATGGAGGTGCAATATAAGGAGGATATTCACTCATATTCACTTCCTTCTCCTTTTCTTGATCTTTCTCGACTGGCTTGACAGGCTCCTCTATTGTTCTTATGAGTGGTTCAATTTCCATCCCACTTTGAAGTGTGATAGCTTTTAATTGCTCCTTTGATTTTGTTCCTAAAGTGCTATGAACATTTCCAAGATTCCGCATAGAAAAGGCATTTGTTAGTTGACTCACTTAGGCCTCTAGATTGTGAATGGAAGATGCATGACTCTTAGTGACTTGCTCAAATTTATCTTCCAACTTCTTTTGTGCATTATCTAAAGTTCCATGCTTATCTAGAATTTTGTCCAACTTGGCTTCCAGTGAGCTTGTCTTATTATGCTGAAAGCTCGATTGCCTTTGAGGCCTGAACTGCCCATCATTATTATTGTTCGACTAGAAAAAGTTGGGTGATTCTTCCACCGGGGGAAATAAGTGTTGAAGTAGGGATTATTACCTCCTCCTCATCCAAATTGCGCCCCTATGTAGTTCACTTACTCCTGGTTATCCTCTCTCATCAGGTAGTAGTCTACAGTATCATGATCTACTTGACTACATAACACACACTTCACTTGTATAGCCTTAATTGGAGTGGAAGATGATGCCTTCATATTACTGAGTTGTTGTGTTAGATTGTCAATCTTAGCTTGCATCTCCGTCATTTAATCGTCTGTGATAACTCCCTTCTATTCCCTAAAGGTAGTAGGTTGCCTACTTCTCACACTCACCCTTAAGCAGCTATTGCTTGCCATCTCTTCTATTAACTCCTCTACTTCATCGACCATTTTATGCATTAAATATCCTCCTGATGCTGCATCAATCGTACCTCTGATTGGTGGGTTTACTTTGTTGTAGAATGTTTGTAGAAGGAATTCCTTCGGTAGGACCATTTTAGGCATCAAAGATCCTCCTGATGCTGCATCGATCGTGCCTTTGATTGGTGGGTTTACTCTATTGTAGAATGTTTACAGAAGGAATTCCTTTAGTAGGTTGTGGTGTGGGCATCTCCTCTGTAGGTCTTTATAATGCTCCCATACTTTATAAATCCACTCCCCGTCACCTTGTTGGAAACTAGTAATTTCCTTTATAATCTTTGTGGTCTTTCTTAATGGGAAGTATTTAGCTAGGAAGGCATGTACAAGCTGCTCCTATGTTGTAATGTTGGTGGGGTTCAGTAAGTGATACCAAGACTTTGCTTTATTTGTAAGTGTAAAAGGGAACAACCTAATCCTAATAGCATCCTCTGACATCTGGTGATACTGGAATGTATCATAGATCTCGAGGAAACTGACAATGTGTACGTTTGGATCTTCATTCGCCAGTCCACAAAATTGGACGTCCTGTTGAAGCATATTCAGAAGGGCTGGCTTGATTTCAAATGAGACCGCTTGAACAGGTGGTCTAGCCACTCTTTGGTTTGCTAGGTTAAACCCTGGCGTCATGAAGTCCATGAGGGTCCTCTGTTGTTGCCTTCTAGAGTTAACTTCCTGATCCATATTTCTTTGAAATTCCTCAGTCATTTGTGATTTCTCGATCTCTTTTCCTCCTTTCTCCAAGCTTTCCTCAAGGTTCATTCTAATCGTGTTATGTCTAGATCTATTATTTCAGCTACACGACTTAAACCCCTCGTAACTCTTTTGTTCATGCAAGAGCACGATTTCGAAGTAAAATGAACAAAACGAAAAATAAAAAATAGAAAATCAAATCTAAGCTAATGCCTTAAACTATAGACTAAATGTTGCCTTCCTTGGCAGCGGTGCCAAAAACTTATTCTCAAGGTTACACACGCTAAGTTTTACTATTTATAACCTTGGTAAATTCTACAAGCGCACGGGTCATTTGTATAGTACCTAAGATATTGATCCCATGAGGAAGGCTAACTACTCCTAAATCTAAGGTCGCCCTAAACTACAATAATTCTAAACAAATAACTAATGCAGAAAAATTAAATCAATTAATAAGCAATTATGCAAAATTAAAGTGCCAAAGAGTGATAAATTTGCAACCTCACAACCCAACTCAAAATCAACCTAGAAATCACCAAGTGAGAGAAAGAGGATTTTAATTCCAATTTAAGGAAAACCTAACTAATTATGCAATTACCGAATTAATGGGTCTAGACAGCCCTAGGGTGAATTATTCTCTCTCGAGTTATAATTCTTACCCCTAATTGATAATCCCTAATTTAAATTATGAAATTGCGATCTCTCGATTCACAATTGGCCCAAAACCTAAATTAGTTTTAAATTTGTCTACTAACCTACCAAGAATATATGCTCAATCTCTCATTACACGACTCTACCAGTTTGATTCAATTCTCGACCTATCAATTCACCTAACTCTTGTTAGCCCAAATTGATGATTTTTACTCGACTCACCCTCTCAATTTGTTGCTGAATTATTAAGAACATAATTGAAATTACAATCAAATCAATAAAAACATAATCAGTTAAATTTTATTAATCTTAAGAATCAAGATCAAGGTGAGTATAAACATAACTCAACATTCAACACAACGATTCTCAACACCTGATTAAATCCTATACATAAAGAAAATTGAAATAAATGGAAAATACTGTCAGGAACAAAATCTCAGAAGCAATAACAATAGGAAACCACCTATTTCGGGAAGTACATCGCGTCTAGCTCATTTCTGTTTCTGTCTTCCTTCATCTCCTTCCTCAATCTCTTGATTTCTCCCTAGGGTTTCTCATGGAATTGGCTGATATGGAAGCTTTCTTGCATAACTCTCTAGGCTTTCCTCCCACTTGGCGATTGTCACATCATTTTCTATTTATTATGTGGAAGCTCTAGGTCAAATTTAGGGTCGAAACGGTCCATAAATTCTCACAAAATTTGAGTTTTTCTATCATCCCAATGTAGGGCACAATCGTGGCTCTATCTGCCACGATTGTAACCGGTGATTTAACCTTTATGTCACAATCATGGCCTGCTGTGCACAATTGTGGCCTAACTTGATGCTCTCTGTCATGATCGTGACCTGCTATGCACGATCATGGCCTGGCTGCTGCTGGCTCTTCCTTCTATATCACGATTGTGGCTTGCTATGCATGATCATGGCCTATGGCTTTAGGCCAAAACTCCTCGAATCTTTGCCTTTCTTCCCCATCTACCCTGAAACACTAACAAACGCATCATGGCACCTCAAAAATATAGCATTTAAGCTCAAAGACTTAATCTAACCCATATAAACACTAAAATACACAAACTAACATAATTACACCCTAAATGCACACACACCACTCAAATTCACACTAACATAACAAATTCAACCGTAAAACACATGCAATTACACAAATATCAGCACCAAATCAGAATTTACCTTTTGAACTAATATGTGATCTAAATGATTTTATAATAGGTGTAGTACTTGGACAATAAAAGGAAAAACATTTCCAAACAATTTACTATGCTAGTAAGAATTTCAAACTATAGAGCACCAGAGAAGAGATTGGTCAATCAAGTTAGATGACACTTTACAGGCTTATAGAATGAAATACAAAGCAATAGTTAAGACTTCACTTTACAGGCTTATCCATGGAAAAGCATATCATCTACCTGTAGAATTAGTTCATAAGGCATATTGGACCATTAAGCTTAGAGTTCTTGTATTGGCCATGGCTTCTTCAAATTCAATTCCTTGTTATATTCCTAAAGTTGTTCTGGTTTCCCTTCGTAATCTTTGTAATGTCCTTTTAATATTGGGATCAAATTGTATAGGTTTTTAATGAGGAGATCTCTACCATACATAAATACTAATAAACATGAAAAGATCAAGAAATAACTATAAAAATTAATTATATACATATATAACACTAATTAAAATCAATAAATAACTAAATTACTTCACTCCTTGACAATGATGCCAAAATTTTTTATACTTGTTAAACACACCAAAAAATAAAACTCAACTGTACACAACTAAATTTATAGTAATGGTGAGCAAGAATCGTATCCATAGAAAGTATGTGTCTAGCTTTTGTAATGAATAAATCAGTGTTTAGGATTTTAGGAAGGGTAAGGTTTTGGTTGAATTTGATTAATAAAATAAAATAAAACAAAACTATAAGAGTTAAATCAAATCAAATAATGCAAAATTTCTATAATTAACCAATAAGTTTCGATTATAATTCCTAATTCAATATCAACCTTCTCATAAATGAGCATAATCAATCGTTATGTTATTCTCGAATCTCTCCTCTAAACTATTAACTGTACATTAACAACAAGCTCTGTTAACTTCAGTTTTTCCTTAAGTTGTATCTAATTAAAACAAGCTTTTTAATTAGGTCTAACTATCAGACAATCGATAATAATCTCTCTAGATTTAATGTGACAACCACATTATGTAATATAAAAATAGGTTAATCTAGGCAACAACCATATAAACTCAAATCATTTAACCTATATTATGTTATCTCTAATGATGCAAGACTATTAGTTTACCATAAGTGAATTAGAGTTACAATGATTACCTATTACAATCTAGATTCTGGCAATGGATTCATACATAACCATTAGTGTACTTAAAACAAAATATAAACCAAAATAAGTATCCTAAGCATAACATAACATTAACCACTAAGCATTGGAAAGTACATATATAATCAATCAAGCATTTATCAGCTAGCAAGCTTAAGAAACTGGGAGAAATCCAAAAGTTAATGTTTAGACAAAATAAAGCAAAGAAAGGGATTGGAGTTCATAAAGTAGTTATCTTAAATGGTGAAAAAAGAGAAGAAAAAAGGACATAGTAAATCTGGGATCGTTATCTAAACAAAGAAGTGCAACAAAGAGGAGTAACAAGGAAACCTAGAAAATAGGAGGGTATAGATTGGGAAAGGTCAAGTAGTAGTAAAAGAAGAAAAGAAGGTAAAGAAGGAGATAGGATTATAAGACACTGAAAATAGGGGAAGTAGGAGACGACAGAACAAGGAAGAAAGAGAGCATAAGTGAAGTGAAAAAGACTAGAGAGGAAAGTAAATGTAGGTGTGGGAGAGTAAACAAAGGAAACTGATTAAGTTTAGAACTTGGAAAAAGGAAAGAGAGTTAGAAAATAAGCCATGAAAAAAGATGGGACTTTCTCATCACTCTAACCATTGTAATAATTAATCAATTACAATATGATAGAATTGATTAAATGTATAATTTAAGAATAAAAATAATTTATTTAATTAATTATCAACTTGTAATAGTTATATCACAAAATGCTTCTTTTTAAAAAACATTCATAACTAGCAAAGATATACAATAGATTTTAAATTTTAAAGTACTATAATATGGGAAATATATTAACTTAAATATGTTATAATCTTAATCATTACTTTCTAAGCTAAATATCCTATTTATGAAGAGTACATTTATAAATCATACTTTTATAAAGTATAACCATAGCAGTTTAGCTTCAGTTCAGAAGATACACATAAATAAAGGTTATGGTTGCCTACTTAGTTATGACTACACAAGTCTTACAGAGCATTGAAAAAAGCAAAATTTCATTGGAAATTAATGCAATTAATAATCTTGACTGAAGTATTTTGCAATAAATATTTCATAATCTAATAATTTTAGCTTATATGGTTATGTTTCGATCGGTTAATCTTTGTATACATGATCCACTTCGATGAGAATCATAGTTTTATGTTTTAGTTTAGGAAGAATAATTGGATAGGGTGAGAAATCGTCATCAATAAAATGTTTCATGTTTAAGTCTTTGTATTATGATATCCTCCACCTATAATTTTCGATTCGGTTATCCTTGTTTGCATTTCCTTTTTCATGATAGCCAATATTGGGATATTTCCATTATACGTATTATAAGTGGTCTCAACACCATGTTCTTTGGGTTGTATTTTCTCATTAATCTTTACCCTATCTGATTCAAATATTTCATAGATTATCTCTAGCATATATGAACTTCATTAATCCTTGTTCTATCTCATTAAAATGTCATAGGTTATCTCCAGTATTAATTCGTAAACTTTCATGCTACGGAAAAACAAAAAACATTCAAAAAGTTGACGTCAAGATTTTCAAAACTTGCAGGGATTATTGTTATCCAATTCTCAACACTTGCAAAATTTATAGTTTAAAATTTCTTCATACTATCTGGCAACTGATACGACCGCAATGCTTAGCTGACTTAGTTCTAATTAAAGAGAGAGTGCAGATTAAAACCTTGGATTATAATCTAAAGCAGAGGTGGAAAAAAAATGTTGTGTTGATTTACAGGCTTTTAATACATGCAGGAGTGTCAATATTGTTGGAGGAACACTGGAGCTGCTGTATTTGTCATCATACTCGTTTGGAGGGCAGATCTGGAGTGATCCTTACAACTGGGATTTGCTTTTTCTGAATGCCGATTGCTGTTCCTAAGAGGCTTTAGATGTAATCTAAAACTTCCACTGTTTCTTAGCCAAAAATGAAAACAATAAAGATTAAGTGCGGGTGAGGGAATAGTTTACATTGCTTATATTTCTGTCACAGGGAAATGTTTTCAACACAAGAATAGAAAGAAATAATCAACTGAGAAGCAAATAAGTTAAAGGGATTTGACTAGTTTAAATTCTAACCATGAGAAGGAGCAGTAATTATCCTTAAATCTTAATGGATTGACTAAAGTCTGTGCTACGGGCAACGTTCATCATACATTACTATCCAATAAAAGAAAAAGAAGAAATACTTGTAAACTTCAGCATGGTCAAATTGGAAGTGTAGGAGTCAATACAACGAAATATAAAACAGCTGCTTTAAGAACACTTGTTAGATACTTCACTCTAATGAACAGTTCGATAATATTTCTCCGCATTTACCATGCATTACTGTACATAGAGCTAATAAAAGCATAATCAATCACAATGATCTCTAAAGGCTGTTTAACTTGATGGAAAAAGCTACAAATGCAGAGCCAAATACCTTTTTAATTGTTGTAAGATATTTATTTAGCTTAAAAGATGGAATTGATGATCAAAAGGATGGAGTCATTACAGATCACTCACTTGTTCCTAGAATGGCTTTTTGTACTCATTCTTAAACAAAACAAAAAAACAAAAGTAGTAGGATGATTTACAGGATTTCGTCGTACAATCCGAAGCAGATATTCTTCTTGAATTAATTACTTTCTAAAAGAGAAATATTAGGGTCTGTAGTAGCATAACATTGTCAAATAACTTCAATAATATACAAGCTACTGAAATCTGTTCCACTTCTCTTCATCCAATTTCTCTTTTATCAGAAAAACAAAGATCGAAACAAATGATAAGAAATTAACTGAAGTTCTACTGTTCTCCAACCAATCAAACAATGATCCTACCCTCTCGCGTAAGAATAACTTCTGCCCTTCTCTGAAGAGACTATTCTTGTCCTATACGTTGGACATGGTTGATTACTTTGATTTTTCCTTGGATAAACATGACCCTTTTCCCAAAACCATGTGGTGCCTACTGCTTTTCAAGAATAACTTTTTTCAATTCTAATATCTGAGCGCAGCATCAGAATGTTGTCAGATTCAATGCCCTCTTGTCTATTTGACCGCAGGGAATTAGCAATACAAGCCACTCAAAGATACTTAATCACTAGCCAAAAATTAAGAGGATAAAAGCAACTCACTACAGTATAAATTAAACATAAAAAGGGGTGTAAACTTTTCTGAAGAAATTGAGAAAAAGTGTCTTGAACTGATGATGGTAACATTAACATGCTAAAGCACAGTATCAACAAGAAATTGTAGGATTTCCAGAACTGAAGGATGAGCCATGAAGAATGACAAATCAATGTCCAATATTAACATCGAATTCTGACAAAGAAGGGATGAAACATATAATAACACGTTAGAATAAGAGGACAGAAAATAGAAAAGTAATAATAAGACCTAGTCTTGCTGGTATGAGGGTACCTTTTCGTTTGCTGTAGAATCTATACGAATCCCACAAAGCTAGACCTGCAGACTCTTCAAAAATTTTTGGTCAAAAGCCATCTCCACGATCTGAAAAAATATGGTTCCGGAATTCTGATTGTCAACTAGAAAACGCAAAAAAATTACTGAACACAACATTAAGCAGATAAAGTTGTGGACATCAGCACAACAACAAGAACAATAATCAAGAAGATGAAGAAAAAAGAAAAGCAATCAGAAAGGGTGAGAATGAGAAGGCTGGATGTGATGACAGAAGCATAGAGAGCACAAAGGAGTGAGATGCAGAATCCTTTTGCACTTGCATATCATCATCTGTGCTCTCTATCTTCTGTCAACAACATCGCTAGTGCCTAGCTCTTTTCTTTCCCAAGTCTATAATTCCCTAGATGCCTGAACTAGCTAGCTAGCTAGCACCGCTCCTATTCTTTTGCAGTTTATGATATGATGATTAGAATATCGTCATAAAGGAAAGTTTCTTTAAATGGAAAGAAAGCTAGAGAAGTTCTTCTGATAGACAGAGAACAATTGTTGTATGACCTGTAAGGAACAACCAATAGCCTCTATTTATAGGAAAAAGAGGGTATTCCCGAGGGTAAACAGTACACTTACTATGGGATTCAGAGACCAGATGGGGGGGAAAAAAAAAAGAACCATATAATTTGTTTTACAGTACAACCGTTGTAACCTCCTACCAACCCTAAAACGTACTTAATCTTTTAACATGCATATATGCCCCCAACCCAACCCACTTCTCTTTGTTTGTTTGTACAAATATAAAATATTAAATTAGTCTTCTTTTTGGGATCTGATTAAGAGTATATAATTTATACTTGGGACTTCAAGGATTTTAACAGTAGATGAAAACAAGAGTTTTCATTGAGCCTAACTGTCACATTATATTGCAAGACTGAAATATATAGTGAGATAATTTAATCAAAAATATTTTCATGCATTAAAAGAACAACCCAATAAAATAGAAGTAATTATATTAATTGGTATCTGTACATCATACCTTACTGTCTCCCAAGGTAATCAAAGATTTGTATACTTGTGGTCTAATGAGTGAGTAAATATTATTCCCTTTTATATGTTATTGAGTTTGGAATATACCAGAATGCAAATAGAATTGCTCTATTATCTGAGAAAAAAATAAATATAACACTACCGTTGGGAGTAAAATTTCAAGTACCAGCTACGGAAAAGGGTTGAATAATTCAGAAACAAAATACCAGATTGTACCATAATATATCTATGCCTTAGCAATAAGTTGATAGTTACTGATTTGCATCAGCTTTATTTGATATCCCATGTGCATATCAAGAATATCTTAGAAGATCATTTTTTAAGTCAAGATCACCTTCCCATCAAATGCTGCGGTTATATAATCAAGATTATTCCGGTAAGTTGTTGTGATTGCACATCTATAATGTGTTGACTTATCGTAAATGGTGTGTGACCCACTACTACTAGTACTACTAACAGGTGAGATAGATGAAGCTTTCAAGTGGTTGTAGCAATGAAAATGAAAATTATGTATGTGGACAAATTAGATTTTGGAGTGTAAAGACATACTCTGAAATGCTTGAAAGGATCCTTACGGACAGAGCTATCCCTTTAAGATAAAACCCTATCCCATATGATAACAAAAATCCATGATTTTATTTTGTTGGTTCTTCTCTTAAAAGAAACTAGTCTCTATGACCATCTATTGAGAGAATTGCTCTAAATCATGTGGCTTGTACAAATTTGGTTCAACCTATCTTGTCCGATTTATATCATATAGCAAAATCAGCATCTTATATATGGTCCCATCGTATGTACAAAGATGTCTCATTTTCACCTTAAATGTTGCGTTTAGTTAATGTCTGTTTCATTTTCGCTTAATTTAAATTGTATACAACTTGGAGCAACGTGATCTATTCATAAGGTGATATACCATATTTGTATGGATCAAAAGAACAGCTAGTTTCAGAAGCATAAACCATCTTATATCACTTATGATTCTTTGATGCCATCTCATCCAAAATGTTTCCTACCAACAGCCAGGAACACTTGGTGATTAAATGGTATAAAAAAATGACTTCAATATTCTTATTGGTCTTCAAGTAACATGCCCTTTGATCCAGTCAGGAACAACGGGACCCTAGACTTGGCATAAAAGCATGAGTCACCTCATGGAGATGACTTATGTCCTTTCCAAAGTTGCAACTTTCAAATATTCCTATTGAATCTTCCATGACTAATTGTGCTAAAATTTTCATCAAATTCGATTCCTTTCGCCAAGGTAGGGCATAATAAATAATGGTTCAGTCCAAGTTCCAACACTAAAACAAAAAAGAATGATGAACATGTCTAAAGATAAAAGATGGTTGGTTTTATATAAGATTTAAGCTTATGTTTGGTTAGGCTTATATCAATAGAGCATTTATCAGTAGAGTTTTTTTTTGTAGATCTTTTCTGAGAAAAGCTTTTTTAAGAAGCCAGTTGACTATTTGGTTGTTATTTAAAAAAGAGCTTTCTTGAAAGAGCTTCATATAGTAGACTATTTAGAAATATAAAAATAAAAAACACTTTTGATTTTAACTATATTTTATTTTGTAATAAAAATTATTTATGCATATAAATATTATTTAAATTATATTAAACAATATGTAAAGCACAATATATTAATTATTATATAATTTTAAACATATGAAATATAAATGAAAATATATCTAATCAAATCTTTTATTTGGATTATAACATAAGTAAAATTAATATAAAAATAAATATTAAAACATATAAAAATAGCCGAATAATATTATACAAATCCTAAAATAAATATTCAAGTTGAGTAGATAGTTAAATACGTAATAAATTATGCATTTTATTGTAATACAAAAAGATTTGCAATATGTTCCCTCGCATCATTCATCTCATTATTTTGTGGCTTAACTAAATGATTTTCTTCAACGTCTTCATTTTTGTTGATTTCTTCATTTGTAGGAAGTAATTCCTCATCTTTATCATAAAGAGAAAACTCTTCGTCCTTTTGGGTATTTAAACTTATAAAATTATGAATAGTCATTGAGGCAATTCCAATTTTAACTTGATTTAGAAAAAGAAAACTAGGCATTTGACGTAAAATTTTTCGCCTATTTTTTCAAACGCTAAATGTTCTTCCAATTGTGCATTTTAAAGAAGAATGTACATGATTGAATATTTCTTTCTTTCTTCTTAGAAGACCAGCATGTCGAAAATTAGGAAGATGATATCTCTCATCTTTGTATGGTCCTAAATAATCTTGCATGTGCGAATATCTTGTATCTACAGAATAATATTTTCCTACATCTCAAATTAAAAAATAATTAAATCAAGAAGTAGTGAATTATTAAGAATAAATAAAATAAAATATGTATAAAGTTTGAATTCACAAACCTTTAGGTAGATGAGGGAAGTGTAATCTATCATTACGCAAAGTTTCCATAAAAATTCGAGCATTATGTGTTGTGCCTTCTCAACCAGCCCAAGCAAAAGTAAAGCACATATCAAAATCACATGCAACCATTACATTTTGTGTATCAATGCCTTTTCTACCAATATATTTTATTTGATTGGACTTTGAAACTATAACTGGTATATGTGTTTAATCAATTTATCCAATGCAGTCTTTAAAATAAAGTCAATACCTTCTATTATCTTTAATTTTGTTTGGAATTTCTCTAAAAGTTGGATTTTTGGGTTTTATGAAATCAGTCAATATACATGAAACGACCTCTAATACTATTTCAAGCCATTTAGAAATTGTTTCATAAAAATGTTGAAATCTTTCTTGAGCCATTCTATTACAATGTCTATGAGCTAAAGTGATCAAAAACATAGCTACAACCTCTTCTGTTGTTACTTCTGTACCTTTCTTTAATCCATATGACTCATTCAACAATTTACATAATTTGATAGAAACTTCTTTTTCTATTCTAAATTGTTGATGACATCTATCTCTATGGCCATAAAGTATTTCCATTACAAACATACATCCAGTGTGAGGGGATGTTCTACATAATTTTTTAATAAAATATTTAATAAAATGGTCCATGGTTAGTGCTACTTCAGTTTGAACCATGTGCAAAATCTCTTCTTCAATCTCTTCATTATTTTTATAATCATTATCAGGATCATTATTAGAAGATGACACTTGTATCAAAATATATAAAATAAATAAATAATAAGCTTATTTTATAACAAGGTAATATAGCAATAATCATAACACAATAATAATATAATACAATTTAATTCATTACAACAAAATTAACCAAATAAAAATCCAATACAACACATTACAAGTAGCGAATTCCGATACAACACATTACAAGTAGTCTAATATTAGTAACCAAATACATGTCTAATTCATTACAAAAATCACAATCATTTCATTTGCTTAAGCCATTCGATTTGAAGATCAACATCCTTAAGTGCAACAAACATCCCTCTATTTTCTTTCTTCAAAAATAATAGGTAGGTAATATAAACAGTTCACCTCCCCTTTCTATTTCATTCATACTTCGTAAGATGTTCATCACCTCAGAATGCTACAACTACGTTCATCTCTTTTAATAGAGGTTACTAAAGTTCTATATACGGTCCAAACATTTACATAACCATTTTGTTGCCCACTGTTTTAGTATCACGTTTCTTTCTTTTCTCCCTTTTCCTTGTGTAGAAGTTCTTAGAGTTGGAGTCGATGAATCAATCTCATTATTAAAATTTTCAATTTCTTCATTGACAGTGAAGTCTTCCAAAAAGTTATCATCAATATCGGTATCACTAGGCTTTTTTTATACGGCACATAAGCATCATTTAGTACAAAACCTGAAGAAGGTGCCCAAGCTCTTTTCCCGGTAGCTGCAACATCTTTAAATAAAATGTTCAACTGTTGAATATGTTTCAAACCTTTAGTTCGGAATTTGGCAGCCTCGCGATTTTCCTACAATAATATTGTTTAAGTTATTAAACTATCAAGTAACATTAGAAAATTATAAATCTAAAGATTAAATACTTACCTTTAATTTCTTTTCCCACCATTCGTCACTTTCATTAATAGTTTGATTAATAGGATCCGATCCTAGTCCAATTTCCTTACCTATTAAATTTGTCCAAAGTTGCCAATCCTTTTTTAATCCATCCCATTTACTAAATTGTTTGTATTCATAATTCTTCTTAATTTCATGAGAAAACTTTGAAACTATATTTTTCCATCTAATCTTGTTAAAGTGGCCATTTGGTCGATTTCCAGCTAATTTGTCTTCCACAAAAATTTTAATTACTATTTCAAGAGTTCTATCATTCCACTCCACTTTAACCATTTTTTTCAATTTATCCCTACGTTGAATTTCTTGACTTAGATTTGACATTTTCTAATAAAAAGTATAATATTAACAAAAGGAAATTGATTCACCACTTCATTGCAATAAGAAGATATGTTTTCACCTCATTAAAAAAATACTAACAACTATTAACAACACATGATATAGAAAACAAAAAACCCACTGCATATAACAATGAATTTAGCAAGTATACGAAAATATAAAAGCATAATAAGAATGACATAGAAAAAAGCATAATAAGCATGACATATAGACAAATAGCTTTTGAGGATTAAAATTTGACAATGGAACAAAACACCCGGCAGATAACAATGAATCCAACAAATATAAATTAATCAAAATTTTGTCGCAGTATTTCTTCTTAACTTTGTCAAAAAATTTTAGTGGAGCACTTGAGGCAATAACGAGTAGATCTAATGCTAATATGTTTCTTTCTCTGTAAGAGATTTTTTTATTTTTAAATTTTTATGGAAAGACATGTATATTTTGAATGGATTAAGAATCATATCACGCAAAATCAAAACTAGCTCCAGGGATACAAAAATAAAACACATAATGAGAAAAAAGAATAAAATTTGATAAAAAACTGAAAATAAATCAATGATTATGTAAAAACCTACAAATAAAATCAACCAAAGAGAACGAAAATAAAAGCACAAAATATACAAAAAACACCCATATTAATGCTCAATGCTTATACATTATGACCAAAATAATTATGCAAAAGAATGAAAAAAAATACCTCAATGTGTGATTCCTGAAATTATTAAAAGGGAGAGAAAGCTAGAGAGCTTCGATCAATGCTCTGACCTAAAAAAATAGTTTTAGAGATCTGAAAAGCTATTAAAAAAGAAAAAGAAAAATAAAAAAGGAAATAAAAAGAGACTTGTTGGCAGACAATTCGGTGGTCGTTAGTGGTGGCTTGCCTCATCGATTTGTGAGAGATGATGGTGGTGGGTAGTAGCTACAGAGGCGTCAGTTATGAGAGTTTTGCAATATAGAGATTTTCTGGATGATTATACACGTGAAGGAGCAAATGGATGATTTGTGGGTATTATAAGAATTATGTGTAAATAATAAGGACAAAAGTAACTAAAAAATAGGCTCATTAATTAATTTGAAAATTCTATCTAAAAAAGTCATTTGAGAGACTTTTTTGAGAAGTCTTAAATTTGAGTTTCTTAAAAAACTTTATTTTAACTGCTAAAGAAGTCATATCTATTAAAGAAGTGCTTTTTTATTCTATAACCAAATACCTATTTTTCTTTTAAAAAAAGGCTTTTGTGGTAGAGAAAAGAGCTTATTAACGTCCCCCAAAGCCAATCTAAATAGGCACTAAGTATATGCCAAAGAAAGAGAGTGGCAACTACTCGGAAGATATCTGAGGTAGCACATTAAAGACCACATGTTTTGCAACGGTGGCTACCCCATCTACAGTAGGAAATGGGGTATATATCAACTATCATACATATACATCAAGTGTGCAGTAACCAAAGAAAAGCAACAGGTTGACCACTGGCATGCATAAACCTTTTCAATACAGTACTACTACTACAAGGGCACAAAAACCATTCATTATTAGCATAACCAGCCCAGTGGTGGATTCCCTTGCCATAAGTATCTAAAAAGACACAGAAATATTATCATCAAGCTGCAAGTTGCCATGAAAAGAAAAGTAAAAAATTCAAAGCAACCCTCAACACACATTCCTTATCTTTGAAATTTTCTTTAAAATTTTGCTGCCAAATCCCAACTTATCATCTTGTCCACGCGCGCTTGCTCGCTTGCTAGACATCAACTGATAAACCTGACAAGATCTTGAATGCGATGAACGAATGTGGGGCGGTTGGTATTCATTGCATGTTTAGGAACAGTATGACCTTTGAGGTACACGTGTCGACACCCCAGATTCTTTTCTCCATATCACGGTGATCTGATTAGTATGCATAGAGAAATCTTGACTAGCTTGCCCAACTTTTTGCTTTATATAATACTTTCTTCGCTTACGTCTTCTTTAATTGTTGTTATATGAAGATAAAAATCAGTGGATGGGTTCCATTTTGCCCTTTTTGAGGATTGGATACTCTGAAAGCTTTTCCTATGCTTTCCCTTTTAGGCTTAGAGGTATGTTTGTGCTTTTAACTGTTATAGATTGGCCAACAAAGTGCTTTAGATAATATTTTCGAGAGCATCTTCTTATCTATCCCCTGCTCTGTCACATTGATTAGACTTTTATTGAATCTTCACGCCAGCTTAGACAAAGACAGGCGTTTAATTCACGCTGTTCCCACATGACAACACATTGAATTCAATCCTCTTCTCCTTTGTTTTGGAAGCCATCTTTTTGCGTAAACATGTCATTAGGAATTTGGGTCATTTGATCTTTCACAGCTTAGTGACTTTTTTTTTTTTCACAGCTTAGTGACTACTTTCTTATTAGAACGGCTAAGGTTCGCATGGTTATTGGGGAGCTCGATATTACCTTATTGTATGTTATGAATGTTAACTAAATGTTGCAACATCATAGAATAAAACTAAGGGCCTTTTCTCTTACCATAATGTTAAGCTTTGTACGTAAATTGATAACCTTAGCAGACACATTAATGAAACGATTTAGTTTAAATGAGATTGAAAAAAATCTCAAATTTAAAACTTTAACTATAATTTTCCCAACAAAGATGGATTACTACAAAAGGTAATTGAATAACCAATCCTATGAAGAAATGGATGAGGCCTAACTCACATATGGAAGGAGAAGAAAGAGAAAGGTACGAATTCTCAAAATATATTTTCGTTTATGTTTTTTACACTAAAAAAGGCTTCTAATTAATTGTCCTAATACAATCAAATTTGCATTCTTTGGTGCAAAGATTGCTTTAGGGTGTCAAATGTGGCTGGTTTAGTCTTAGAATAATCTATATATGATGGTCTACTTTATTCAGTAAAATATTTTATTTCATTCAGTGAAGCTAGACAAAATTTAAGAATCTAAGATATACGCATTTAAAATAAGTTCTGCTTTACCAATCGTGTCAGTTAAGTTTTGAAGTTATATTAAATCCATAATTTGATCAATTACATATTTGTTGGACTATATTATGGAAAAGGAAATAAGAGTTCGCCCAGATATATTAAGAATTTGGTCTCTCATAGATCATAGAACGTGCACTGCAATGGCTATCTATCCACTATCCTTAAATTTTTAAATATTGTCATGTTGAATGCATGAGGTAATTATTACTAGTACTGTCATAAATATCCTCGGAAATTATCATTAACTCACCTCTTGCGATTAGTAAATAAGATATATTAGAACAAATTTCCGAGGAAATTGAGGCAGAAATCATGATGAAAAAAGGTGGGGGATAAACGTGATTCCCTTTTAGCATTCTGATTTATCTTCTTCCCGTCGGGATTTATCACTTTCTCTCCTTTTTTTTTGACTCCATCACTACCATCTTATTCTGAGTTATCACTAGCAATTATATACCTATATCTATCTATCTATCTATCTATATATATATATATATATATATATGAATATAGATATGAAAAAGAAACCCAAATTTGAAATTAAAAGAAAATGAAAAAAAATTGTTAACCAAATGATTTAACATAACATAAAGATGAAAAGACATGTTACCCTACAAGAAAACCATAAATTAACGACAGAATATTACTCACAGAACAAATACTATAGCTAATTAGTGACGAAAAATCAATCTCCATTGGTAAAACTGTTATGAAAAAATCGATTTTGCGATGGACAAAATTTTCGTCGGTAAAAGTAGAGAAAAAATATCCCAGCAAATTTTTTGACAGAGTATAGCGACGAAAATGTTATACCTGTCAGCAAATTAGGAGGGCATGCTTCCCGATAGCGTCGGGATTTACCGATGAATATATTTTCATTGAGATTTACCAATGAATATATTTTTCGTCGGTAAATTTCTGACGGTATTACCGCGTCGTTGATAAATTTATGTGGAAATAATTAGATCAATAATCAACATTGATTTTTAACGATGGTGATGTATTCCATCGGTAAATTTCCGACGGTCCAACAGCTCCGTCGTTATCTTCTTATTAGTCGTTTTAAAAATTTGAAAACGACATCGTTTCGATACGGGGTTAAACTCACCCCGAACCTTCCCCCCTCGTATTCTCCTCTGTTCTTTCTCTATTTTTTCTCCTCATTTCGCCGTCGCTCCTCTCCTTCCTCTCCTCGCCATCACTGTCGCTCCTCTCCTTCACCTCCTCGCTCAGCGTCATCGCTCGCTCACGTCATCTTCTTCCTTCATGTGCTTCAATGATTTCTTCTACGTATCGATTGAGGTGAGTGGGTTTTGCTATTTACTGGATTTTTGTGTTGGTTGAATTTGGGTATTTGTTTGTAAAATTAAGATAAATGTGGTATGAGGTTTCATTTCATTAGATCAGTGAAAAGGATGCTCTTAGTCAAGGGTATAGCTAAAAACTTTTCACAGATTATACAATTAATTATCTTATATATATATATATATATATATATATATATATATATACCGATTATGATAATTTTGAATCAATGCCCATGTAACTTGTACACTGTTGATATTACTATTTTGTATAATTTATTTATTTTTATATAATTTATATCCTTTTTGCATGCATGCTACTTTTTATAATTTGATGATTTGTATGTCATCTCCTATATTGATAACTAAAGAACTCTGTAAAGTGGTAAATATAGTTCTTAATATTCATGACTTGTTCTAAGTATATCAAAATTTAAAATAATAGAAGTACTTTTTTTCAAATTAGATTTTAATATTTTCAAAAAAATTCAATTTCAGTCCAAGCATTTTAAAAAGAATATCAACATTTTGAAAACCTTTAATTTAACTATCAACTTAACAAATCTGTAAACTCCCTCTAAAAGAATTCATTCTAGCATTTTTTTATATAGATATGATCTATTTTAGATCTAGATGTACATCTTAACTGGCAAATGGGTACCAAAGAAAGCCCCACATGCTGTCCAGTTTTTTAAATGATTTTCTTTAGTCAATGATGTGTTTCTTTCAAGTCTAGTTAATTATGTGTTTCGTATCATTTTTTTTTAGTTTTTTAAATTATGTGTTTAGGTTCTCATTAATTGGAACATGAGTTTATGCATGATTTTTAGTTGAAATTGATTAAAAATTTAGTGCATAATTTGACTTTGTGAACACTCTACAAAATTTGACTTTGTGAATTTTAGAAAATTAAATTTGTTGATTAATTATGCTTTGATTTGACTTGGAATGATCATGTGAGAAACTTTGGCCTTTATGTATGTAACATTTTTAATTCTTATGTGGATATCTTCTTTAATTTTAAATTTCTAGAACTTGAATGTCATTTTTTCAAGATTAGATGCAAGATATGTTTAAGCTTTAAAATGATAAAGACACCTAGGATTTGAGTTTGAGCTAAATTGCCTACCTTTTAATACATTAATCTATTAGTAATC
>JANZXP010000006.1:23230157-23268648 GCA_027576715.1 Erythroxylum flavicans
AGGTGGCATAAAGAGAAACGCATAGATGATAACATTATACGTCATGCAACAAATTCAATGACATGGAAATGCATAAATGATTTTGAAGATGTTGATGATAATGATTGAGGAGAAAAAATTATTGTTTATATGAGATTGTTGTTTATATTGTTTGAAAACTAATAAGCCACCATTTAATTTAAATTATGATTATATTTAATTAACTAACTCAGGATTGGAGAAAACAATCAAAACAATCCCATCAAGGTATCTATAACTTTGATCTTCTAAGTCCTAATAAAAATCATACGCATCATGTTCGTTAATGTAATCTTTCATACTATAATGATTTTGTCTCATTCATGAGAAAATGTAAACATGATTTTAAGATGAGAAGTGATCAAAGAGTTTTATAATACAAACTTTCATGACATATTCATTATGAATTGAAATTTTCTCAACTCCTCTAACTAAACTATGCTAAATAATCTCCCCATCTACTTCTTTTTCTTGTATTTTGAATAATAAGTGATAAAATTAATTTGTTTTCTCACCGCTTAGGAATATAAAAGATGAACTTTCTAAATTTGACAAGTTTTTTATGTTGATATTCTAATTAGGTTTATTTTAGATTAGAAATTCATTTAGAAATCATTTAATAATATCATTATAGCTCTTCAATATAATGGCAACTGGTAGAAATAAGAGAAAAATTGTGGCAATTAGCAAAGATGTTCCTCCCCCATAACAACCAGATCAACCACAATAACGAAATCATCCACAACAATTGGCTTCATCCACTGATGAAGCCATTCAGCAACAACGTCTGTCTACCTTAACTACTAGTGAGGGATCTTCAGGTTTGTTACTCTTTACCAACTATGATTTCACTTATCTTTAAAAATATATTTACATTTTCAATGGATTTTTTCTTATCATTATTCTCTTGTTGTCAAGTTCAAATACCATTATTAGGAAAAGAGGTAGAGGTATCACTAAAGGTTCTGAGTTGCAACGCATGAATATTGCAATGAACAACAAGTTGTCTGTGCATATTAACCTCTCACAAGGTCTTCTTATTGACAAGGTCCAATTAGCAAATTTATCCAGCAAGTTAGGTTCATTGTTAGAACTGAATTGCATTGTCTTAAGCATGCCAGACAATTGAAGGAAGACAACTTGCTTCAAAATTCTCTCACAAAGTTTCGATAATTTTTCAATTTATTTAATTATATAAATTTTTTAACTAATATTTAAATACTAATTTAGTTTTTACTTGTTTTTTATAGATGAAACTCAATATCATCCATATTAAGAAACATGAAGTTTCAAGTTTTTTTAGTTCACTATTGAAGCAAAGGGTGAAGAATCATCGTTATTGACTACATAAATACTACAAATCTTTTCCTTTAGATACACCAAAAAATTAAAGCCAAATGTGTGATTATTAGGCCTCTGCTAGTGTGAAGGTTTATCTTCTTTCTCTTCACATTTGCTTCAATTAATCTTGTGCCACATTTAATGACTATTTCTTTTCTATATTTAGGAAAAGTGTGAGAAAGCCAAGGTTAATAGAGAAAAAAATGAGTACTCCTTACAACCACGCCTCCAAATCATTTGTTATTGTCTAAAAAGAATTTGTAAGTTCTTTGGTTAGAAATTTTAATTATATGAGATAATACAATATGATTTAATATGTTTCAATTTTTGTTTTCATAAAACAAAGTGAAAAGGAACTATATGGAGAAGAGTGTGATAGAATCACACTGTACAAACTGACACATTACAAGAAAGGTGAAGGTTGGACGTCTGAAGAAGCGCAAGAAAATTATGTAAGTCTAAAAATTTGTTTAATTTTTATTTTTATTAATTTTTGAATTAAATATTGATTTTGTTTTTTACATTTTAGAATAAGATGTAGGAGTTGTTACAGAGCTCCTTGTCTGATGGAAATGAGCCAAATATAGATGAAATTTTCAATAACGTCCCTGGTATAAGATCAAGCTACATCAAAGGTCTTGGGTATGACCCTAAGATAATTTTGTCATCCTCATCGTGACCAGAACATTTAATAACGCTTCATGAGGAGAACCAGTCGTTTAATGCTTAGTTACAATGTAATAAAAAAAGTTAGATCATATTGAGCAAAAGTTGGCTATTGATTACGGTTTGTGCGTAATTATGCATTACAAATTACTCGTTTTATGATCAAAAACTACAACAGGTCGTGACTTGTAGTTAAAAACAACAGATATCGATCGCACAGGGATTGATGCCCAGAAACCACTTAATTTAGATCAAACTTTGTTTAAGAAATGAAATTGTTTAATACAAATAACTTGGAAAATTAAATTAAAATTAATAGACTAACACAAAGAAATTGATAATAACAAAATGTAGAAAAATCAAAATTCAATAATCTTAAGACTAGAGATTACTTTTTCCCTATTTTGACTCTCCCCTATTTTATTAATTGAATTATGTCTCACCCTAGATTTCTGAATGTATTAACTACCCTCTCTCAAGGTGTAATTAATTGTCGCTAATCGAATTTAAGGGAATTAATTGGATAATCTCTCAACTTACCCAATGACTTGACCGATTCAAATAGTTATTAAACTATCCTATAGGTAATCAATTGACTTCACTGAGATCTCTCTTCTAACGTATCAATTAACATGATGATTCTTAGATATAAGTCCAACATTTATCAATCAATTGTACACATAATTCAGATTAAACATTAAATTCACACACAAGCACATATAATTGGGTTTACACATCTAAGTTAACTTATAGTACGCTCCAAAAAAGCTACTGCCTTAATGTTTTGATGATGTCTGGATGTTGACAATCACCTTGCGCATCTATTGTCATGTAATACACATATAGTTCAAAAATCACTAATTTGTTTATTCATATGAATATACAATCAAGGACATGTATATGTGTCAAGTTTCAATTGATGCTCAATTGACTTTTCTATATGTATTCTTTTACAAATATCTTAACCATTCAAACATTATAGCTTGCATACAACTAATTTGTAATCATGTTTATGCCTTAAGTAAGCTTAATTTACTCCAAATTCTTTAATCATACATTCACCAAACTTTTCTAGCAATATACATTCATAATTACCCCATGTTCTTCAATGCTCATTCATTCAATTTATGCCTAATACATATTACTCATATCCTTAACATCATGTTTACATTCATAAGAAAACCTTTATTCCTTCATCATATCATAATTTCTAGATTGGGTTACATTGACATCAAAATAGTACATTCTTTAAGTTATGACTTCAATTAATGATAGTTGCAATTTGCATTAAGATTTAGGGTTTAATTTGTTATGTCTTAAGTGTTAATTTGAGTGTTTAGTGTGTATTTAGGTTTTAACTGTGTTAGTTTATGTTTTTAAGTGTTTTTATGGACTGACCCTTTGGGCTTAAATGTTATGTTTCTAAGGGACCTTGATGTGTTTTTAGTGTTTCAGGATCAACGGCAAAGAACGGAGAAGTATCAGAGACTTTCGGGTCGAAACCACAGCCCACTATCGTGGCTTAATAGGCCACGATCGTGACAGAGAGATATGAGTCACCATACCCTAGGCCACAATTGTGGCACTTTGGCCACGATCGTGACAGAGAGGTCTCATTCAGGCCACGCTCATGATAGAAAGGGATAGACGCTAGCCACGATCGTGGCCTGTGTTGGGCAGATGCGAAAACAAGTGAAAACGTAAAGTTTGGAGGAACTTTCTGAATGTTACAACCCCAAACAAACCCTAGGAACACCAAAGTATTTAAGGAACATAAGAGAGGATTTTTTTTCATCAGCCAAATCTCAAACCCTAGAGAGATCTTTATCGAGAGATTGAGAAAGGATCGAAGGAAGAGAGACATGGAGAAGAAGCCATGCGAAGTACTTCCTGAAATAGGAGATTTCTTGCCATTGCTGCTTTCACCATTTTGTTCCAATCATATTTTCCAATTTATTTTCAATTTTATTGATGTATAGAATTGAGATAATTGTTGAGAATATGATTTTTTGAATGTTGAGTTATGTCTATGCTCACCTTCGGGATTTTGTCTTTGATATTAATGAAAGTTGATTGTTCATGTTTTTATTAAGTTATTGTGATTCAATTTCTGTTTTTAATAATTTGGTAATAAATTGAGAAGGTGAACCGAGTGAAAATCATCAAATTGGGCTAACAAGTGTTAGGTAGTTTGATAAATTAAGAATTGAATCAAACCGGTAAATTTGTGTAATGAGAGATCGTGCATATGTTTTTGGTAGGTTATTGGACAATTTCAGAACTAATTTAGGTTTTGGGTTAATTAGGAATCAAGAGTTTACAATTCCATAATCTAGTTAGGGTTTATTAATTAGGATTAAAGATTATAACTCAAGAGAGAGTAATCCACCCTAAGATCGTCTAGACCCAATAATTCGATAATTTTATAACCAATTAGGTTTCCATTATGGTTGGATTAAAACCCCTCTTCTCTCAATTGGTAGTTCCTAGGTTGTTTCTTGATTGGGTTGTTGTTTCTTGATTGGGTTGTGCAAATTGCTGTCTTGTTTATAATTTTTGAATTTAATTCTTAAGACTGATTATTAATTGATTAATTTTCTATGCTAATTTGTTATTTTGAATTATTGTGAAATTGATTTAAGCCTTAGATTTTAGGATTAAGTTACTCCTCCTCGTGGGATCAATACCTTAGGTATTACGTGAATGACCTGTGTGCTTGTAGTATTATCGAGGTTAAAAATATTAAAACTTATCATACATAAACCTGCCATCAAGTTTTTGGCGCCATTACCTGGGAGGCTATAATTTAGTTCTATAGTTTAAGGCATTTAGATTAGTTTTAAATTTTGTTTTATTTTAGAAATCATGCTCTTGCATGAATACACGAGTAATGAGAGGTTCGAGTAACACAGTGGAAATGTTAGATTTAGAAATCAATCAACTAGAATGAATCTTTAAGAAAGCTCGACGAGAAGAAGAAAAAGAGAGCGAGAAATCAACAACGGCCAAGGAGTTTCATCAAAACGTGGACTATAGAGCTAGCCAAGGATGGCAACAGAGGACCCTGATGGACTTCATCAGGTCAGGTTCAATGCAGCGAACTAAGGAGTAGCTAGGCCACCTATTCAAGCAGACTCGTTTAAGATTAAACCCGCACTTCTTAATATGCTTCAACAGAATGTGCAATTTTATTGATTGGCTAACGAGGACCCGAATATACACGTAGTTAATTTCCTTGAGATCTGTGATACTTTCTGGTATCATCAAATGTCGAAAGATGCAGTCTGAATGAAACTATGTCCCTTTAACCTTAGAGACAGAGCGAAAACTTGGTACCATTAACTTAGCCTTGCCATCATTACGACATGGGATCAACTAGTTCGTGCCTTCTTGGACAAATATTTTATATTGACTAAGACCATGGATATTATTAAAGAAATCGCTAATTTCCAACAAGGTGATAGGGAATCAATCTACAAAGCGTAGGAGAGATATAAAGACTTGCAATGAAATTGCCCTCACCATAACTTACCAGAGTCCCTGTTGTAAACTTTCTACAATGGACTGAACCCACAGACAAGAGACACTATTGATGCAGCTTCAGAAGGATCCTTAATTCAGATGATTATTGATGAAGTGGAGGAGCTAATTGAGGAGATGCCGAGCAACAACTACTTATAGACAAATGAATGAGGATGGCAACCTACTACCTTCAGAAAGCAGAAAGGAATCATCGTGGTCAATCAGATGACAAAGATGCAAGCAAAGATTGACAACTTGATGCAAGAGCTCAACAGCATGAAGACCTCATCTTCAGCCTAAGTGAACGCTATACAATTGAAGTGTGAGCTCTGTAGACAATTAGACCATGGTACCTTGGACTGCTATCTGATGAAGGAAGACAATCAGGAGTAAGTAAACTATATGGGGGGGCAGTATGGATGAGAAGGGGGTAACAATCCCTACTGAAACACTTACAACCCTGGGTGGAAGAACCACCCTAACTTATCCTAGACAAACAACATTAAAAGACAGTTCAAGCCTCAAGGACAATCTAGCTTTCAACAAGATAAAGCAAGCTCAATGGAATCAAAGTTGGATAAGATTTTGGATAAGAATGGAGGCATGAAGGATGCGTATAAGAGGCCCAAAAGCAAATTCTAGCAAGTAACAAAGAACCATGCCTCGTCCATACAAAATTTAGAATTCTAAGTGGGCCAATTAACGAAGGCAATGCCTACTCAAAACACAGGAACCCTTCCAAGCAACACTGAGTTTAACCTGAAGGAACGGATCATGGCTATCAGTCAGACCCAAGATAAGGAACTTGAACAGGTGAAGGAGGAAGGAGATAAAGGAGAAGGTCAAGAATTCCTTTTAAGTGAGCCCATGATCGAGCCGATTAAGGCAACTCGTCTTATACTTTCGCACCATATTTTTGCTCAGCATGAGTTAATGACAGAGAGTACAACAAGGAAGTTATAGGAGATTGAGCAAAACAAGGTAGAGGAAAGGACAAATCAACTACAGACGAAGCTCACATTGAAGGAATCCATCATGATGAAGTTTAAAGAGTGAACATCAGAAGAAGATCCCAACATCACATAGAAGAAAGAGGATCCAAGGGACTTTTTCATTCCCTGCAATATCAATAGAATCATCATAAATAGGGCATTCGCAAACTTGTGAACAAGTATAAACATGATGCCCTACATCTTTAGTCAGAAGCTATGGTTAAGAGAGTTAGTACTTACTAAGTTTTTAGTAAAGACGGCTAACAGAATAGTACACAAACCGAAGGGGATTATAAAGGATGTTCAAGTAAAAGTTGATAAATTTACCTTTCCCATGGAATTCTAGATATTAGACATTAGAGAAGAAGTGAAAACCTTGATAGTTCTTAGATGACCATTTTTGGACACTATTTGTTCAATCATTGACGTTGATGGGGGCAAATTAACTCTAAGGATAGGAAAAGAGCAAATAACCTTCCAAGTGTCAAGAAAAGACTATATATCTCCTTTACCTCCAATGGACAACAAGGAACCTGAACCTTGAGGAGAATGGAAAGATATCGAGGATCCTGGGAATGCATTTAAGAAGTTGCGCTTGCAAAGAAGAAGACAAGGAAAAGAGGATTGTAAGGAAGGTGGAAACTGTAGCATGGTAGCTAAAGCACAAACTTTGAGATTAATGACAGCCTTACCATTGCACCATTCACTCCAACCACCGTGAGCTTAAAAGAGCATCGAGCTACTGACGTTAAAAGAAGCACTACATGGGAGGCAACACATGGAAAATCAGTTTCTTGTTTACTTTTTTAGAACGTTTAAATTCTGTAGTTAGTATTATTTTTTGTTTTCGAATAAAATCAAGACGAAATCAGATTTCGGAATAAAGTGGATGAATTGTGCAAGCAAGTAAAGAGAGGTGAAAAGGGCCACAAAAAGAATTAAGAAGTGAATTCGAAAAGAATGTGAAAAGAGCAAACAAAGAAAAATAAAAAAGTGGTGAAAAACTACAGGCGACGATCGTGGCCTGCAGAATAAGGGAAGCACGAATTCTTTAACAAAATTTTTGCCATTTTATCTTTTAACCGCCTATATATTCAGTTTTAACTTCAATTTTACACTCACTTTCATTTTCACTTTATCTCTCTATATTTCAAGCCAAAAAAAGATGTCACATCTTTTTAAAAATTTCAAACTTCCAATTTTCTTCCAAATTCTACTCAATTCCCAAAAATTATACCACCCATTAAGAAATCAACCCAATGGAAGCAAGCAGGATGAAATCAAGTTTAGGGACGTGGGAGAAGAAATTAAGCAGCAGACTTTGGTGTGCCCTTCCTGATCTACACAGAGGAGGAAGATATTCATTTCCATTCTTTAAATGCTAGACAAATTATAGTTCCAAAATACTTTGATTTTGAAACACTCGATAGTCTAGAGTTGCATGAGATAGTAGAAAATTTAGCCGAAAGAATCTAGTGGACTCAATGTTCCAATTTCCTGTCTATCAGGAGCTCACGTTTGAATTTTTCACTTCACAGACTTATAACCCTATGAACCCTAAGGAATTATGGTTAGGTTGAGAGGAAGAGCTTATGAATTAAATGCAGAAATCATATGCGATATGTGTGGATTCCAGAAATCATATGCGATATGTGTGGATTCCACGAATCCTTCATCATTGATCAGCATGAAGATTTTCATCCCTCTCAATATTGGAATGAACTCACTGGAATAGAGCGATTTCATGCCAAGAATGCTCATAACAACATAATAAGATCCCAAGAACACTTGTTGCTGGATAAATTCATGTGTCAGCTGGTTTTTGACATAATAGAAACCAACAAGTGTTCCACAAAGGAACTCTTTATGTTGTGGTGCATAAACCACAACATTCTAGTGTGCACATCCACACATGTGCTAAATGATATTATTGTGACTCCACGCAAGAGGAGCAATAATTTAAGAATGGGGTATATAGTGTCTGCTATTGTTGAATATTATGGCATAGGCCGAAGTGGGTTAATTGTTCACCTTCTTAGCTTCCTAAACCATCACCACTTATGGCTAGCTAAAATCCTTAAGTCCCACGATATGGAACTTAGGTATATCAGCCAATCAAAATTAGGGCCAGTCAGGCAAGCTCGAGCTCAGCGCGACCTCAGCAAGAGGACTCAACCAGTGAAGAGTTCGAGGAAAAGGAAGAAGAAGAACATGGCTAGAAGGAAGTTCTGGATGCAATCTTTGAAACCAATAAGACACTTGTGGAGAATACGAAAATGATGAAGGAAATGGCCCAGACATAATGATGCCAAAGCTAGGATATCCATCGAATCAATAGATATTTCGTCACTCAGAGCATTCAATTGCCGTATTTGACACCATCACCGCCTACATCTCCTCGATCTCCGTGAGACTTTGACTAATCCAGTTTTCTTTTTCAAATTAGCCTTCAGTTCTATTTTCTATTTTTATTTTTATTTAGTTTTTTAGTTTTTTACCTTAATTTTATATTTCTTCTTATCTTTTAAGTGCTTATTTGTTCTCTTCTCACATTGAGGACAATAAGTAGTTTAAGTGTGGGGAGGGGTTATGTGTTTTGTTTTGTATTTGATTTCACATATAGCATGATAGTGTTAGGTTGCATTTTGTGAATTGTTTGAATGTGCCAATGGTTAGATGGAGTGAAGTTTATTTAATTTTGAACATAGTCTATTAGGTTGTGAATAATCATTAGCGTGTAAAATTATTAAATTTAGGGTCTTTGGATGAATATATAGCTTAATTAGGATTTAGTGTAATTTTAGCTACCTATAGATTATCACATTCATTCATAATTTAAGACCTTTCAACTTAAGTAGCTTAACTAGCATTTTTCATGGAAATGAGTGGCTAAAACAACAAGATAGATAATAAAATAATATATAAAAAAGTGTTTGTTTAATGAATCACTAGTCTACTGACCTTTGGGCTATGAATAGGGCTAGTAGCCAGTTAAAAACATGATATAGCCAAGTAATCGGATCGACAAGCATCACACATATGTGCCTCCATGTCAAAAAAGCTATAATGACATTTCAACCAAGCAATTTAATAAAAACATGACTTAGTCGAGTAACCAGATCGACATTCATTACTAATATTTGCCTCCGCGTAAAAAACTAAGTTTATGTTTAATAACTAAATAAATAAATAAATGTGTGTGTTCTTAATAAAAACCTACTGGACTTGTATTAAGTTTGACTTTTCATGAAACCATACTTAGGAACAGTTACTCAGTATGAAGGACCAAATATTATTAATGTGTGTATGCAATTAAAAAGGGTAAATAAATTAACACTTAGATCTGATTAATTTGTATATTTACTTCAAAGCCCCTAGATACAGATTTTGCATGTTAATTATTAGATATAATTTGTATGACTATGTTTAAGATTAAATTTATTTCATGAAGTTGAAGTCATTGCCTCATTACTGCATTGTGCGTTGTGTTTTTATTGTTTTGCTTGTTTAAGGACAAGCAAATGTTTAAATGTAGGGATGTTGATAGTTGTTATTTGCATCATGTTTTAGGATTAAATTTGTTATGTGTTAAAGTGTTAATTTGAGTGTTTTGTGTGTATTTAGGTTTTAATTGTGTTAGTTTATGTGTTTAACTGTTTTTATGGGTTAGTATGAGCCTTTGAGCTTAAATGTTATATTTTTGAGGTACCTTAATATGTTTGCTAGTGTTTAAGGGTCAACGGCAAAGAACAGAGAAGTTTCAGAGACTTTCGGGCCGAAACCACGGCCCACGATCATGACAAAGGGATATGAGTCACCATGCCCCAGCCCATGATCATGATAGAGAGATCTGATCTAGGCCACGATCGTGAGAGAGAGGTATGCTAAGGTATTTAAGGAACATAAAGAATAGAAGAGAGGAGTTTTTGCATTAGCCAAATCCCGAACCCTAGAGAATGCTTCACGAGAGAATGAGAAATGATCGAATGAAGAGAGACATGAAGAAGAAGCCATGGGAGGTACTTCCTAAAATATGAGGTTTTCCACCGTTGCTATCTCTGTCATTCCATTCCAATCATATTTTCAATTTTATTTTCAATTTCATTGATGTATAGAATTGAGATAATTGTTGAGAATAAGATTTGTTGAATGTTGAGTTATGTCTATACTTACCTTTGGGATTTTGTCTTTGATGTTAATGAAAGTTGATTGTTCGTGTTTTTACTAAGTTATTGTGATTCAATTTATATTCTTAATAATTTGGTAATAAACTGAGAGGGTGAACCAATTGAAAATCATCAAATTGTGTTAACAAGAGTTAGGTAGTTTAATAGATTAAGAATTGAATTAAACTAGTAAATTTGTGTAACGAGGGATAGTGCATAGGTTTTCAGTAGGTTATTAGACAATTTCAGAACTAAATTAGGTTTTGGGTCAATTAGGAATCGAGAGATTACAATTCCATAATCTAATTAAGGTTTATCAATTAGGGTTAAAGATTATAACTCGAGAGAGAGTAATCCACCCTAGGATCATCTAGACCTGGTAATTCGGTAATTTCATAATCAATTAGCTTTCTGTTAAGATTAGATTAAAACCCCCTTTCTCTCAATTGATAGTTACTAGGTTGATTCTTGATTGTAGTATTATTGAGGTTAAAAATATTAAAAGTTATCATACATAAACCTGCGATCAATTAACAACCTAAACTTATCAAGTTATTAACCAATTAATCAAGTAACACTTTAAGTTCATTTCAAGCCTTAATCAATTCCAAATACACCAATTTAGAGTGAATTTTCCTTAGCTAGTTCAACAAGTATACAAAGTTGAAATTAACATTCCAGAAATAGGCCCACAATCATAGGGTACCTTGCCATGATCATGACAGAAAGCAAGTAATCAGGCCACAATCGTAGGATGAGGGCCAAGATCATGCATTATCTTTCTTCCCTCAATTCTCCACGAATTTCACATACTTAGAAACATTACTAACACTTGAATTTTTCCAGAATTCATGTCCTATAAAGCTACTTCATTTTATGCTAGTCTAGCTTCCATATTGGTTACATTAATCTTATAAAAATCTACTCATCTGTTTATTTACCTTTCACTTTATACCATTATACATATAGTCTTAATTTTTCCAGATTTATAAACAACTTAACAACAACTATCTTTAGCATGAATTCTGTTCGCAAGGTTATACGCTCTAAGTTTTACTATTTTTTTAACGTTGGTAAATTTTGCAAGTGCGCAGGTCATTCGCGTAATACCTAAGGTATTGATCCTACGAGGAAGGCTAGCTAGTCCTAAATCTAAGGTCAGCCTAAACTATAATGATTCTAAACAATTAACTAGTGTAGAAATTAAATCAATCAATAATCAAATATGAGAATTTAAAGTACTGAAAAGTCACAAAATAGCAACTCACACAACAATTCGAGATCAACCCAGAAATAGTTAAGTGAAAGAAGGGGGATATAATTCGAAACTAAAGAAAATCTATCTAATTATGTAATTTTCAATTCAATGGGCATAGATGATCCTTGTTTGAATTACTCTCTCTCAAGTTATAATTCTTAACCCTAATTGATGTTCCCTAATTTAAATTATGGAATCGCGATCTCTCGATTCACAATTAACCCAAAACCTAAACTAGTTCTAAGTTGTCTAAAAACCTATCGGGAATCTATGCTCGATTTCTCGTTACACAACTCTACCAATTTGATTCAATTCTCTACCTATTGATTCACCTAACTCTCATTAGCCTAAATTGATGATTTTTACATAGCTCACCCTCTCAATTTATCGCCAAATTATTAAAAGCAAAATTTGAATCACAATTAAATCAAAGGAAAACACAATCAAATAAACTTTATTAATCTCAAGAACTAAAAAACCCAAAGGTGAGTATAAACATAATTTAACATTCAACACAACTATCCTCAACACCTATTTCAATTCTATACATAAATAAAACTAAAATAAATGGAAAATACTGTCGGGAATGGAATTTCGGGAACAACGACAGTAGGAAACCACCTGTTCCTGGAACTACGTCGCATCTAGCTCGTCTCTATGTTTCTCTTCCTTCGTCTCTTTCCTCAATCTCTTGATCTCTCTCTAAGTTTCTCTCCAAATTAACAGAACGATGCTTTTTTATGCGACTTCCTAAGCTCTCCAAAAACTCTTAGTGGCTGTCACATCATGTTCCATTTATTCTGTGAAAGCCCTAAGTCAAAGTCAGGATCAAAACGGTCCACAAAATCTCATGAAAATTAAGTTTTTCTATCAGCCCAACGCAGGGCACCATCGTGGCCCTGCCTGCCATAATCATGGCCTACTGTTTAATCTTTTTGTCACGATCGTGACCCAATGTGCACGATCGTGGCCTGACTTGGTGCTCTCTGTCACGATCATGGCCTACTATACACAATCGTGGCCTATGGTTTTGGATCGAAACTCCTTGAATCTTCGTTGTTCTTCCCCGATTACCCTAAAACACTAACAAACGCATCATGACACCTCAAAAATATAACATTTAAGCTCAAAGACTTAATCTAACCCATAAAAACACCAAATCACATAAATTAACATAATTAAACCCTAAATGCACACACACCACTTATATTCACACTAAATAAATAACAAATTGAACACTAAAATACATGTAATTACACAACTATCAACATCCCCACACCTAAACGTTTGCTTGTCCTCAAGGAAACAAAACAAAAAAACACATAACACAATGCAATAATGAGGCAATGGCTCTGGCATCATGAAATAAATTTAATATATAACACAATCCTTCAATTATGTCAAACCAATAATGAACAAAATATGTGTTTAGGGGCTTGAATTAAATACATAACTTAATTAAGACATAAGTGTTAATTTATTTTCCTTTTTCAATTGTACACACACATGAATAATTTTTATTTCCTCAGACTTTATAACTATTCTTAAGTACATTTTTCATGAAAATTCAAGTGTATTACAAGTTCGGTAGGTTTTTATTAGAAAACATATTTTTTTATTTTTCCCAGACTTAGTCTTTCACTCAGAGGCAAACATTTGTGATGAATGTCGATCCAGTTACTTAACTAAGTCATTTTATTAAACAGCTTAGTTGAAATGTCATTATAGCCTTTTTATGCGAAGGCACACATTTGTGATGCGTGTCGATTCGGTTACTCAGCTATATCATATTTTCAACTGGCTACTAGTTCTATTCATATCCCGAAGGTCAGTGGAATAGTGATTTACTAAACAAAACAATTTTTTTATTATTACCTACCTTGTCGCTTTTGGCTATTTGTTTCCATGAAAAATGCTAGTTAAGATACCTAATCGAAAAGACCTCAAATTATAAATAAATGTGACAATCTAGAGGGTGCTAAATTTACACTAAGTCTTAATTAAGGCTATATAGTCATCTAAAGGCCCCCTAATTAACTAATTTCTCAAGTTAATGATCGTTCAAAACCTAATAGACTATGTCCAAAATTAAATGAATCTCACTCAATCTAAGCCATTGATACATTCACACACTTCACACAATGTAACCTAATACTATCATACAGCATGCAAAATCACATTCCTAAAATAAAACACATAATCACTCCCCACACATGAACAACACATTGTCCTCAATGTGAGAAGGAGGTACACACAAGCACATAAACAAAGGGAAAAGACAAAAATTAAAGTAACAAATTAAGAACAGATAAAATAAACAATAAAAATAAAATAATTAAAAAATAAAAATAATCATAAAGATAAAATAGAACTGAAGGCTAATATGGAAAAGAAAATTTAATTTGGGTTAGAGAAAATTCTCAAGGGGATGGAGGTGGAGACGGTGTTGGAGGTGGCAATTGAACACTCTGAGACTCGAAATACTAATGGATCCATCAGATATCTCAGTTCTGGCGTCGTTCTGTGCGTGCCATCTCTGTAAGTGTCTTGATATTCTTCGCAAGCTTCCTGTTGGACTTGGAGATTGCATCCAATACCTTCTTCCAACCTTGCTCTTCCTCTTCTTCTTCTTCCGATTCCTCACTCTTTGATTCCTCCTACCGAGGCGGTGCTAAACTCAAGTTCACTTGACTGACCCTGGTCTGCATATATGTCTTCTCGTGGATCTACCGCAGACTCATGTTTATGGATTAGATGATCTCTGCCTAAAATAAATGATAATGGTTGAGGAAGGAAGGGAGGTGAACTATTAACCCCCTTCGTTCCATACCAAAATGTTATGCAATGGCAGACACTATATATCCTATTCTAAGTTGGTTGCTCCACTTATGCGGAACTGTAGCAAAGGCATTTAGGACAAGGGTTGAAGTGCAGACTGGAATACTGTGGTCTATACACCACAGTATGAAAAGTTCCTTGGTGGAATACGTGTTGGTTTCTGACTTGTCAAAAACTAGTTGACACATAAATTTATGCAGTAACAAGTGTTCGTAGGACTGGATAATGTTGTTATGCACATTCTTCGAGTAGAATCGCTCAATTCTAGTCAATTCATACCAATATTGGGAGACACAGAAATCATCATGTTGATTAACGATGGTGGATTCAGGGAATCCACATATCTCACACATGAGTTCAACATTCAGTTCATAAACTCAGCCTCCCAATTTAAACCACAATTCTCTCGAGTTCTTTTGGTCAAAGATTTCTAGTGTAAGCTCTTCATAAACTGGGAACTGGAATCCTATGAACTAGCCCCATTGGATTCTCTCAGCTATGTTCTCTACTCGCTCACGCAGTTCTAGCCTATCTAAAGTGTCAACGTCAAAATACCTAGGAGCTACATTTTGCCTCGAGTGAAGGGATTGAAAATGAATACCTTCCTCCTCGGTATAGATGGGGAATGAAGCTCAAAAGTTCACCACTTAGTTCCTTCTACCTCGTCCTACAACTTGTTTTCTTCCATATGGCTCCTGTCAGGTCAATTGCTTAATGTGTGGCATGTTGAGGTAGGATGTGGAGGAATTTAGGAAGGTTAAGATTTTTAGTGAGAGGTGAGAGTGTTTGGAGATTGGAATTCTAAAGAGATAAAATAAAAATGAAAGTGAAAGTGGAAATGAAGTAAGAATTGAATAAATTGGTGGTGAAAAAGGTGAAAAGGTAAAATTTTCATTTAAAAAAAACATGCCCTACCCTGTTTCTTCATAGTTGCGGGCCATAATCGTGGCATACGGGCTACAACCAAGAGCATTTGTAGTAGCAGGCCACGACCGTGGCCTATTTAATACCAAAGTCCTTCGTTTGCTCTTTACCAGTCTTTTCTCTTCCACTTCTTAATTCTTCTATAGCCCTTCTTTGCTTCTATCTTTATGATGCATAATCTTCCTATGATTAAGAAATCCTATTCCTTTTTCTCTTTTATTAAACCAAAACAAAAATAAACCTAACTATGGAATTCAACTAATCTAGCAAAATTTGATAAGAAACTAATTTTTCCATGGCTTGCCTCCCATGCAACGCTTCTTTTTAATGTCAGTAGCTCGATGCTCATTTTATGCTCAAGGTGGTTTGAATGAATGGTTTGATGGTAGCATCACCATTAATATCAAAGTCTGAACCTTCGCTACCAAATTGTAGCTACCAACATCCTTGCAATTTCCTTTGCTTCGCCTTCTCCTTCACAAGCGCTTCTTTCAGAAAGCATTTACAGGATCCTCGATGTCCTCCCATCCTCCTTAAGGTTCAGTTTCTTTGACATCCACTAGAGGTGAAGGAGCTCCGTATTGTCTAATGGTTACCTTGAAGGTTATATGTTCCTTCCGTAGTCGCAGAGTTAGTTCTCCCCCATCCACATCAATAGTTGAGTGTGTAGTAGCTAAGAACGGTCGTCCAAGAATTATCGGGGTGTCCTTATCTTCGCTAATATCCAACACATAGAAATCTGTAAGAAAAATAAATTTACCGACCTTTACCGACACATCTTATATGACTCCCATCGGTCTATGCAAGTCCTATCAGTCGTCTTAACCAAAAACTTAGTAGGCACTAAGTCCCTTAACCCTAATTTAAGACTGAAAGTGTAGGGCATCAATTTATACTCACGGCTAAGTCCACAAATGCCTTGTTTATAATAATGTTGTTGATATGACGAGGGATGAAAAAGTCCACTGGGTCATCTTTCTTCGTCACTATATTGGGGTTTGCTTCCTGTGGTTGCTACTCAACCTTCTTCTTGACAGACTCCTGTAGTTTGAGCTTTGATTGTATTCAGTCTGTCACTTTCTCAATCTTATTATGCTCAATTTCCCACAATTGTTCCACTTCCCTCCTTACATATAACTCTCGCTATTGTGCAATAGGGAACAGAAATACCCGTCGAGTTACTTGAATTGACATTGTTTTCACGAGCTACCCTACTTGGACTTCTAACTTATGTATAGACAAAGCATGATTCTTCGTAACTTGCTTGAATTTACTCTCGAGCCTCCTATGTGCCTCCTCCATACCTCCTATCTTGTTCAAAATCCTATCTAATTTTGAATCCAAAAAGGTTGTCTTATCCTACGGAAAGCTTGATTGCCCTTGAGGCCTGAACCGCCCTCCATTATTATTGTTCAACCAAGAAAGGTTAGGGTGATTCTTCCACTCAGGGTTGTATGTGTTAGAGTAGGGGTTATTACCCCTCCTCGCCCAAATTGCCCCTATGTAATTCATTTTCTCCTAGTTATTCTCTCTCATTAGGTAGCAGTCCACATTGTCATGATCTACTTGACCACATAACTCACACTTCGATTGTATGACCTTAACCGGAGCAGAAGATGACGCCTTTATATTGCTTAGTTGTCACATCAGATTGTCGATCTTAGCTTGCATTTCTGTCGTTTGATTGTCTACGATAATTCCTTCTACTCTCTAAAGGTAGTAGGTTGCCTACTTCTCTCACTGGCCCATAAATAGTTATTCCTCGCCATCTCTTCAATTAGCTCCTCTGCTTCATCGATCGTCTTACGCATCAAAGATCTTCCTAACATTGCATCGATCATGCCTCTGGTAGGTAGGTTTACTCCATTATAGAATGTCTGTAGGAGGAATTCCTTCGGTAGGTTGTGGTGTGGGCATCACCTCTATAGGTCTTTATATCGCTCCCATGCTTCATAAATTTACTCCTCGTCACCTTGTTGGAAATTGGTAATTTCCTTTATGATCTTTATAGTCTTCGTGAAAGGGAAGTACTTATCCAGAAAAGCACACACAAGCTGCTCCTATGTCGTGATGTTAGCGAGGCTCAGTGAGTGTACCAAACCTTCACTCTATCTCTATGTGTAAAAGGGAACAACCTAATCCTAGCAGCATCCTCCAACATTAGGTGATACTGAAAAGTATCATAGATCTCGAGGAAACTAACGATGTGTGTGTTCGGATATTCATTCGCCAACCCATAAAATTAGATGTTATACTAAAGCATATTTATGAGGGCTGGCTTGATTTCGAATGAGAGCTCTTGAATAGACGGTCTAGCCACTCCTTGATTCGCTGGGTTAAACTCTAGTCTCATAAAATCCACGAGAGTTCTCTGTTGTTGCCTTACAGGGTTAACTTCCTAATCCATATTTCTTTAAAATTCCTCGACTATTTGTGTTTTCTCGATCTCTTCTTCTTCCTCTCGCCGAGCCTTCCACAAGGTTCATTCTAATCGTGTTATATCGAAATCTATCACTTCAACTACACAACTCAAATATGCTCTCATGACTCTTGTGTTCATACAAGAGCACGATTCCAAAATAAAATGAACGAAACAAAAATAAAAACTAGAAACTAAAATCTAAGCTAACACCTTAAACTATAGACTAAATGTCTCCTTCCCCAACAACGGTGCCAAAAACTTGTTCACAAGGTTATACACTCTAAGTTTTACGATTTTTTTTAACCTTGGTAAATTCCACAAGTGCACGAGTCATTCGCGTAGTATCTAAGATATCGATCCCACAAGGAAGGCTAACTAGTCTTAAATCTAAGGTCGGCCTAAACTACAATAATTTTAAACAAATAACTAGTGCAGAAATTAAATCAATCAATAATCAAATATGAGAATTTAAAGTACAGAAAAGTCACAAAATAGTAACTCACACAACAATCCGAAATCAATCTAGAAATAGCCAAATGAGAGAAGGGGGATTTAATTCGAAACTAAAGAAAATCTATCCAATTATGTAATTTTTGATTCAATAGACCTAGACGATCCTAGGGTGAATTACTCTCTATCGAATTATAATTCTTAACCCTAATTACTGATCCCTAATTTAAATTATGGAATCGCGATCTCTCGATTCGCGATTGACCCAAAACCTAAATTAGTTCTAAGTTGTCCAAAAACCTACCGAGAATCTATGCTCAATCTCTCGTTACACAAATCTACCGGTTTGATTCAATTCTCTACCTATCGATTCACCTAACTCTCTTTAGCTCAAATTGATGATTTTTACCTAGCTCACCCTCTCAGTTTATCGCCAAATTATTAATAACAAATTTTGAATCACAATTAAATCAAAAGAAAACATAATCAAATAAACTTGATTAATCTCAACAAATAAAAAGCTCAAAGGTGAATATAAACATAATTGAACATTCAACACAACTATCCTCAACACCTATTTCAATTTTATACATAAATAAATCTGAAATAAATGGAAAATACTTTCGGGAATGGAATTTTGGGAATGACGACAGCGGGAAGCTACTTGCTCTAGGAAGTACATCGCGTCTAGCTCATCTTTGTGTCTCTCATTCTTCATCTCCTTCCTCAATCTCTTGATCTCTCTCGAGGTTTTTCTCAGAATTAACAGAATGATGCTCTCTTGTGCGACTCTCTAAGCTCTTCAAAAACTCTTGTTGGTAGTCACATCATGTTCTATTTATTCTATGGAAGCCCTAGGTCAAAGTCATGGTCAAAATGGTCTACAAAATCTCACAAAAATTAAATTTTCTATTAGCCCGACACAAGACACGATCGTGGCCCTACCTGCAACGATCATGGCCTACTATTTAACCTCTCTGTCACGATCATGACCTATGGTTCTGGACTGAAACTCCTTGAATCTCCGTCGTTCTTCCCCATTTACGCTTAAACGCTAACAAATGAATCAACACTAAAACACATAAATTAACATAATTACACCCTTAATACGTACACACCACTCAAATTCACACTAAATAAATAACAAATTCAATCCTAAAACACATGCAATTACGCAACTATCAAATTCCTTATCAGTTATTCCTCAAATCTTAACCTAAATCATCCATATAACAACCTATAAACTACTATTTTCATGCATCCAAAAATAAAATAGAAAAGTAACTAATTCATCCATCATTTTCCAGCACAACTTCAACATCAACACTACATTCAATCCATCCCAATTCAGTCATCATAAAATTCTGCTAACACATGCCACAAAGATTAGTATTACACTTACTTGTATAGCTCAAATTCCACCTCAATGTATCAAGCCTACTTTAACTCATATGCATGTAAGATCATCTCAAAAATAAGGTGGGAACAGAATGGTTTCAACAAAGATAAGAAGATATCAGTAAGTATATCAATGCTTTGCTTCTATAATTATCTTTATAAAGGATTTTTGCATGGAATTTGTTTTGGAAATTGAACAGAATTTAGGCAGAAGCACATAGATGTGAGGGAGAAGTAAGCTTTCTGTAGTGAAAGGAAGAAGAAGGAGAGAGTTTCAGTAGAAACAACAAATGAAGAGGCTTTGCCATGTGTGTGTCGTGTCGTGTGAGTGGAGGATGGGTTTAAGGACACCTGTCAAAGGTCTCAACCAGTTACATGTCCTCTCTTTAGGCTACTATATGTAACTTAGTTCTTATGGCATTTCTCTTTTAATTCTACTGCCATATGTCACTCAATTTATAGGCTTAGTCATCCTAATTTTTCACTTGTCAACTTGTATTGTTATTTAAAATTTTCCTAGTCTAAATGTTCATTTTAATCCATCAAACTTCCAGTTGTAACAATTAACCCCAGATTACTAATTGTAATCCATCAATTCTTTTTATTGGTAAATCAAAATACAAGACATTAGATATGTACAATCATGTCACAAATATTTAGAAACTTTCATACTCCAGAACATGTTAATTGAGTGCAATTTTTATAAATCAAAATTCATATGTGTATATGCTCATATTATGCATGCCAATCAAATCATGAAATCATATCCCAAATTCACCAAATCCATTCTAATATGATGTAATTCATGTGACTAACACTTTAATCCATCAATAGGTTTGGAAACTAACTATTACATAAAACAAGCTCTCTAGATTTAGTATGATGACTGCTTTATGGGTTAGGAAAACAAGTTAATAATCACATAATCTTGGATCCTTTAACTTATAATATGTTACTCCTAATGATACAGAACTATTAGTTTACCACACATTACTCAAATTTATAACAATTATGGATTGTAATCATGATTCTAGCAATGAATCCATACATAAATGATCTAAGATGCCTTTTTAAATCGTTCATACATAAATCCAAAACTTTAAACACAAAATAACATAATCAATTCCAAAAGAGAGTTAAGAACAACACCAATAAGACTAATCGATGCCTAAATATGTTAATCTCCCTCAATATCCCCTTTAAATTGGAAAGAAGATTATTGCTTATAGCTTTCAAAAAGGAAAGAAATCTACCTCTTTTTGTGTCTCTAATATGTTCAATACTTGATTGACCTCTTAATTACCCTTTTACACTACAAAATTTGGGTTGCATGATTATACATGGTTAGTTACATTGTCATGTAGGTGACCATGTATATCAATTTTCTAGAAATCATAAAGTTTTACATTCATAGACGATTACATAAGCAAGATACGTAGTCATGTATCTCACTTACATAGATCTCCATATAGGAGTGTAGGTCACAGAGATGGTTGAAACATCATCTTCACATTATTCTACATTTTTAGTGACTTACATGATCTTATACATGATCATATATCCATTCTTTGTCCCCTTTACACTCTAACTCATCTCCCTTTTTCTCCACAATGGCAAATGGGACCAAACGTCAATAAATCTAGATCAAGGATGCAAATTTAACTCATTTTGGTTCTTTTTCAGACAACTTGTACCTATACCAAAATAAGAACAAATATAAGTATCTTAGATGCAACATAAACATTAATCTCTAAGCATTAAAGAATAAATATATAATCAACCAAGCATTTTTTTAGTGAGTTTTAATGTTAACTTCTATCTATAGAAAACCTTTATTTATGTAAAAATTAATTAAGAAACCTTAAGTTTTTTATATTTTTTGAATAAGCATTTATACTTATCATATATAAACTAGATTACACAAATCATGGTAGTTTCATAAGCATATATTAAGTTTCAATTTATAAATGTAAAAAGACTAAGAGAATATTTGATTTTTTTCTTACATCATAAAGGGTACTTTTATCCTTGATTTTACTTTAACAATAGAAACATTTGACAAAGAAGAGTAAGGAAAGAAGGGACTACTTCTAATGCATCAACTTGAATTGAAAAAGTCTTTAAAATTCATATATTTTTATTCATTTATAATTGATTATCTAAGATGACTGATACATGACTGATGTAAATTAACCATTATTTATGAATTTCATGTCTAAATAACATACATTTAACATTTTGATTGACATAAACATAGTTTGACCATTTACTTCATAATAATTAAAAATGTAAAAGGTAGAGAATATTAAAAAATGCTAATTAAACTATGTTTTTAGAATGATTTTAAGATATTTTACTTGTATTTTTATAGTTTTTATAGGATTTGTACTCAATACGACTTATTTTTTTAGGCCCTATTTTAACTTCCTATTAAAGAAGAAATGTCCAGGTAATTTAAAGTCTAGTTAGAGAAAATTGGGGCAAATTTTATGACATTGGTCTCTATTTCAAAACATAGTCTTGACTTCTATAATATGGATCTATATTCTCCAATACGAAACTTTGTTTGAGACTCATACTTGTAATGATTTTTCAATAAAAATATGGGAAGTAATATAAGTTAAAAAATGATGTCGCTTTAGACCTATGTTCATCATATTTATTAACAGAAGAAATTCATATTTGTTAAGTACCAAGTAACACGAGACTAATAAGAAACTATGTTGTTTTTATTTTGGTAGTGATGTTTTTTATAGTTTTCTAGAAATAAAATGATAGTGGTGATTATTATGACATAGGAGAACATTATAAATTGAAATTGTAAATCTTGAGATGATAAAGAAGCAAATTTGGAGAAAAGACAGGGGATCATATCAAGATTCAAGTGAAGAACATCAAGATTTCAATATCTATAAGAATGAATTATTTTATCTTTTTTTTACTGTCATTGTGTTGATATTAGCATGAACCAAATTAGGAAAATCTAGATGTGATAAAACTTATAACAATTTGATAATTGAAATTTTCTATTTTGATTAAAGTTCAAATTTCAAATATAGAGATTGAGAAATCATATGCACTAGTAAGTTATAGGATAATTGATACGAATTGTATGGAATCCAAAGATAAGACAACATAAATGTTTTACGTTAGGGCGAAATCTATCGTAGGAATTTAAAAACGAGTATATGCATTCTTAAGAGTTTCAATTAGAAAGAGGTTTCAATCAACTAACTTAAGGATAAGGGGCATATTTCTTAAGAAAGAATATGATTGTAACTTTGGAATGTCAATTAATTCAAGAAAATAATGTTAGTCATTGAATCAAAATAAATGTAGTTATAAAATGTCTAAAGTGATTTTACACCTACAACTAGATTGTCATTTGCTTACGTCCATCTTATTCATTTCTTTAGTTTCCCATTTTATATTAGTTAATTTAGTTTTGTTAACCTTAATCATCTTTTACTAGATTACATAATGAAAACACGGTTAGTACTAATACTTATAGCCCTTATGGGATTAGCATTTATATTCATAAGACTATAATATAAGAATGATTAACCAAGTTTTACACTATTGCTAAAGATTAGGATATTAGGAATGCTATTTTTATTAATATAATCATTTTTCTTACTTTTTACATTTATTTATTATTACTTTATTTATCTTGTATTAGTTTGTTAAATTTCATGATTTAGGTACTTTGTTCTATAATTACAAGTAGTCCCAGAGAATTACTTGATTTAGATAAAAAATTAGGACTTTATTTTTAGAATTTAAGGTAGAGAAACCTAGAAGTTCTAAGGTCACAACTACCAAGTTCAATGATAAGACAGGGAGGATAGTGTAATATAAGGGATTCTGTTAGACCATCGCTTATGGGGGCACAATCTAGCATTACTAGACCAAAGGTGGAGGCAAATAATTTTAAGATTAAGAGAAGTATGATTCCAATGTTTAAACAACTTGTGCAATTTGATGGCTAGCCAAATTAGGATCTAAATGCATAGTTCACCAATGTTTTGGATATTTGTGACACTTTTGAGATCAATAGACTTTTAAAGAATGCTATTTATATAAAGTTATTCCTTTTAACTTATGGTTAAAATATTTATCCCATAAATCTATTAACTCTTAGATTGGTGTTGTTAAAATATTTTTAGCTAGATGTTTTGCTCCAATATGAGCAATAAAAATCAAGAGTGATATCTTTTCCTTTCAACAATTAGAGAGTGATACGATGTATAATACCTAAGAGAGATGAAAGGAGTTATTGACAAAGTGCCTACACCGTAGACTTAACTTAATTCTATAGATATAAACATTTCATAATGATGGTTAATGCAATTTTAAGTCAGTATATAGTTATGATTGAGAATATAGTTATGAACAACTACTAGTACAAGAACTTGAGGGAAAGTCAAAAACAGGAGGTATTTATAATGTTAATATGTTGAAAACATAATAGATGAAATTGAAAGTTTTAAGAAAGAAGAATGTTTTTATGAGAAGGGAAAATGAACAGGCATAAATGATGTATTATGATATTTATAGTGGTAGCCACCTAATCATAAATATTAGGTGCTTTAGAACATGGGACATCTGAAAGAAATAGTTGATTTTGTAGGGAACTAGCCTAAAAATAATCCATATCATTATATATATAATGTAAAATGGAAACACTTCTCTAACATTTTATATAATAACGATGGATAGTAAAGGCAAGGTCCTCCACCTAGATTTTAATAATAACATTAGAAAATGAAGCTAAGCCTTGAGGTACTCATGAAAAAATACATTATTGCATCTGAAATTCTCTTCGAAAATATTGGATCATTGCCTTATTATTAATAAACCACCATCTATAACTTAGAAAAGCATATTATACAACTTTCTAAAATTATCTCTAAAAGGTATCAAAGTACAATGCATAGCTAAATCTAAGGTAATAAATGAATGTAGTGACTTTGAGGAGGAAAAAGGAGTAGAAAATTGATGAGGAAAAGATTGCTGCATAGAAACAAAGGATGAAGAGAAAGAGAAAAAGGAGAAGCTAAGGAAGAATGTTTTCAAAAAGTACCAATAAAAAATTTATATTCATTACTTAATAAAGATAAAAAGAAAAATAAACTTGAAAACTTTTTAAGCAATTACATTTTAATGTTCCTTTCGTTTAAATTCTTTCCCATATGTCAAAGTATGTCGAGTTCATAAAAGATCTCATTTATAATTGAAGAAACTCGAGGAGTTATCAATGTTTACATTAAGTGAGGAGTGCTCTACCATTTTGTACAGCAAGCTATCATTTAAAATCAAGGATCCAGGGTTTTTATCATCTCCTATAATTTTGGAAGTTTTTCAATGTAAAGGGCATTAGCAAACTAGGATGAGCATCTAATTAGCAAATAGGTTAATTAAGTACCTCAAGGGCATTATAAAAGATGTTTTGGTTAAGATTGACAAGTTCATTTTTCTATTGATTTTGTGATTTTGTATATAATGGATGATGTAGTGGTTCCCTTGATCTTATGACAAACTTTCTTAACTATTGTTAACACTATTATCATAAGCATTATAGGAAATTAATTTTGAGGGTAGGGGATGAGGAAGTAGTGTTTAAGATATCTGAAACCATGAGACTTCACATTGATAAAGATGATATTTTTTCTATATATATGTTTAGATATTTGTATTATACAAGAAAAAAAAGATGGATAGACCTATTATACTTGATCATATATATTATTTGGCAGCTAGTAAACCTATTATTTTGAATGAATACGGAGTCCAACTGAAAGACTCATAAATAAGTGTTAGTTAAGAGTTGACCTAATGATTTAGTTGTTTTTATTTCAATGTGATAGCTTTAAGTATCTTTAGAAATGGTTTTTAGTATGTTTTTTAATTTTTCATATTTTTAATTTGAAGTCACAAATTTAAGTTTGTTTTAATTATCTTCATTTAAGTGTATCATGATACCCATAACTAGTTCATACTTTTTATATTATAGCTACAAAACCTTTTATTGTTAAGGAACTACTAACTATTCTAGTTCCCTTTTTTTCTTTGATTTATATTTTTCAATGTTCTTGTATGTTATTTACATCAAAGATAATATACAACTCGAATGTGAGGGAGGAAATTAATTTTGTTCTACTTATCAATTTTGATATAATTAGCTTAATCAGGAATAATTCTTAGAAAATTTTTAACATTAAAAGAACATTGATAAAGACCAATTGTTTTTTCCTTAAAAAAGAAATAAATTCATTGATAAAGAATGGAATTACATCCTAAAAGGAACTTTAAGGGAGTACCCTTCAATAAGGAAGAAAATTCGATAATTCTGCCTAATAATAGTCAGTGATTATAGTGCAAATACATTAATTAAATATTCAAGGGGATAGCAGATTAAAGCTGCAATTTGGAGTTAGATTTCTCAAAATTATAAGCTCCCTAGTACCATTAATGATTTCATTGGTGAGAGTTTTTGTTGACTTGAACTTAGACTTGAATCTTTAGAGTTCCTTTCTTTTGAAATAATCTACACACACATTTCAATAGTTGTTATGTAAATATGTTGTGAAAACAAAGGAAGGGATCTTTGTGTTGAGAGCCAGTGAATGAAACTAGTTAATGTGCATCCTGGAATAGACCAGAGGCATTTCTGTTTAACTTGTTCCCAAATTCTATCAGTCACAGCGTACATGAAAAGCAGGTGATCCTATGCTTCTTTATGTGTTGAACAAAATAGACCAAATATGTTGACTTCAAGGTACCTAATTTAATCAGTAGTACTGATTATATTCTTAATAGTGAGCTAAAGGAGAATGAAACTTTGGGATGTAGAATCTTATTGCAAATAAACTTGTGGAATCCACTATTAGATTCTACACTCTTATCAGATCCCTTGTGAGTTAATTTTAATCTTATTGCAAATAAACTTGTGGAATCCACTATTAGATTCTTCACTCTTATCAGATCCCTTGTGAGTTAATATTTTTTAATATGACAATTCTTCTAATAAAATGCATCTAGATTGATGGGATTAGAAGGATATTGAGGTTACAAATGGCTTAGATATTTAGGGATTTGCCATCTATTTCCATTGATGAAGGAGTCAAGCTTAGTTTAAAGGGGGAAATTAAAATTATTCCTTAACGTACCTTAGTAGTGAACAAGAGAACCTGATAGACCAATTACTAAACCAAAGAGAAATTTGTCTTCAATTGCCAATTGTACATGATACATCTTCTTGGACTAGGTTCTTTAAGTGAAGTAACTGGTTTAAGAAGTAGGAGTTTTTAAAACTCTTACTTATTTCCCATATTCATCTACCTTTAAGAAAGTAAGAATGTAACCACCTGATCCATAAGGAATTCCTAGCCGTGATTATCCATCATAATCTTTTAAGGAAGAAAGCTTGGTTTGTTATTTTGAGTAAAGAGATGTTTAAACCCCCTCCTCTTTAGGATAACAAAAATCTGACCACTTTACTTTTACGACACTACCATTTGAATGATTTCATAAGAAGTGCTTAAAATTTCTCTCTACTATCTTGATAACATTCTTGATAATAGAGACCCATTGTTACAAGTTTGTTTTTTTATTTAATCCTTTAGGTAAATAGTCATGAACATTTATGATTAAGTTAATTTTAATTTGCTTCATCAATTTTGATAATGGATTCTAGATTTGCTATATGGTATTTTTTGTATAATTTGGACATACAATCGAGATAGAAATGAATTCTTGTTAAGCATTTTTAGTACCCTAAAAAACTCAATAAATAAGTAAAAAGGTTGAAACTAAAGAGTTGTTTTAGTATCCATTTGAGAAGGTAACCTAATTGAGTAATTGGGAGTATTTATAATAAGGTTGTGTCAAAAGGGTAGGTGAATTTTCAAACAAGACTTCAAATTAGTGATTTATTTTTCTTTAAAGTTATAAAAAATGTTTAAAAGTTGAAACGTCTTTCTCATATATATTCACGTTATTCATTAGGTTGAATTTATATAACAAGTTAAAGTTTGAAGGACTGTCGAATTAATTTAAATTGATTTATGACTTAATGCAAGTAGATAAATGCCAAGAAAGTTGATGAACTTTTTAATTGTTTTTCTCCTAATAATGAAGAAATAAATTCAAGGAATTTGGATTCAAGTTAGAGTGAATCAAAGTAGATTGCACAATATGGTTTTGCATCCCACATAAGTCCATAATATGTGTGTGTGTGTGTGTGTGTGTGTGTGTTTTCTAACACAAGACTATGTCTGGAACCCATGGTGGTAGTGATTTTTACATTAAAAAAAATGAGAGATGCAATACAACACAAAGATGGTGTTATATTGGACCTATGTTCTTCTTGTTTGTTAACAAAAAAATTCATGTTTGTGCAGTAGCTAAATAGTATAAGACTAACACAGAATTACATTGGACCTATGTCACTATTAGCGCTTTGATTTTCTAGTTTTTAATAGAAATAAATTGATGAAGGAAACTATTATGAAGGGGGAGAACAATATTAAAATAAAGCATTTTGGATATGAAAAGTGACTTTAAAGGAAAGAAAGAGTATTCCATTAAATGAAGAACGTCAAGATTTCAAGATCTACAAGAATGACTTCTTTTATCTTGTTTTCTTTCTTATTTTTTGTTATTATTAGTATGAAATCAATTAGGATAAAGCTAGATAGGGTGAACTATATAACCATTTGTTTGGATTGACTCTTCAATTTAATAAAATACTCAAGTTTGCTTGAGAATAATTAATGATTACTTATTGTGTTTGAATAGAAATTTGCATGTTTTTTATTCAATTTTAGATTTCATATATAAGGATTAATAAGTCATATGTATGAATATATCATGGTATAAATAATAAAAATTGCATGGAATCTTAGAGATAAGACTATATGGAGTCAAATCTATTTCAGGAATTCACAAAACAAGTGAATATATTCTTAGAAATTTTAATTAAAAAGAATTTTCAATTATTTAACTTAAACATAGGAGCTTTTTACTTAAGAAAGAATATGGTTATAGCTTTGATATTTTTACTGGTCTAAATAAATAGGGTAAATCATTGAATTAAGGTAAATTTTGGCATAAAAAAGGTTCTAAGAAGATTTTACATCTAGACATTAAGTATCTTTTAGTTGTTCCATTCCTGTTCATTATTTTGTTTTGTTAGTTTAGATTAGTTAGGAAAAGGTCTCCTAAGCCAACTAAATGATCATTCTTGAGAAAATTACGTACAATAATCAAAATATTCTTGAATAGTAAATCATTTAAAAGGTGAGTATGGAAAGGGAAATCCCTAAAATATCCATATGAATTTTCTAAACATAAATGGAAAGACACCTACAAAGGGCTCGTATAAATAAAAATATGGTAGAGGAGAACAATAAACTCGATATAGGTAACAGGAGTTTCTTCACTAGGACCTGTAACCTTTTGCCCATTAACATCTATAATGAACTTATTAGGTTCCTCGATCTATGTAGGTTTAAGCTCAGTAAAAACTTGACTAATATTTTAAAAAATTTAGGTCTAATGTATTTTCTTAAAGGAAGCTTCTCATAAGCATCAAGACCCATCATGACGGAACTAATCAAATTATCACTATTCCAATTATCAAAGCATTTGAAATTACAATAGAGATGAATAGTCCTAAACATGAATTCTTCACTCTCAAATTTCTTTAATGGATCCTTTAGAACTTGTTTTAGGTATGAATTTTTTATCCCTTAGGCTTATCATCCCTTTTTAGGCCAAAGTTACTATATTGAAAATCCCCATCTCCACCTCCTCCTTCTCCTAATTAAAATTAGCATGGTCTTAAAGTTCTTACAGGCTCATCTACTCTACCTCATCTATCTTGTGAGCAGGTTTATAAAATTCAACAGAAACCTTTTCAAAGAAAAGCTTCATAGAATAAATTGTATGCAATTTTTACAAGTAACAATATGATATGCATGTCATTATAGAATTAAAAAGAAAATATAATATGTTAAATGTGATAGGTAATATAAGGAGAATATGTTAAATCTACTACATATAAGTAGTTTATGAGAAATACAATGTCAAGAAAGTCACAAGAATAATATGCAAGGTTTTTCATATGCAGAAGCTTATGATAATTATGAAAAAAATAAATCATAAGGATAAAATGCTAGGTCTATCATATGTAGGCAGTCTATGAGTAATATGATAGCAAAAAAATAATACGAAAAATTTTCACATTTATCACATGTATATAACGTAAGAAAAACATAATATGTCTATTATATGTAGATATATTATGCATAAATAATATCAATATGATAGGCAATATGGTAGAAGAAAATGTCCAAATATCTTTTTCCTATAAGCTTTCCCAGAGCTCTAATCTCTTTCTACCAAAATTACTAACCTACACCTATTTCTTCGCACAAGTTTCCTCTTTAGTCATCTTCCCACCTACTTCTTCTGGTAAACCTTTCCATTCTAAGGTATTCCCTATAGTTGTAACTGTTGATGGTAACCCATTTCCACCTCTAGAAAATAAGCAGCAACGACAGGAGGAGATTACATCTCAAACAGAGTATCTAGGTAAGAGTTCCTCAGATGTGGGAGTGTACATTTTCCAACTGTCCAATAGTACTTGAAGATGTTGAGGGCTAGAACTAGTATTCGTGATACAAACAATAATGGTATGAACATGCATGTAAAGGAGAATGTCTAAAGGAGTAACACAATTCCTAATAATATTGGAGAAAAGTATTGAATAGGAGTTCACTAGCTAAAAAACCTTCGTCCTAAACCTCACTAGTAAATGGAGTGGGTTTCTCCTCTACTTGAAATGTTACAAACATGATTTAGAGCTTTGACCTCCATGCTCATTGGCTAATTCATTGGTAAAAGGTCATCCTTTCCACAAATGCACTTATCGGATACAAAGAGATAGGGAAGCAAAGGGCTTGAAAACCCTCTTTTGATGGAGCGTGACACATCTCTTCTCATTTATATATGACACCAATCTTAACAAAGTGATGGAGTTGGGTTCATGCCATACAGGAGGACAACCAATGATTGTCCAAAAATGGTGCCCTGGGATGGAACCAGATAGATAAAACATATAAATGAATCCTTTTTGGATTATCATCCGTAATGTGCCATTAGAGTATTGGACTCGAGCAGGATTGAGTTTTCTTGTTAGTTTAGTGGGCAAGCCCCTGTTTTTTTATACTCTTATTCCCAATAGGGAAAGAATATACTGTGTGACAATTTGAATATAGAGGTCAAGAAAGTTATGAAACTTTCTAATTTGCTAAATGTAATGAAATTTAATGAGATGTGAGAGTTATGTAGGGGAGAAGTTTAGCTTATATACATCTGCAAACCAAAAATGGAAAAGAAAGCCTGGAAGCCTACAAGAAGAAATTTTACCTCGATTAGCTACTATAAACTTATGGGGATGGATGAATAAGAGAACTCTACTATTATAGAAGATAAATAGAAGGTTCCTAGAGAAAATGAAGGAGGTGCCTTAAGAGAAAATCGCCTCAATAGTTAAATACCAGTGAGTGAGGAAGATATAAGGCTCCCTAATTTCAATAAAAGGTAGGACACTGAAAAAACAACAGATACTCAATTTGAAGTTCCTACTATTTAGAATTATCTTAAACTAAGAAGTCTAGAGAAACAATAGGAGGTTAAGGTGAATGAGGAGTAAACCATTTGGATCAAGAAACTCTATTGAGTCTTAAAGTTGAACAAGCTAAATTAACATCCCCTTCATTGAGAAAATCAAGTAGGAGGAAAAGGAAAACCAAAAGGGGAGGTAGGTGACCCCTTAGATAGGATGTATCAATATTTGTATGTTTTTATAACATTAGAGAGCTAAATGAAGCCGCAAAGTAATAGGATGTTAAAAACCTAATTTTGGAGAAAATAAAATAATGATTTTAGGTCTTTTAGAGAACAAAATAAAAGCACATAAACTTATGAATGGTTTAAAAAATTTGGGAAGCAAATGGTCACTAGTCTCTAATCATGTGCATCATTACAATGGGAGAATAATCTTCGCTTATGACTCTAAGCTAGATATAGACGAGGAAATTTCCTAACACTCTATCTATGTATGATGCTCCATTATGTTCTGACCATTCACCTATTGAACTTCTGCACCTGAACATCTCTCCCTCTATCAAAACCTTACTCAAATTCTTCAATTTTTTAAACAATAAGGAGGGGTTACTAGATTTAGTAAACAAACCTTGGAATGTTGAGATTAAGGGTTTTAATGCCTTCCAATTTAATGAAGAAGTTGAAGATTGTTAAAGAGAAACTAAAGGTCTTCAACAAAATTTTTGGACTTGAAACAAGCCTTAGGCTTCATACTGTCAAGGAACAACTTAGGAAGATTTAAGATGAAATCTACCTTGACCCTTACAATTTAGAATTGAAATTTATGGAGAAGGAGAAATTTGAAGAATACAATGTGGTGTTTTAAGATCACAATTCCCTACTTATGTACACATTTAAAGCTAATTAGATTAAAGAGGGTTACCTTAACACTAATTTCTTTCATTATTTAATTATGGCTCATAGGAATTTGAACAAAATCAATTGTCTGCTAGAATAAGAGGGAAATGCTTATATATACAAGTATAATATTAAAGATACAGTAGTCAATTATTATCAAAATATCTTAGGTTTTGAATTGGATAGTAAGGATAATAGTGGTGAACCTGAATTGATAGATGGGAATATGTTAACCTAGGAAGATAAGGAGGAATTCATTAGACTAAATTCTAATATAAAGATCAAACAAACTATCTTTAACCTCAATCTTGGAAAATCTCCAAGTCCATTTGGGCTTTAGCTCATTTCTTCCATGTTACTTAGTTTACCATTGACAAAATTGTTACATAAGTGGTATAAAAATTTCTCACCAATTGTAAAATTTTAAAGGAATTATACTACACTCATCTTTGTTTAATCCTTAAAATTCCAAATTTGAGTAACATGATGGATTTTCAAGCTATCTCTTACTGTATGAAAAATTATAAAGTGATATCAAAGCTTATTACTAGTAGGATGAAGGGAGCTCTTCAGCATATCATACATGATACTCAAGGTGATTTCATTACAGATAGAAACTTCTCTAACAATATTCTTACGGTGTAAGAACTAATAAAGGACTATAAGTATAAAAGATAAATCGAAACTTGTGCTATCAAATTGGACTTTATTAAGACCTTTGACATTATCTAATGGAGTTTTTTTGTCAACAGTCTTAGATGGATTGGTTTTCCTACCTCATTCATTAATTAGATTAAGGCCTACATTACCTCTACATCCTTTAACATCTTAATAAATGGTAGGCCCTTTGGGATGTTTAGAGGATCAAATAACCAAACCAAACCAAACATACCCAAATTCCTACCTAAGCAGGGTATAGGGAGGGTAAGATGTACGCAGTCATGCCCGCATCTCCGATGGAGATACAGAGACTGTTTCCTGATAGACCTCCGGCTAAGGTAAGAGCAAAAACAAATAATAACAAACAAACCAACACCAACAAACATGCACAAGAAACAGAAACAAACACAAAAACAAACCCAATAAATAAAAAAACAAATAGATCAGACCAATGCAAGTACATCACTATATAAGTATAACAAGATATGTATAGGCATGGGGACTATAACCTATAGAATGTACATGAAACTAAAAATAGATACATACATGAAGATGTAAATATGGGAGCAGGCATAAGTAGAGATAAATGAAAATTGAAATGAAGAAATTAACATAATAAAAATACCAAGAAAATAAAATAAAGGCCAAAAATAAAAGTACACTAGGTACATAATATATATAATTACATACATATTAATATACCCATACACTGCCTAAATGGCATATTCCTGGTCTAACGTTCGCGATCTATTATAGCAGAGGTAGAACCTAATCATCTCGTATCGGAGACTCTAATTCCATCCTAAATGTTTTCTATTTAGCCTAGGCAGAGGTCTTATCCTCATAGGGCTTCAGGAGGAGGGCATGTGGTCGTACGGAGGTATAGTCGACCGGCATACATACTATCCACCGAACTAAGAGTCTATAACCAAGTTGTAGCCCTTCAACTCCTTGAAGGGCTACATATAGGAATGACAGGTCGAAACAATACACAAAATACACACGGATGACTTTAGAGGATCAAATAGAATCAGGTATAGGAATCAATTATCTCACCACCTATTCTCTAGGACGGTGCAACTTAAATTAGAAAATTATCCCAAATTTATGTACCTCAACAAATGTAATGTAATTAAGATCGTCCAGCTAGCTTTTGCAAATGATTTATTTATGTTAAGTTCATTATATCGAAACTCACTAAAGTTATGAACTAAAGCTTTAAGATCCTTCTCAAACTTTTTAGGCTTAATAATGAGTAATCAAAAGAGCATGATCTACATCTTTTATAATGTGACAAATCTTAGTAGTTTGAATTTTATCACTATATAAAATTAAATAAACTCCCTTTCAAATACCTTAGGGCTCTAATTACCATAAGAAAGCCAAAGTTTGCGGAGTGCATCCCCTGCTAGAAATGTTTAAAGGTGGAATTAATTCTTAGTAGAATAAGTTTCTTTCATATGGTAAAAGAGTATTGCTCATTTATTTAGTCCTAAGGAACATTCATACATATTAGAACTCATATCTTTTCCTACCTGAGAGAATGAATAGGGAGATTGAGAGATGTATAAAAAAATTTTGTATTCTAGTAAGGTTGAGGTATTTAAAGGTTCCAACTAGTTGCAAAAATAATATGGAGATTACATTGGGATAGGAAAAGGTTTGAGATCAAAAAGGGTTAATGAGTACTACCTCAAAGATATTAGCTTCCGGTAAATCATAAAGGAAAATAAGCATTATTGGTACTTTGTCCAAATGTTAAGGAAAAGCAAACTCATTTAACCCTTCTTCAAATCTATAGTGTGCAATAGAAATGAAACATGGTTTTGGTATGATAATTAGACAAACCATACCCCGCTTATCTTTATAAATGATTTGCAACAGTTACTCATTAGAATCCCTCTTAACCAAGGTTAAAGGAGTGATAAATGTAGGGAACTAGTAAAGCAACTTTAGAGGATCTGACAGACTGGTGAACTACTTCCCTAGTTATTATCCCAACTCAAATAAGGAGGATAAAGTCATCTAGCTATCTAATAGGAGAGCACCTTTAATAACTCCTCATGATTGAAGGTTATCGAGCCTCACCCTTCAAGCATTTAGTGTATGATATAATGGGGGATAAAACTTTAATACTTAAATCCTCATTTATCATGGCTAATAACTAGGGGCTCTCAAAATCAAAGACAAAATCATAAGCTTGACTGATACCCAATGCAATTTCTGTTTCTTTTAGGCTAAAACCATGTCACATCTCTACTTCCAATGCCAATCACTAGCAAAATTTTAAATTTTTTTTAATGAGTCCTATTGGTGTAATATTCTTACTTGGGCTGATGAAAAACCAAGATGAGTAGGATGTCATAGCCTTTGTCCAAAGGTTTTCCTTTAACTTCACCATTCCTAGTCCAAAGGCTTCCTTTAACTACACCATTCACTCCATTTAAAGAGAAATAAAAGATAGAAATTTTAGAGGCTATTTATTGGATAATGTTGAGCAAGTTTTACTTCTAATAAAACTTTCAACATCTGCAAGTATATGGATCGTAAACTTGTAGTATTAAAGGTGTTGACCCATAAGGAAATAGCTAGAACTAAGTGAACCTAACTTTGTCTAAGGTATCAAGATATGAATTGAATGAAAATAAAATATGAAATTTTAAAACAATTAAATAAAACTAAGCAAATAATGAAATAACAAATGAGCTACTGCAAATATGTGAGGAACATCAAATATAAAGCTTAGGATTCATTCTATCATTATTTTGCTCATTAACTGCTATTGATTCAATTATGATTTGATTCTAGCTCTTCTAAGACATTGACTACTCTTTCTTAAGACCTAATCAATTAACCCTAATTGATTACAAAATTCTAGATTTTGCAACCTCTCGATTCACAAAATGTACCTAACGTTTTCAACTAATTCTTAAGTGATCTATCAAATAATCAATTTTTCACACAATATCTCTCTCTATATGATTATCAATTTGATATTTAGGAGACTTATTAGGTCACTAAATCTTGTTACCTAACCTAATTGGATTAGTTTCGACTCACTCTCTTGATTTATTATCGAAGTATTAGCATACCTAAACATCACAACACTAGAAAATTTAATTGAAATCAACAATATTCAAGTCACAAATCAACTCAAGAATAAATCCAAATTTGATAATTAGAACATCCTAAACGTGAATAACATATTCAAATCCAAGTTACACATTAGCTTTATTGAAATAAACAAAGGAAAGAAAGAAAGAACTTGATTTGAACTCAAACTTGAAATCTGGAATTTCTATATTTCTCTTCTTGCTCCTCCTTCTTGCTCCCTCACTTTGGAAGATGGTAGCTCATCTTTTTTAGTGTTTTATGTTCTTTAATAGTTCTTGAGGCTTCTAGGGCTCTTTCTAGGACTTACTCACTTAATTTGGTTCCAAAAATAACTCCAAAATGTTAAAATTACAAAAAGAATTACGTACTGGAAAAGCTAAAATTCGTTGGAATAGCTGTCTACACTCTCTATCACGATCGTGGCAAAACAAACTTCCAATTCTTCTTTTTTTCTTCAATTTCTTGTTTCCATACACTCAAAAACATATCAAACACCTCTTGAAACATAAAATTAATATCCAAATCATGCTCAAAACCATATAAACACTTATAATATAAACAAACTCTAATAATAACATAATTATAAACCTATATACATGATAATCATCTAAGAAATACTCAAAAGTACAGTTAAACATCTATCAAAACATAGTATAATTTACACCTATCAACATCCTAATTTATACCTATCAACATCCTCATACTTAAACTTTTGCTTGTCCTCAAGCAAGAAAAACAAAAACAAAACACAAACTTAAACAAACCAAACAATAACACATACATTCATACAATATACACTAATGATACATTGAAATCTAACTTGAGGAAACCAATTTAACCTACAACAATAATCATTCAAGTTGTTTTAACATATTAACCTATGAAATTTATGGCTAAACACTATGGATTGAATATACATACTAATCAAGACATTAACGTCATATTCATTCACCTAAAGCACTTGTATACATACATTGATAATTAGTAATCAACCAAAATTACAACTATCACTAAGTATCCCTTCATGAAAATTTTTTCTATTTTTAAAGATCAGTATGATTTATTTATCAAAACACCACTTTTTAAAAAAAATTCTTTAACGTTAACTTAGCCTTTTGACACGAAGGCAAACACCTTGTTATGGATGTCCCCTGGTAACTCAACTAGGCCAAGTTTTATTAATTAGCTTGGTTGGATATCATTCTAGCCTTTTGATGCAAAGACAAACATTTTGTCGTGAATGCCCCCATTTACTCAGCTATATCACATTCTCAACTGGTTACTAGCTCTATTCATAACTCAATATTTATTTCAATAGGGCCAGTGAAATAGTTATTCATTTAATAGACATACACAATTTTTTTCACATAGCCTAACTGAATTCTTTTAGTCAGTCATCCTAATGAAAGACTGCTAATGATACTAACATATTCAATTGACTTATAATTACAAATTTATGTAACAAATTTCCTAAGATGAACAAACTGACATCATATCTTAATTAACATGCATATTTAATCAAAGATACTTAAAATATAAAACGCACAAGTCAATATGCCTTTACAAATTCAATGACTATGTTCAAAGCTAAAATACTTCCATCATGTTATTGCCATTGACACATTCACACAATTTACAAATTTGCAACATATGTTCACACTATGTCAACCTAATCAAAAACTAACAACACGGTATACAAAATTCACACTCATGATATGCCAATGTAAAATCCTCCTCACATTTAAACATCACATTGTCTTCAATGTGAGAAAAATAAAACGAAAAATAAAAATGACAAGAAAAAATAAAAGGAAAGGTTAAGAATACAAAACCAGGAGATTGAGGTGGTGACAGTGTTGGTTACGGAATGTGGAGATACTTTTACCCATGAAATTTTGGCAATTCTTTCCCCTCAAATCAAAAATAAAAATAACAAAATACTAATAAAGTAAAACAAAAAAAACTTATATTAATTCTTGGGTTGCCTCCTAAGTAGTGCTTAGTTAACGTCATTAGCTTGACGTGCTCTTCCTTCCACACTCAACTTGGGTCAATTATGTAACATTCTATTTCCATATAACGGGTTGAACCATAGAAATGGGTACACGTGAGATCAATAGGAAAACACATCTCATGCTCATGCATTTGTGAACAGTGATTTCTGCACATGAAAAATATCTGTACATGCATT
>JANZXP010000006.1:23268748-23290601 GCA_027576715.1 Erythroxylum flavicans
CTTGAATTGTTCCATCTTCCTTGCATTACTCTGTTTGGAAATAAGACAGATAAATGTTTTGTTCCATTTTTTGAGGATTGTTCCTCTCTTATAGAACTCATCCACTGATGCTCCACTTCTTGTCCTATAATATCCCAGTGTTTTTGAAAGAATCTCCCATTATAACCATCTAGTCCTGGAGCTTTGTTGGGGTTCATTGACAAAAATAGCATTCTTGATTTCTTCCCTTGTTATTTCTCTTACCAACACCACTTTGTCGTCTTCATCAAGTTGTTTAAGCCTTGCTAGAACCTTTTCGGGTATATTTCTTACTGGCATTACAGTCCCAAATTGTTAAGTAAAGTACTCTAAGGCAACCCTCTTCTTACTTTCAATGTCCTCATAAACCTACCTCGTGTCATCTTCCCGTAATTGGATAGAATTCTTATTCCTCCTAGTTGAAATTAAGCTCATAAAGAACATGTCTCACCCTCCTTAATCCAAAGCATCTGAGATTTCTACATTAATAGAGTATTAGTACTATTTAACAGTAGATTTTATTTCCCTACCAATGCGGCTTCTTGTGTTTTTATATGCAAATCTTCTAGTCTAACCAATATTTCCTTCTGACATTACTTTAGCTCTTCCAAAGCTTTAGTTAGAGCTTTCACGTCTAGTTGGACTATTTTCCTACTTAGTAATTTCAGTCGGTTCTATACGTCTTTGAGTCTCATAGTGATTTGATATCTTTTTGATCTGGGTATGGCCCCCTGCATCTCCTTAGTGAGTATATTTTTGAAGTCAACATTGTCCATCAAGTGATTGAAGATCCTAAATAGGGTTGGATTGAAGATCCTAAATGGGGCCTCCTCCTATTGCCCGTTTGCAACTCCACTACTATTGGACTGTGATCCGATACAATTGAATCATCAAATAAAGCGCTATTTGTAGGGTAGTTCTCTATCCATTTGTCATTTACCATTCATCGGTCCAATTTTTTCAGTAAAAACCAATCTCCCGATTGCTTATTAGTCCAAGTATAAGCATTACCATACCATTTCAGATCAGCCAACCCAATTCTCTCCACCACTTCCTGAAGTACTCGATAGTCGACTTGGTTACAACTTCTCCCACTCCTTGCTTCTTTAGATTTAAGAATACAATTATAGTCACCTAACACCATTTATAGCAACCTTATGAGATGGCTACTGTTCTCCAACTCTTGCCAAGCTTGTAGTCTTTGGAACTTATGATTGGCTGCATACAATACTGTAATGGCAATCTCAGTCCCAGTAGCTTTAAGCAAGACATCATAATGTATCAACTGATCAGTTCCAATAACCTGCACTACATCCACTGTCTCAGCATTGGAGCCTATTACCACTCTTCCATTGAAATGATGAGCATGATTGCTCAGAACCCCTCCATCCCCTATCTAGGAACCATAAACTCTTCTCCAATTGCTCCATCTTTATTTTAGTTTCCAATAAACCAACAAAATCTAACTTGTTGTTCTTGATAAACTCTTGAACCTCAAGTTGTTTATTCAGACTGCTAAGCCCTCTAATATTCAATACTGTAACCTTAATCACTTTTTCCTTTTACCTGCCCTTTTTCTCTCATACTTCCTACGCAACCCAGGGTTATGCTTATTGGGTCACTTTTGGTACCAAAAGTTCCCCCTTCCCCTCACCAGAGTGTCAATAGTCCCCTCTACTTGACCTATTTTATTGACTAGTAGATCATTCAATGCCAAACTCATCACCTGCTGCCCATCCTTGGGGTCTTGAATATCCCCCACTAATGGTACTCCACTTATTACCATTTGATGCTTCTCCTTATTCTTTTCTAGTGGTTTATTTCCAATCTTATGATTCTCCTTTAAAGACAAGTTGTGCGAAGCCTGTGCTTCTAGAGATAGCCCTCCATCAGCTCAGAAGTCCTTCTCTTGGTTTGGGCTTGTCTCATTCATTTGTTGTCCCTCCTGTTATTCTTTCCTTTTCTAAACCTGCTTCTCTTCTTTCATATTCAGTCTCCATATGTATGTTACTCTAATTGTATCCTCTACTAGATCTCTATTCTCATATAGTTTCATGATTCTTAGGGAATTCGGTAACTTCCTCGATATATCTGATTCGATACAAACTCTAGCATACCCAATCCACTTCAATAAAGTTGTATTCTCATCGAGTCCTAAAGGTTTGCCTATCTTGTTCGCAATGTAACTCATCCCTTATGTGGGCCAATATTCCAAAGGAATCTTGTGAATATTTACCCAAAATGGTAAAGAGGTAATCCTATTCCTGTCCAAAGTAACTCCAGGTTGCCACTTCTTAATCAGTATTGGATGCCCCATTATATGCCAAGGCCCAACTTCTAGCACTTTCTGTGCATTATCTTCAGTATTGAATTGCAAGACAAATAATTCATCTTCATTTACCATTGTATTCACAATAGCTTAGGCCTCCATATAACATTAGTCCACTTGTTAACTACAAGAAAAGCTAACCGCTTCTTTAGAAAAAATTCCACAAGAGCAGTTCGCCACTCTTGAGCACCTTACTGACACCTCCATTGATGCGTGGATTAGTTTGACCCCATCGATCTCGAAAAATTGAAGTCTCCCTAGATTTTCGGAGTCTAATCGACCTCTAAGTGGGCTTCTTCTTCTCCATTCCCCGCTAATTCTTTACTGGAGCTTTCCCTAAAGGTGGGAAATCCGAATTAGACAATATATATAAGTTCAATCATTTCTAATAAGAATTTACATCATAGTTTCTCTTGTTTTTTAATCTAGTTATTTTGATGTATGGTTAAGCTAACTTGCTTGAAACAAAGAGTTTATTGTCTGAAACTTTTTTCACATTAGGTAAATAAGAGAAGGGCTGCTAAAATTCTACCATTTTATTATTATGAATATAATGGTGAAGGATTAAACTTGAGGATATATAGGCTAGCATTTTAAAATAGTGGTAAAGGATTAAACTTGAGGATATATAAGCTAGTGTTTTTAGCATCATCGCAAGCAACAAATAACCAATTCCTATGAAAACATAAGATCAACACCCTTTTAAAGTGAAATCTTTCTTAGTTGGTTCTGTTTGGACAAGCATAAGCCTATTAGTTCCTATCCTATGTCCGATATTAAATGTTAATCATGTTGGAAATCTAAACTTAATATGATCCAATAGTTAAAGTGTTTATAGCGGACAGAATTTGAGGTTAATTTAAGAGAGAATTTGAAAGGACAAATGTTAGTCATTTTGGGTGTGTAACTTATGGATTTAAAGCTCTTTAAGTCTATTTCAGTTAATGAAAGTTTCAAGTCATTTAGGCTTCTCTTTAAAATGTTATGGCTATTTGGTCAGAACTAAATGTGCTATTTAGAATTCCATTATTTATTGTTATACAAATTTCTAGAGTCTTCATCTGATGTTAGGCTTTATAAGGAGTTGTATTTAATTGTTATTGTAGAGAATCCAAAGAGTTGATAATACAAAGAAGCTTGTTATTTTTCTCTTCTCTTTACTTTAAAAGTGTCAAATACACTATTAGACTATAAAAAATTGGTATCAGAGCTATGGCAATCTCCAGTATGACGCCACTTAGACAATTTCCATTACTGTGCCTAACGAAGAATAATTATGACAATTAGAGTATAAAAATAAAGGCATTGCTTAGCACACAAGATGTATAGGATGTAGTTGAGAATGGTGAACTAGCAACAATGGGTAATATATTGGCGAATTAGATAAAGACGCTGAAAGAGACCTATATGAAAGATAAAGCAACACTTTGCCTCCTTTTTCAAGCAGTTGATAAATCCGGTTCTGAGAAGATAGTCGACGCGACAACATCAAAGGAGATATGGGAGATTCTTGAAAAAGCATACAAAGGTACGAACCTAGTGAAATAAGTTCGCCTACAAAAACTTTGAGGTAAGTTTGAATTTTAAAAAATTAAAGAGTCAGAATGTGTGTCCGATTATATTACAAGGGTGCAAATAGTGGTGAATCAACTCAAAATAAATGATGAGGAGATGAGTGATGGTCGAGTCGTAGAGAAAATACTGAGGTCCTTAGCTGATGATTTTGAGAATATGGTGTGTGTAATAGAAGAGTCTAAAAAGTTGGTGGAGATGTCCATCTATGAGCTCTCAATTTCTTTGGAGGCCCATGAACAAAGAAAGACACAAAAAGAAATAAGAGGTGTCGAAGGAAGCACTTCAAGCTAAGGAGCCACTAAAAGAAGAGAAGTTGGACAACTTTAGTAGAGGTCGTGGTGACTATAGAAGCCGAGGTAAAGGTCGTGGCAGAGGCCATGGTAGAGAATAAGACTGGAAAGAGAATACAAAAGATAAGAGTCAACAAAACTAGTACGACGAAGGTCGAGGTCAAGGAAGAGGAAGATCAAGTAAATACAATGTTCAATGTTATAATTGTAAAAATTATGGCCAATATGCAGCTGAATGTTATTACAATGTGAAGAGAAATAAGAATGAAACAAAGGAAGAAAAAGGACGTGATGGTGTAGTGTTGCTAGCAAGCAAGGAGGCCGACCATAATAATGATTCAGTATGGTACTTGGACACTAGTGCGAGAAACCATATATGTGGTTACAAGCACATGTTTATTGAAATAGAACAGATTGTGGATGGTCATGTATCATTTGGAGATGCCTCAAAAGTGAAAGTCAAAGGGCAAGGTAAAATTCTTATTCAATGTAGAAATTGAAATAAGACCTAATGTTTATTACGTCCCAGATATGAGCAGCAATAGTTTGAGTTTGGGTTAAATGTTGGAACATGGTTACACAGCTTTATTTGAGGGACCAAAATAATTGGTTGTTAGCCCAAGTAGAAATTACCAAGAACCGTACGCTTAAGTTGAATTTGGTGAATGTACAAGCAAGATGTTTAAAGGCTTATGTAGAGGATAAAACTTGGTGGTGGCGTTTGTGGTTTAGGCACCTCAATTTTGGTGGTTTGAAACAATTAGCAAATAAAAGAATAGTGAATGGTATACCAAACATAGAATGCTCCGATAAATTTTGTGAAGGTTGTGTGTTAGGAAAACTTCCTAGGAATTCTTTTCTGAAAGAAGCAAGATATCGTGCAAAGAAGGTGCTTGAATTGCTTCGTACTGATATTTGTGGTCCAATAACTCCTAACTCTTTTGGTAAGCATAGTTACTTTATTATTTTTATTGATGATTATTACCAGAGAACTTAGGTTTATTTTTTAAAGGAGAAATTGGAAGCAATTCTTTTTTTAAGAAATTTAAGGTGCTTGTTGAAAACTTGAGTGGTGAGCGTAAAAAGGCTTTGAGGTCTGATAAAGGTGGTGAATTTACATTAAAAGAGTTTGTAAATTTTTGTGATGAGAATGACATTAGAAGGTTCTTAACAACTCCTTATTCATTTAAACAAAATGGAGTAGCGGAGAAAAAGAATCAGACCATACTCGATATGGTTCGAAGTATGCTAAAAAGTAAAAACATGCCGAAGGAATTTTGGGCTAAAGTAGTAAGATGTGCGATGTATTTGTAGAATCATTGTCCAACATCAAATTTGGAGAATGTTACCCTACAAGAAGCATGGTGTGATGTCAAACCATCAGCGGCACATTTGAAGGTGTTCGAAAGTGTAGCTTATGTTCACATTCCGGATCAAAGGTGTATAAAGCTTGATGACAAAAGCAAGAAGCAAATTTTTATCGGCTATGATGAAAGTTCTAAAGCATATAATCTCTATGATCCTTTTATAAAAAAATACTTATGAGTTGTGATGTGCAAGTTAATGAAGAAAGCATGTGGAATTGGAGTTCCATGGAGGAGATGACTCATGAAAAAGTGAAAGGAGTAGCATCAACAATAGTTTTCACACTAATAAACATAACTAAATCGTCAACAACACAAATTGGACCATCTTCAACTTTATTTGATGATGAATATGAGCCAAAAATACCAAAAATTAGAAGCTTGCGAGACCTATACGAAGTGACAAATGAATTACACTTGGTGTATCTTTGGGCGGATGTGGAGGACATCATATTTGAGTAAGTTGTAAAAGATGAGAAATGGAAAGGTACGATGCAAGAGGAGATGAAAGCAATTGAGAAGAATGATATTTGGGAACTTGCAAAATTACCTAAGACTCATAAGCCTATTGGTGCGAAGTGGGTTTACAAAAAGAAGACGAATGTGTAAGTCGAAATTGAGGGATACAAGGTGAGACTAATGGCAAAGGGATACAAGCAAAAAGTCAAGATTGATTATGAAGAGGTGTTTGCCCCAGTTATAAGAATGGAGACAATTTGGCTACTAATTTTATTGGCGACTTAAAACAAGTGGAATATTTTTCAAATGTGTATGAATTTGACATTTCTAAAAGGAGTGCTTGAAGAAGAGGTTTACATCAAACAACCCCTTGGATATGTAAAAGTCGGTAAAGAGAATAGGTGTTGAAGTTAAAAAAGGCATTGTATGGGTTAAAGCAAGCTTTAAAAGCATGGAACACCTGAATAGATGCATATTTCAAAGAGAATGGGTTTATGAATTATCCATATGAACATGCGTTATATATGAAGTTATGAAAAGATGACATGTTATTTGTGGCCTTGTATGCAGATGACTTAATTTTTACAGGAAATAAGAAGAAAATGATTGAGAAGTTTAAGTTGGAAATGACAAAAGAGTTTGAGATGATCAATTTAAGTTTCATGTCTTATTTTCTCGGATTAAAAGTGAGACAAGATAAATCTGAAATTTTTTTGTCTCTAGAAGCATATGCAAAGGAGATTTTAAAGAAGTTTAAAATGGAAAATTGTAATCCCATAAGCACCTCGGTTGAGGGTGGTACAAAATTGTCCAGAGATGATGAAGGCAAGGCAATTGACGCAACATTGTATAGAAGTTTGGTTGGAAGTTTACGTTATCTTACATGCATAAGGCCAGATATAGCGTATGGAGTTGGCTTGGTAAGCCATTACATGGAGGAGCGAAAAATGACACATTGTAAAGCCATAAAACAAATTCTTTGTTATATTAAAGGTAAATTATCTCATGGCTTATTTTACTCTCACATTAATGAGTTTGATCTTGTTGGATATTACAATAGTGATTGGAGTGGAGATATGGATGATAGAAAGAGCTCTACGGGTTTTGTATTTTCCATGTGAAGCATGACATTTATGTAGATTTCAAAGAAACAACTTATAGTTACTTTGTTAACTTGTGAAGTAGAATATATTGATGTATCTTCATGCATTTGTCACTCTTTGTGGCTGCATAAGTTACTAAATGAGACGAACTTTTCTCAAGAGAAGCCAACATAAATTTGAGTGGATAATAAGTCAGTAATTGAATTGGAAAAGAACCAGTGCATCATGAAAGGAGCAAGCATATTGATGTGCATTTTCACTTCATACGGGAGCATGTGAAAGATGGTGACATGGAGATGACTGATGTGATGAGTCATGATTAAGTAGCAGATATATTCGTAAAACCACTGCCAATTGAACTCTTCAACAAATTCAAGAATTTGCTCGGGATGCAAGAAAGAAAATAATTAAGTTTAAGGGGATGTTGAAAATCTAAAATTTATATGGTCCAATAGTTAGTGCTTGCAGTGGACAAAATTTAAGGCTGATTTAAAAGAGAATTTGAAAAGACAAACGTTAGTCATTTTGGGTATGTAACCTATTTATTTAAATCTCTTTAAGTCTAGTTTCAGTTGGTGAAAGTTTCAAGTCATTTAGATTTCTCTTTAATAATTTATGGCTATTTTAGTGAAGAATGGTCAAAATTAACTATATTGTTTATTATTTTATTATTTATCGTTATACGAATTTCTAGAGTCTTCATATGATATTTGGGCTTTATAAGGAGTTGTAATCGGTTGTTATTATAGAGAATCTAAATAGTTGATAATACAAAGAAACTTGCTTATTATTCTTCTCATCTCTATACACCATTAGACTCTAACAAATCAAGCGTCTGGTGCTTGTCATGTGGCACTACCTCTGCGATAGCTTCTTTTTAGTCCACATTTCTGCTTGAACAATAAAATATTTTAGTTATTGATTCTTTCTTCCATAGACAAGTAAGGGGATCAGATCTCCTATACTAGTTATGGTATTCTTATCATGTTCTATTAAATCTCATCCACACATTTACGTAGACCCCACATAAATGTATTAATGAAACAGGGTTAGAACAGAGTAAATGAAACAGAGGATTTGATGGGACAAATAAAACTGTATTGGAAGTTAATATATTTTTAGAGATGTGGGTTTTAGATGTGACTTTTTTTTTTCTTGTTATAGAAAAGGGAATGTTCATCTTGAGGGGTCGCAATCCAATTCTTTACATTGCTTCTTTACTTTTTGTCAGGTTTCACATGACATGGGAATGAACTGGAGTTTCTTTTTATAATAAGAAAAATTTAAGAAACCCATATATACTATAAAATCTCATAGAGTGAATGTAGGTTGGAATGGAAACTTGGGCTTAGTCTAGTTTAAAGTCATTGAAACCAATATGATTTAACTGGGTTTTGGACAAGGTTAGACTCGGATACCCAAGCCCAACCTGTCCAAAGCCCAAACTTGAAGATATTTTCTCCCACATTCTTCATCTCTGGTTGTAGCATTGTTGAGCTACCATTAGGATCAAAAAATTATGAGATGTTCCTTTTGTCTGCATTTTAAAAAAAAGTTCTAATAAGACCCTAATATTGAAGGAAGATTCTTTTCACAAAGACGAGCTTAAGGGGCTAAAATGGGAAATAATGATATGGTAAAATATAAAAAAGAGAGAATCTTTTTAAGTTTTCCTATCTCTTAACTATCTCCTCCCCCATTTTTTTCCTTTAGTTCTTTTGTCATTACTGATTGTGGGTGTTGATTTTTGCCTCTTATTCTTATCAAAGACTAAACCTTTTTGTTATATTTATCTGTAGAAATCAAAATGGGTAATCAAGGTGATATGAGTTTGCCTAGAGACCTGTTTGATCCTAGCTTAGCTGGGAGGAATAAGGATGATGGATTTGAGAGTAAGTTTGGAAGTAATAATCCTAAAGGTGGTGGTTCTAGTAATGAATAAAAGGTTTGACATGATTAGAGGGCTAGATGCGTAGGAAGAAGAAGTAAGCTTTGGGGTTCAAATTAGGCTTAAGCCAGATTAGGCTTAGGCTTGGGCCTTTATCTTAAGCTTGATCTGGCCTCAGGATGAGTCCAGGCTTAATCAATACATTTTTGTCATAACCAAACCTACTGTCATTACTAAGTGAAGGTGGCAAGACTTCACATGCATGATTAGATCATCACTTGTACTCCTTCGGCTCATAAATAATAAGATAAAAGCCCTTTCACCCTAACCAAACATGGTTGGTGTGAGTGGTTTAACACTCTCATCCTTTAACTAGAGGTCTCAAGTTTGAGCCCTGGGAATGGAAAAATCTGTTTGGCCAGCACTTTACCCCTTTCGGGCTGACCTAGTGTGAGCGAGGATTAGTCTGGGTGTGGATGTCTTAAAGGCGCTTTCCTATAGTTGGGACCCTCCTAGGAGACCTCGTGGGCTGACAAAAAAAAAAAAGCCCTTTCACCTTTTTGTTGGATAAGGCATGATGGCAGATTGTACTCTCCCATATAATGAAGATGTGCCTTTTTTTTATAGACAGTACGTATCAAAATTCCAAGAATTATATTTTAGGTGTTAGATGCATATAATCACCGTACTAGATTGCAATCACCATTAAGACAAGTTTCATGATATTTGTATCGATATTTTTAAATATTTTTATAATAATTTCAATTAATTATTGTAAACTCTTGTAGAATATTTAGTAAACACTTGATATAGTTCAAATCTATATTAATAATATTTAAGTTTTCTTGCATTCTTATATTTGACTAATTTTTATATGATTTAGATGTAATTAATTAATATTTTCATTTAATTTTTGAATTGTGGTATTTGATTTGTTAATTTAATATTTTTGAATTAAATAAAATTACTAATGTTTAAAGTTGAAGGATAACATTATTTTAAAAGAAATATTAGAACCAAGACACTTATAATATGAAAATATGATTAATTTTGTGTGACATTGCATGATTTTTAACATGTTTTAAGATTGAAATGAATAAATTATAAAGAGATTAATTAATTTGGTTAATATTTATCATCACTAAAGCTGAAATTTGGCAAAATAAATGAAATATATTTGTCTAAATAAGGAATTTAATACAAAGTAGTAATTAAATTCATTTTCAAATATGTTTGACATATGCTAGTGATAGATTTTAAATAATATGTATATTAAGGCTTTGTTAGGGTTATGTAAATATAGTGCTCTAAAAAGCAGGTGTATTTATATATAACTTAATTTTCTTTCAATTATAATATTGTAATGAAAATATTTACTATTAATAAAACAAAAGAGTTTGGTTTTATTTGTCTGAACATAATATAACTATTAATAAGGTACGAAAGGTTCTTTTGTAAGTAATATGCATATACATGGAGATGTATGGGAAACATGTATATTATTAGAATCTAAATTAATTGATTCACCGTCGAATAATCATGTTGGTCGCTTGATTATGGTTAAGACTGTAGTGTTGCGATTTACCTTCTTATAAGTAAAGGAGTTTACTTCAAGGGAATGATGAGTTTCAAATCATGATAGTGGTTGACTATTGATAATGGCACTATTAAATGAATATAGAATCGCGTATGTTTTAAAGAATAAAGTAGGCCGTTACTTTAATCTTAAAACATACACCTTAGCATTCGTTTATTACGAACTATAATCTTGATGAGTAGTGAACTCGTGTGTGTTTCGTTATAATTCTTGATATGATCAAAATGGATTTTTACATGGTATCAATCCAGTGTCCATATGTTGGAATTATTAATTGAAACATGCATGAGGGAACATTCACTCAAATAATGAGTTTATAGTTATATCATCACTTTTAGATGTTTTACGGAGATTGGTGATTAAAGTGGCGCTAGTAGTTTTGATGGACTAGTTACCCATCAAGTCTTAACACCAAGATTAGATCTTGTGTGTTAATCACCATGTAGAGTGAAATGGGAAATCTAGAAGGAAAAACCAACATAAGGGTAAAATGGTAATTTTACTCTTTATTGTTTGGATGGCTATAATATTGTTCATAATAGAGTTTGCGAGTGGACATTAAATTAATTATTTTGAAACACATTTTCTCATAATTTTAAGTAATTCAAGAGTTCAATCAATTGTCTTTAGTGGAATGACATTTGGTTAATAAGTCGGAATTAATTCTAATGAGATTAAATTAATTCCAGACTTATTAGAGCTTGAATTATTTAAGTCCAACTGGATTCTCCACTTGGCTTCTAGGAAGGTTATTAATGAAAGTAAGAAAAATAAATGGAGGTTACCGGATAGAAAATAAGTTAGAAAAGAGAGAAATGGACGAATTAGATTCGAGCCAATAAGACCGGAACTATTTAATTAAGAGTTAATTAAATTGGGTTTTAAGCCTATAATTAAATATTGGGCTTACACTAATCAATTGTTAATTATAAGCCCAAAAGAACATGTAATATTAGGCTAGATTTTGATTTGATTTGATTAATTTGATTAATTGAATCGAAACAAATGTTTTAAAATAAAATAGAGGGCAAAACCGAATTCCACATTAATGTAGATTTCGGTTTTGTAGCTAAATGGACAACAATACATTTAGCATTGAATTGCTAAATACACATGCAGTTTTTTTAGTATTCTTTTGATTAAAGAATGAAGTAATGCTCTTCATCATTAAAAGGTTAATGACTGTCCATTAATCCATTAACATTGCATTCTTTTTGATTAAAGAATGAATTGAATGAAGAGATGTGGCTGTCCATTAACGTTTTGTGCAGCCCTCTTTACATTCTTTTGATTAAAGAATGAATGGTTGGTTTTAATGTAGGATAACGTACAGCTCATTTGATGATGCATGAATTTTAGTATGATTTGCTAAAATAAATGTGTGTTATCATAACTCTCTCCACTCTCTCCCAATTCTCCATTCGGTAATGCTCTTTCATAAATGGTTTTAGTGGCTAGTTTTTAAAGCACCTTACATGAAAACATTATGATGTTAGATAACGTCCAAGTGTTGGATATGTAAGGACAATTGATTTAGCATTTGATGCTAAATGTATGTGAGGTGTCTTTCTCTCCAAGCTCTCAAACCGTCGCATATAGCAAAAGAGAAGCTATTCATTTTGTTCTCTTAACTAGCCGAAGATAGAAAAACAAAGTCTTCAATTATTTTTCTTCTCCTTTCCCAAAAAAGAATTTTGATAATCAAGTTGTCCAAGGAGAACAAGTTGTAGATTGGATTGGTTGAGGACACATCAGCGAGGAGTAGAAGCTGTAGTGAGGAGTCGGTAATATTCCGATCTTGTTCTTATTTTATTTATTTTCCTTATGTTGTATCATGTATGGATTAAAAGCATGTTGATTTGGTATTTATGCTTCCGCTGTGTTTTGATTTTGGAAATATTTTTTGAAATCTACCGTTTAACCAAACCAAGTATGTTTTTGTTTTCGATCTAACAGGCTCAACTTATAGGGTAGTTTACACAAGTCTACATTATAATTTAAATGTGTATACTATTTAGTTTTTCCTAGCCTAATAGGCTTAGGACTATTTGGAATATTATCACTCATGAATTTGTAACTTTTAAGTGCATTGTCTTAAACCTATGACAAGGCTCAAGATTTCTAATGATTAAGGTTTGATCTAAATATAAAGATAAGGCCTAATTTTATTATTTAAAGTTAATCCAATTTTATAGTAGAATTAGACTAAGTTTCTATCTCTAATTAGACTAAGTTTCTATCTCTATTAGGTTTCATTTATATAAATGAGGCATCATGAGTTATGATCACTCGATAAAAGGATTAGATGAAATGGGGAATCTTTTTGAAACTAACATATCAATAACTTATAAATGGATGCCTTAACTCAAAAGTAAAAATGAATGGAGACCCACAAGTAGAATTATCAAGAATGGAAAGATAGTGGAACAATTGGATGATGCTTTAGATAAACCAAAGGATGAAAATATTGAAAAAGTGCAATTTGGATCCAACAATGAGGAAATGCAATCTGAGCAGCAAAAGGAAAAATCATAGATTATGGAAACTAAAACTCAACAAATTGAGGAAGAAGCCACTGTAATATCCCTTATCATAGAGGCAACTAAGTAGTTAACAATCACCAAAGCTAGTGTCATTATAGACAAAATAGAAGGCCTAAAGAACCTATGCAATGGTGGACAAGAAAAGAACAACTTTACCCCAGTGGTGATAAGCTCTGGAAAAATAAAACCAAAAGGACCCTGGCTCCTAACAACTCTAAATGTCCATAAGTTCTTGAAATGTTATGGGATTGGACAACCCACTTAAGCAACTAGGGGTCTTCAGGAGACAAAAATAAAGGAAAGTAAGATTTAAAAGTTATGGATCATATAAAACAATTAAAAGTTAATTACTAACTGTAGGATCACCATTTTAGGAGAGTCCTTATGGTAGTGAATATTGTCCTTATAGAAATCTACTTCCATTAATCCAGTTCACAAGTAATTGATATATGGATAGGAACACATCATCAAGGTATCTCTAAGTTTCATCTATTGAGCTAACACTATCTACTAAAGGAATGTTCTTTGGCAAGATCCAAACCTTACAGCAGTGACCATGAATGTACCCTGGTTGATTCTTACAGAGTTCAACTAGATCTTATTCACTTAGATTTTGATGGAGGTGTGGAATCTATAATTGCATGCAAAGCCTTCCAAGCTTGCACCTAGAATCTTAAATTTACTGAACTAAGTTAGCAAAGAAACTATTTTACGTAGAAAAACAAGCAATATGGAGAATGGTTCTTGAGAAGGAAGTTTGATGGGGCCTTTATAAACCATAAATAATGGTGCAATTCCAAAATGCAAAGGCTAAATTTGGTTCCTTTGCTGATTTCTCGCCTCTTAGCAAAGTCATTGTATCAACCTCCACATCTTCTTATGCAGTCATTGCGTAGGCTTCCACCTCCATTTCTTTTGCTATCCCTTTTTAAAATAACTCTCAGCAATCTCTATATGAAAAGCATGAATCTCAAGTTAGGAAAAATGGGTACAAGTTTTTAGAGATCATAAAGTAGATACTAAACTATCATACTACACCCCTAAAGGATATATAGATTCGATTATGGTATCTCCTTTATTAGAGGAACTTAAATCATATCATAATTCTTGTATAGAAGTGTATCTCACCTAATGATGAAGGAGTGGAAAATTTAAGTTTTACTGATGTGTATGCAAATGATGGCAATGTCTTCTTTTTTAGGTTCTTAAATGAAAAAGAAGCAAAAAAGATTCTTGTGATAGGTCCATGACATGTTTATAACAAACCTTTGCTACTAAAATCGTGGAGACCAGGTTCAAATATGGGTGAAATAAAAAAAGATAACATCCCTATTTAGATATGCATATATGATGCTCCCTTTAAGTATTGGACCACCATTATGTTGAGCCATCTAATAAGCTTCATTGGCAGACCAATCTGCATTAACCAAACCACTGTAGAGATCTCAAGGATTAACTTTTCTGGACTCTGTGTTATAGTAAGTGCTTTGTTAGCTTTGCCTGATAGTATCACTATTATTAAATTTAATAAAGATTTTGATTTTCTTGAAGATGAGTTAAAAGGGACTTATGCAACGAAACCTAAAAAGGTAGAGCATCTTAAAAAGTGGTAGCCCCCGAGAAGGAAATTTTAGATGGGCTACTATAGGGAAATTATTGAACTTAACTCTGCTAGTGAATTACTTCTAGCCTAATCCAACAATGAGGTGGGGAATAAGATGAATAGATAATGTATTAAGATAATATGGCTGATACTCAAGGAACTGGAAAGAAAACTGATATAGATAAAATACAGTCACCATCTAAGAGAGTTAATACTCTAGAGGTAGATAAATATGACATACTAGATCAGGCTATTGATAAGGTAGGGAATGAGGCATATGGTAAGAAAGCACTAATTCATAAGGATACAATGATTGATAATCCAGTGGAATAAGAGAAAACTAAATGTGAAAAGTTACAAACCTCTTCTAAGACATTAGTAAAAACTAAATGTGAAAAGTTTCAAACCTCTTCTAAGACATTAGTAACACATGATAGCATTCCTATAACTTCCTTTGCTAAACCTGGGGACAATAAATATGATAGGAAAATTGGTATTTCTAGTAATTCGGAGGATGATATGGAGTTTGAAACAATTGTTAGGAGCAAGTTATGCAGGAAGAAAAAACCTCCTTCCTTTAAAATTAACCTGTGAAGATTATATTTTAGAATATAAGAGGAGTTAATGCTCCATCCAAGAAGATTTTGTTGAAGGAATTTATCCTTCAAAATAAGCCTAACATAATAGGCATTTTAGAGGCCAAGATCAAACAACATAAATGTAATTTATTGTCATCTTTGTAGTCAAAGTAGAGGTAGCTTACAAATTGGAGGATTATTGTGCTTTATGACTAATTAGCTATGAATGTTAGTGTTATTCTCATCACCTTTATATATGCTCACAATAAATTCTACCAAAGGCTTTCATTATGGAATAAGTTAAGAGAGTTAGTAGCCAACATATATGAGTCTTGTATATTGACTGGAGGGTTTAACTTAATCATGCCCATGGATGAGGCCATAGGAGAGAAAGCTTCTAGACAACCATGTTCTAAGATGAGGTAGTGTTTGACAGATAGTCCAGGAGGTAGGAATCTATTCATTTAGAGTAATAATCAAAGCATTCTTAATCTTATCAGTGAAAAACTTGATTATAGTTTGGCTAACTAGAATAGTTCCAATCTTTTCCTAATAGCTTCTTAGTGCCTCCCAATCTAAGCCTTTCTGATCACTCTGCTATTATTACTCAAGATCATGAGGTAAAACTCAAAATTCCATTTGTGTTTAATAATTTTCTTGATAATTTGGATGGCATTGATATTGCTATATAGAAAGGCATTAGTGCTACTGTTTTAAGGACCAAACAATACATTTATTCTCAGAGGATGAAACTGATTAGGAATGAATTAAAGAATCTGCATAGGAATAACATTTTTAACACATAATATCTTCTTTATACAACTATGTAGGCTTTGAATTCCATACAGGAGGCTTTTAACAAAAATCCATACTCTTCAAACCTTCAAGAATGTGAGAGAATAGCCAAAATCAATCTATCTATAACTCTTATGTTTGATTTCTTTATAATGAAGGAAATATTTATAATTGTATGGGTTAAAGATAGTGACAATAATTCTACTTTCTTTTATAAAGCTATAGTATCAACGAGAGTTCCAAATAAGATCATATCCATAGAAAAGGATAACAATATTATCTATAAATAGTAACTACTATTAAAGGAGATAGCAAATTATTTTAATAATACAATGAATGCTCTTACATATGCTTTATCATCTACTCAACTTGTAAGAGAAATAATGAAGGAATGTTTTACTTCTTGGAAGAGGCACTTACTAACTGAACTAGTAACCATACAAGAGATTGAAAGGACTTTGAAACTATTAGATCCTCATAAAGCTCCAAAGCGTGATGACTCTAACATCAAATTCTTTTTTAAAGCTTGAACAATGATAAAAGATATAGTAGTGTTCAAGAATGGGAAGCTATCAGAAGACATCAATATAACATATATCACTTTGATTCCTAAGGGTAGTGAGCAAAATAAGTTTATTGATTATTTCCTTATAGCATGGTGCAATGCTATATAGAAGGTAATCTCTAAACTGCTAACTGAAAGGGTTAAAAGGGTGTTTATTAATCATATTCATCATTCTCAAGTAGCTTATATTCCAGGGAGGAACATGGGTGATAATATTATCATCTTGCAGTAACTATTAAGGAATTATTTCAATAAAAAAAGGGGAAAGAATTGTATAATCAAAATTGATCTTAAGAAAGTATATAATAATGTTGATTGGAACTTTACGATAAACATCATAAAAGCCATGAATTTTCTAGACATCTTTATTAAATGGATGCAATAGTGTATTTCTACATGTACCTTTCATATATTGGTCAATGATGAGCGAAATAGAGCCATCAAAAGCTAGAAAGGGATTAGCCAAGGGGACCCCACTTCCTCTTACATGTTTGGATTAATTATAGATGTTCTAAATAGACCTTCAATGAGGGCATTGGAGAAAAATAAAACTTTTGAATTTCATTCTAGATATAGAAAACTCAACATCATTATCTCACCATTGATGATAATTTGATCATTCTATCTAAAGTTGATAAGCATTCCATCACCTATCTCTTTAATGCCTTAAAAAGTTTCTCTAAAATGTCTAGATTAGAAGTCAATGTCTTTAAAAATGTTGTTTTCTATCTAAATAGGAAAAAAATTAGGAGTGGATGATTTTTTTTTAATTTCAGGAATTTACAATGAGATTGCTTCCTTTTAAACATATTGGAATTCCCATAACTGTGATCAATCCTACTCAAAGAGATTTTTAACCCCTTATTGACAAGGTGTAGAGCAAAATAGTTAAATGGAGCATTAAGACCCTTTCATTTACAGGTATGGTGCAACTGAAAACTATAATACTGAATTCTATCAATATCCACCGAGTCTCTCACCTAACTCTACCTTAGTTTATCATCAGATCCATATATAATCTTCTAAAATTTTTTTGATGGTCTAGGGGATATTCTGAGAATTATAAAGCAACCTTTAAGTTGATAACTATCTTCCTAAAAAATAGGGAGATCTTGGTATCCTTCCTTTAAAAATTCTTAATAAGGTGATGCATACAATGATGCTATAGAAACTAATTGATGAAAAGCAATAATTATGGTCAAAGTAGGTATAGGAATGTTATATAAAAGAAAGGAGATTTTAGAAATGTAGAATCATTGAGGCTGCTTCTACCACCATGAAATATATCTTCAAAATTAGAGAAGAAGTAAGATCTGGTATTACTAAACTAGTATGTAAAGGGAGAAACATCTATTTATGGGAGGATAATTGGATAGATGTAATCCAAAGTAATATGTATGAGCTTTTTAGTTTGACAGATTTCATCTTAGATAATAGTATAGTAGCTGAAGAATTAATTAACAAGAATGAAGTTATGAGAGCAATTAATTAGCCACCTTTGATGCAAATAATCTAGAATAATATATTATTTAAGAATGGGTATTAAAGAAACAAATGGAAGCATTCCAAGAGTGTTTGATTTACAAACTCATCATAGAAAAAATTATATTAAGGCTCTCAAGTTAAAGTATTATTGGACACGATAGTCTAGCGTAAATATATCCCCCTTTAACCTCCATAACCTTATAGTAAGCAATCAACGGCAGGCAGGCTCCCTATATTAGACAGGCTAAATAAATTTATGATGATACCTAACAGATGTTGTTTATTTTTGAAAGCCTAAAAACTATCCCATATTTGTTCTTTCAACGTGGTTTCTGCAAGGAAGTATGGAAGATGATATGGTCTATGCTTCATTTAAGTGAACTACCCACTGAATGGAAGAACATGATATAATGGAGCACACGTCCTATCTGATATATATGCTATGGGATGAGAGAAACAAATGCATTTTTAGATATATACAACTAACTATAAAACAATTCATTAGTGAAGTATATGGTAAAATCCAAGAGCACATTTCTCTATTCATAGCAAGAATTGAATATCTAACCTTACTTTAAGAATATGGAGTATTAAATAATGAGAAGTACAAACGTGGTACCTAAAATTCAGTTTGTACAGCAAAAATGGGAAGGTAATGGAAGAAAAAATATATTGCTCTCCTGATCAAATCTTTAAAGAATCAAATATTAAAATGAAGCCTTAAGATAACATGCATGGTGGCTCTAGACCTGTTAGAAGACTAAAATGATGGCTATTCTTGGCTAAAAAGCATCTAGTCCTTTTGTTGAAGATGACAGTAGAGTGAGATAGTTATTTGATGTAAGAATGGTTAATAGCCTAAGGTTATAGGCACACATGGTTAAGCCATTGCAATTTGCTTACATTTATTCCTAAAATTTGTCTCAACTTGTTGGTTTTATTATAGTTTTCATATCACTAGCCTAGTTTTATAACCTAGAACATAAATCATATTGTTCGAAAAGGGATATTTTTCATCCTTTCTTTTCAATTTCAATTAATCCTCACAAACTTGACTAGGTTTTAACAACAAAAAAGTAGTTGACTTATTTTCCTTTATAATGATGTACATGGTCGTAAGGTTATTATTAATAAATTTTCTATCATACTATCACAATCTCCATAGTAAAATATGACTAGCTTATATAGACAAAATTAGAAATAATTTCGTCTTTATGATTTTCAATAGAGAATGAAATTAATGTATTTTTAGTCACCTTGATTTTTCTATACTTATTAAACCACTATAACCTGTATGGCATTAGATGTTTTAATATGGGCAGCTTTAGCTTCTTCATAAGTGTTGTGCCAGATATATTGGTGCAACTCTCTTTATTAATGATCATGTTGCAAATCTTGTTTATAGACATGGTATCTTGTATGTAAGATTTTCTTTCTTTTGCAACTCCATATTATCCTTCTTCATTAGAGCAATCAATGTCTCTTTGCCTCTAATGCTTCTCTCTCTATTGGATACTTAACTCCGTTATCATCACTAGTGCTTTCAAGTGGTGACATGAACTTACTATCATCAAAATCACTATCCTTTTCCACCATACAATCATCCTTAAAGACCATCTTTCTCTTATTCGGATATTGTGAAACAAAATGTTTAATTCCAAAAAAATGAAAGAACTTACTATTATGATATCTAGAGGGATAAAAATTGAAGTTACCTTTTCCCTTGTTAGAAGACTCCTAATTAGGTTTGATAAGTTCAATTTTATTCTTAGATGAATTCCTATCCTCCTTCTCCCTCTATGAAATTCTGGAATATCTAGCTACTCATTTCAAGTTACCTTTTAATTTTTATGGTCGTGTATACCATATCCTTTAGCTCCACATAATATTATACCTGCACTGCATTGGCAATATCCCTATTCAAACAATTTAAAAAGTATTCATTATAGCTTCTCTATCCTCTTTCATATTCGTGCTAATTATGGTGATCTTCATCTCTTTATAGTTGCCCTGCACCCCTTAAGACTCTTAATTTAACCCTTGTAACTTTTGATACATGTCTCTATAGTTGTGATTTAGTACAAATATCTTCCTTATGGAAGCTGATAAGTAGAAATTATAGTACATTATCCGCCTCTATTTTACATTGTCTTAAATCATTTACATAGAACATTTGGGCAAACATTGTTGCATTTTAATATTAATAACTCAATTAATTTAGATTCATCTTTTGTATACAAAAATAAATTATATTAAATATTTTTAGGCTTCATGGAGCTTAAAGAAGAAAAATTAAAAACACAGCAGTTTGGGAAAAGAACAAAACGACAACGCACTACAACAATAGTCCAAGCAGCTGGGAGCAGAAATGACATCGCAGGCAGCAAGTAGGAAATGCACAAAACGCCAGTGAACAGGAAGAAACGGTAGCATAAAGAGTAGTAAATAGTAGAGGCCAGGAGGAATAAAACGACAACAAAGGCAAAATGCAAGAGCAGAAAATGCACAGTAGTAGTGAGGAAGTCCAAAACGCAGAGGGGAAAAAAGCAAATGCATTAGCCATCAGCAGAAATGACGTAGCAGCAAAGGACGCAGCCCATAAATTATAAAATGATAGTAGCATAGAAGAAGAGTCCAGAAGAAGCAAAACTACTGAAGCAGTAGAGAAGTAGACTGATGCAGTCAACAACAGAAGAATCACCCACTCGACGTTTTCTAAATCAAATCCATTTAAAATGAAAAAAAAAGATAAGTGAAGCCCATCATAGATTCAATAATGTGCAAGCATGGGAGACATTCGTGAGCCTACAAAAATGAAGCAGTGGGAAGGAGCAAATCATCAAGCAAGCAATCACGCAAAGGTGAGATTTCGGAAAGGATTTTTTATATGTCAAAGGCAGTTCAAAGCTAGGAGATAGAGCGAAGAGCGTCGGGGGCGTCTGGAGAACCATAAGCCCATTAGAATTGAGCTGGTTCATGACTAGTGGAGGAGAAATCATCAACCTTAAGGGTTGGTCCAAGTTCTACTAAGGTAGAAAAATTCAATGAGTTTTTTTGAAAACCTTTATGACTGATTGGTTCAAGGAATTGAATAGATAAAGAATAGAATAGTTATTTTTAGGAATAGAAAAGATGAGGAATATAATAAAATGAGTATTACTTTGTTTGGTTCAAGGAATAGAATAGTTAAAGAATTTTTATGCCAGTATTTTGTTTGAAAATATAAACTTGGAATAACAAAGGAATAATTAACAAAAAGACCAAAATATCTTTATCCTTATCTTTATTATTATTATTATTATTATTATTATTATTACTATTATTATTATTATTAATTTTTATTATTATTAATAAATTCCTTATTATTATAAATTTTATTATTTTTATTAATTATATTATTTTTATTATTCATAAATTCCTTATTAGTATAAAATTTATTAAACTTATTAATTATTTTTATTTTATTACTATTATTAATTTTTTTTAATTATTAAATTTATTATTCTTATTCTTATTTATTATTATTATTAGTTTTTTACTTATTATTATTCTTATTATTATTAATTTTATTATTAAATTACTTATTATTATTATTATTATTTAAAATTTTATTATTATGAAATTCCTTATTATTATTAAATTTCTTCTTATTTTTATTATT
>JANZXP010000006.1:23296556-23307059 GCA_027576715.1 Erythroxylum flavicans
TTTTGAAGAAATAATTGATAATTATCCCAGGTTAAGGTAGACTTCACCTTCTCCAATGGTAATGCAAGGAAGATGGAACAATTCAAGCCCATAGCTTGCTGTAATTTTTATAAAACCATCACTAAGATCTTAACTAATAGGCTAAGAGTGAGCCTAGGGAAGATAATTAGCCTGGAACAAAATGCTTTTATTAAGGGGAGATCAATGGGAACAAATATCCTACTACACCAGGAGCTATTAGAGGGCTATCACTCTAAGAGGAGAATAAGGAATTGCACCATAAAGATGGACCTTATGAAGGCCTATAACTTAATCAACTGGAGCTTAATAGATCATCAAAAAGCGATGTATATAAATAAGTAGCTGGTTCCTCACAAATTGAATTGCTTTCTCGAGTTACTATTGCCGAAGAGCTTGTTCTCTCCACTCTTGCTACTTTCTTTGCTATTGGTTCTTTTGAATGGTTGAGGGGTGATGGACAAGTCAAGTCTCTTTCTCCTCCATCCTTGTCCTACTTGGGCATATGCCTAACTATAGCCTGCCGCCCTTGGAAAATCAAGAATTGGAACAAACTCTAAAGAATAGAAAGAAAAGCGTAGGTGAGATAGAACCAAGAAAACTATAGAAAAAAAAACAAATGAATCCTTTAGAACCCCATCTAAGGTCATGGGATATATATGCCTATAAGCAAACTCAAAATGGATCGAGTGGAATAGAACTAACACTAGACATATTGACCTCTAGAGTACTAATAGTTATAGTCATTACATACGGGGAAAGCGCCTGTTCAAATGGTCCTCCTAGAATAAGAGAAAGAGAATCTCATACTAACTTACAACACCTCTATAGGCGAACCCTAAGACCATATGGTAGAGATGGAAATCAAACTCAAAATGCATAACTGCGAACTCACATTTTCTGGCATAAAATAATCAATCCCACTATTGGCTCACAAGGAACTCTTTCTCGCTAAAAAGCAGAAGGATGGGATCTAACTCGTTAAATTTTCACTATATTGAAGGCAGTCAATTATCCTCCTCTGCTTAAAAAATGGGTTGAGGAATGTGTAACTACTGCTTCTATGGCAATCTTGGTTGCTGGGGAACTTACAAACCTAATCAAAACAAGGAGGAGCTTAAGGAAAGGGGACTCATTATCCCCTTACCTATTTGTCTTACGTATGGAGGTTTTGTCAACTTTTATTGTGAATACTATACGAACGCATCCAGAGTTCCAGTTCTATGGTAAATGTAAAGGGTTGAAGCTCACAATCCTAGCTTTTGCAGACTACCTCTTATTGTTTTGCTAGACAGAGAAAAACTCAATTGATATAATCATGCAACAAATGAAGGAATTCCAAGAGATTTCAAGTTTAAGATGCAACCCTCTGAAGATTTGTTGCTATTTATCTTACAACTCAAGTAGAGACGTAGAATCTATAACTATCAAAATGGGATTAACACAAGGGAAACTACCATTCAAATACCTAGGGGTACCAATTTCTCAAAGAAGAATCAATTATGGGGATTGTAAACCTCTGTTGGACTTAATTCATGATAGAATCAATCAATGGAGTAATCGGTTCCTTAGCTATGGAGGCAGGATACAGCTAATTTAGACAATAATGAGTAATCTTACCACTTATTGGATCAACCATTTATCTATTCCCAAAATTATTCTTAAGGAAATCGACAGGAAGCTTAGGGATTTCTTGTGGAACGGCTCAAACCAAGGCAGAAGGAAAGCGAAGATCAGTTGGGACAAAATTTGTAGACCTAAGCAATAGGGGGATTGGGTATCCATTCTACAAGGATGAATCATAGGGTGAGTAGGGGGCAAAATTTGTGGTGGTTATGATACAAAAAAGAGGATTTATGGGTGAAATTGATACATAATGTATTCATTAATCACAAGAGTATCTGGATACTACAGTCAAGGCAAAACATGTTGAGCACTCTTAAAGAAATTCTCAAAACCAGATAATGGATGCAGAGTTAGGTTTCCCATGGGATTGGGAATCGAGAAAGCACGTCTTTTTAGTATGATAATTGGCACTGCAAAGATCCTTTATATAAGGTGGAAGACATACATGGCTTGAAATTGGTGGTGAATTCAACTACCAAAGTAAGTATGCTTATTCAAAATAATCAGTGGATATGGCCCTTCCACAGTAATAGGAGTGTCAGTCTCGTTATAGAAGAGTTGCCTCGATGTTACGAAGGAAAGCAGGATGAAATGCAGTGGCTAGATAACTCAAGGAAGTTCAAAACAAAAGCCTATAAACACTGTTACAGGCTATACAGAGCACAAGGCAGGAGTGGGCAGCATTAGTATGGGATAATGATCTTAATCCAGCTCACTCATTCATCTTATGGATGGGAATCAATGGAGGGTTGCTTACAAGGGATAAGATCAGGTTCTCCATTAGCAATTTGAGCTGTGAGTTATGTAATGAGGAACTGGAAAGTTTAGAACACCTCATGATTAGATGCAGGTATACCAGATAAGTCTGGAATCGGTTGAAAATATACTCAATGTGGTCTAACCAACGGATTCTTAGAGTGAAACTATTGATTGGCTAGGGAAAATTAGAGTGCATAATGTAGCTAATCTCAAAGCTATCAGGTTAAGTTGGGCAACCTTAGTATACTACATATGGAAAGAACACAATTGCAGAGTATATAAACAAGAAAGTAGAAGCAGTGAGATGGTTTTTCAAGCCATCTTCCTATATTGCAAATTAGCCATGTTAGCCAGAGGAATAGCTGCAAATTTGACAACTAATATGAGGAGCAGATGGGGATTGGAGTAATACTGGATTTAGTGGTTTTGCAAGTTTCCTCGATCTCAAGATGTAGATGATTACTAAAGACCAAAATTTTATGTAATCTAGATTATACGGATTATATTAGTTTTGTCTTCTAAATTGCATATTTTTTCTTATAATGAAATTTATTAATTTTCGAAAAAAATTTCTTATCGACTTGTAAATATTACAGAAATCTGCCTCTCCCATAATTAGATACTCAATAACAGCATATAATCATACTTCGAACCAATGAAAAGGAGTCAAATGTGTGGAATTTTGTCTTATTCCATTGTGCATTATTGAAGTGAGTTGGTTTCTCATGAAAAAGAGAAGTTCATAAGTGAAAGGCAAAATAGACACAGACATTAGTATCTTCATTTTCTTAGGCATAACTTGGAAGACAAACTCTAGACTCCTTATGCTTTTCTGTTATAACAACATAACTACCATGGGATCTGCTACCTTGTGATGGGAGATCTTATTAGGGGACTTTCTTAATCTCAGTTATCCGAATCAGTTATCTTGAATGTTTTCTGTTAATTGTTTTGGGCTTTAGTCGTCCAGAACAGTAAATTTAAAGACAATTATAATAGAGATCCACAATTTCTGGTCCATCTTTTTAATTAGTTTTTAACACCTGACAACTAAAATTTTAATTATTGGAGTCTTCAATTAAACATAAACAAGAATTTTGTGGGGAAATGTACTGACTCGCACATTTCGCTTGTTATTGGATATCGCCACGGTTAATAGCAGAGTTGAGATTATTATTAATGGCCCATCATGCCATGTAATAAAACCAGGTTTCCAATTGTTTGACTACTTAGAGAGAATCATAAACTAATTTATCAACTAAATAATGGAGTGTTCCTACTGAATATTAATTTTGGATAGAAATCAATAAAATATGTTCCTGTATATTCCTGAAGATTTGTTCCAAATCAGATCTTGACTTGGTAACGCTCTAGATCATTGGCAATTCCCATTCGCATGCACATGCGTGTCTCTGCTATTAAAGTTCCCATGTTTTAGTCAACTGTTCTCAAGGTGACCCTCTTTATCAGCTTCGCTGCTAGATTGGTCCCCTATGTATAATTAATGAAGCCAGTTGATTCTGATGAACTTACAGCTTTGCGATTGTATCAGCAAGATGAATCCCAATTGAACTTGCCTTCATCTCCACTAGTCCAGGATTCAGAATCAGAGCTTTACAAGGGGGGCACCTTTTACCAGCCGTGCCAAATTGTCACTTTCAAACATTAAACCTGAACCTACCGCCTTAAAAAAAAAAAAACTGATAGAAAAAGGAGGACAAAAAGACGGATAATAGAATTGACTTCAAATCATGGCGAACGTCAATTTTAACCAGTCAAATCCAGGTACATAAAAGCCAAAAATTCCAAAACAAAGACTTATAACATTGACGACGAAGAAGGGGTGTAGCAGTTATGTACAATATTCATTTGTGTTGCATCCATCAAGCTCACTATAAGCTGACTTTCGACCTATATATTTTACATTACCTAACAACCATGATACTAGGCAATGCTCTTCTCATTTACTTCCTTCTCAGCATTGGATTTTGTACGGCAAGCACTGAAAGTGACTTCTCATTCATACCTAGTAGATTCCTCGATTTTAGATCCTGACCTTTGTTCACTCTCTCAACTAGGATATCTAGTAGACCTGACAGTTAAGAACACGCTAAGGATTTTATAGGATTTGCCCAAAACAGAAACATCCAAGTTGGTTCCAAGCTTACCAATGCAACATTTATATCTAAATATTATTGTGATCTCGTTGCCTAAAGCCGCTATGCAATGCCTATAAAGAGTTCATAAAGAAACATTCAAGTATCTGTTCTTTCACAAGGCGGTCGTAAGATTTTTTTTTTTTTAATATACTTCAATTTATCTAATGGCTAAGGCTGACGAGTACAATTGCTAATTGACTTCCTCATGCTATTGTAGGGGAGAGTCAAAAGCGGTAAAGCCCTTACATTCGTCCAATAGGCCTGTTTAGACTATTCTTCTAAACTTTTTTATTAAAGATACATCTTGAAATGAGCACACAGAAGAAGAAGGCATTGAATCCCATGTGAAGACCCCGGCATTTAAAACTGTATTATGCATCAAAACTGCTTGCGTCATGTCCTTTTAAGATAAGCAACAACTTGGGTAATGGTACAGAGGCAAATATGGGAATCAATTAAAGATATCTCACTTAGAGTTGGAGGAGAAGTTTTAAATCTCTTCTTCCCCTAAACTACGAGGACCGAGCTAATTATAGATAGAATAGTATCAGCACCATAGTTCACCACATACTTCGCCGAATCTGCTCTCTTGGGTTCTGTTTTTCTCTTACAGGCTCCTCGTATCAGTAGGTAAAGCAAAGGGAAAAACTTACACCAAAGTGGGCATCATTTTCTTCTGTAGTCCTCCACCTAATTTTGCGTTATAATCACGCACAAGCATCTATAAGTTCTTTGATTATTGTTAACTCTGGAAATGGAGTCCGGATGCGTAGCGCTTTCATGTAACATGTAAACCAATTTTCTTAATTAGCCTTTACAAATGTCAACATTAATTAACAGAAGGAAATGGCTATTTTACTAACGATTACATAGAATGAACCAAAATCTTGCTTTTCCATTATCAAGCAATAAGCAACAAATATTCAAAACCCCAAACTTCTGACAAGTATTACCACGTCCCATTCATGCAGCCAATAAGGTCCAAAACAACTCAACCAGCTCATATTTCATGAACCTTGTTCTGAAAATGCAAATAATTCTTCTTTATTTTAAGTCAAACTGTGGCTGAGCCTTGGTAGACTCGGTCGAATGCCACATAGGCTAACTTATTTTTTAAAAGTTTTGTTTATTAATAAGGTTAAATTTGAGGAAGAGAAGATAGAAGAGTAGATGAGGATGAAGAAGGATCTCTGCAATTCTTGTCATCCTTTATTGATCATAATATTGACTATTTATAATAGGCTTATAGCTGAAAAATAACAAACAACGTTATAACTTAGGAAAGAACTAAGGCCAGTCCATTTGGCAAAAGAAATAAAACAGCATGCTAAAGATTAGCTCTAACTAGCTTATTAAATGGAGAATAGTTAACAGACTACTAACTAAGTCTTTCAATGCTCACGTATCATTTCCTCCCCCTTAAGGATCCTTACCGCAAGGATAGAAAAATCTGGATAGCACTTGCTGAAGCACCATTCATTATCCCATGTTGCATCTTCCCTTGGAACCCCCTTCCACTTGATTAAAACTTCAGACCTTGGACAATATTTCCCTTTTTGAACAACTCATCGATCAAATACGGCTTCAAGTTGTGGTAGTATAACCAAATCATCTGATACTAGGGGGAGTTGATTCTGAACGAGAGAATGTACTAGGCCCAAATGTTTCCGCAACATGCTCACATGAAATACATTGTGAATTTGAGACCCCGGAGGAAGAGCTAACCAATATGCCACTATACTTACTTTTTCAATAATCTAATAGGGGACAAAAAAACGTGGAGCAAGTTTCATTGAAGCTTGAAAGGCCACAAAAGTTTGGCGATAGGGTTGGAGCTTCAGATAGACATAATCGCCAACATCAAAGGATTGTGACGACATTTCACTCGTTAACTAGCTATTGAAAGATTGTGACGTAACATACGTAAGATGCTGTCACGGTCACGAAGGTATTCATCAACTGCTTGAATGCAAGAAGTGCCTAGAACATAAGTTAGAATGCTTGGTGGAGGAATTCCATAGACAGCTTCAAATGGTGTCATTTTGGTTGAGGAATGGATAAAAGTATTATAACTAAACTCAGCCCAAAGAATCCACGTGAGCCATTTCCGTGGTTGATCACCTACAAAACATCACAAGTATTGTTCTAAAGTGCGGTTTACTACCTCAATCTGACTGTTAGTTTGTGGGTGCTAACTTTAGCTCATACAAAGCTTAGTTCCTTGCAGCTGGAATAGTGTTTGCTAAAAAGAACTGATGAACACTTTATCTCGGTCACTAACTATGGATGTTGGAACAATGTGGAGGTGAACCACGTTGGTTATAAATGATTTAGCCACAGTGACTGCAGTATATAGATGTCTTAAGGCAACAAAATGAGTATATTTTGTTAAGCGATCAACAATTACCATGATGACTGTGTGTCCATTTAACAACAGTAATCCTTCGATAAAATCCATTGATAGTTCAGTCCACATCCGGGTAGGAATGGGTAATGGTTGAAGTAAGCCAGCTGGTTTCATGCGATCGATTTTGTACCTTTGACTTACATGACATTGTTATAGAAACTCCTTCACTACTCGACACATACTAGGTCATTAGAAGTTGAGCTTGATACGAGAAAGTGTTTTATGGAATCCAAAATGCCCCCCATTTGGTAATGAGTGGCAATCTGCAGTTATGAATTGAATTAAAGTTGAAGTGGGACTCAAGTAGACCTTGTTGTTTTTGAACCAAACTCCATCTCGAAGTGTTAGCTGGTAAGGAGATTGTGTTTGGCTCAACTTCTTGTAAAAATGATCTATTTGTGCTTCCTCTTATAATTGTGGCCACCAATCTACATATGGTATAGAAATGGATAAGAACATAAATTCAACCACACAAGAAAGGGAATCAGCAGCTTGATTTTTAGGTCCACGCTTGTACTCAATTTCATAATCATATCCAAGGATCTTGGGGAGCCATCGAGTTTGTGCTGGCATGGTAATTCGCTACTCAAGTAAATATTTGAGGCTCCTTTGATCAGTGCGCACTATAAATGGTTTGCCCAAGAGATATAGATGCCACTTTTGAATTAACTTGACAATGGCCAACATTTCTTTCTCATATGTAGATAACAACAAAGTTGACCCCCTCAGAGCTTCACTAAAGTAAGCTATGGGTCGATTATTTTGAGAAAGGAATGCTCTGATTCTAATCCCACTAGTGTCACATTCAATTACAAATCGTTGAGAAAAACCTGAAAGGTTTAGGATTGGTGGTGATGTGAGTGCTTCCTTTAGCCTTTGAAAAGCAAGTTCTGCTGCATCGTTCCATTTAAATCCTTCTTTGGACAACTGTTACGTTAATGGTCTGGTATACCTCCAAAATGATGGATAAATTTGTGGTAATACCCTGCTAGCCTAAGAAACCCACGCACTCCTTTTGTTGTGGAAGGTGTTGGTCACTCAAAAACAGCTTGTATTTTTGTTAGGTCTATTGCCACTCCATGTTCTGAAATGATGTATCCCAAATAGTCCACCTGAGAAACACCAAACTTGCATTTGGTTGCTTTAGCAAACAAGTGGTTAGTTTTCAAAATAATAAGAACAATCTAGAGATGTGAGAGAAGGTCATTCATGAGGCTTTGGAACGTGGAGGGTGCATTGGTAAGGCCAAACGACATTACAAGGAACTCATAGTGCCCTTCATGTGTAAAAGTTGTTTTTAAAATATCTTCTTCATATACCCAAATTTGATGGTATCCGACCTTCAAATCTAACTTGGAGAAGAATTTGGCTCCGTGAAGTTCATCAAGGAGTTCATCAATTACTAGGATTGGATATGTATCCTTGACTGTGATACAATTCAATGCTTAGTAGTCAACACAAAATTGCCAATCACCATCCGCCTTCTTGATTAATAAGATAGGTGATGAAAATGGGCTTCTACTAGGCCTTATCAATCCTGATTGCAGTAGTTCTCTTATCAATTTCTCAATTTCTGTTTTCTGGTAGTATAGGTAAAGGTAGGGTCGCGCACTCACTGGTTCAGTGTTTGGCTGTAATGGGATACGGTGGTCATGTGGTCTTGTTAAGGGTAAGCTGGTGGGTAGTTCAAATACTTCAGAGAATTCGGTTAAGAGTTGAGGTGACTGGGGACCAAGTTAGGGCACATTGGGAGAGAGCAAAATTTGGAAGAAGAGTCTACTACCTTGAAGAGAATTAACTTCTTTATCAGATAAGGCGTCTAGAGCAGCATGCTTTAGACCTTGGAAGGTATAGGATTTTTCTCCAATTTTATAGGTCATGGTCAGTTGTTTGTAGTCCATCTCTATTGGACCAAGGGTCTCTAGCTATTGCACACCTAGGACCAATTGGCAAGTTGAAATAAGAAGCACATAATAATCAGCGGTGATCCATATAAATGGTGAGAGCTAGGCACAATCCCACCCATTCTATTTTTTCTTGGTTTGCAACCATGACTTGGAATTTCTTTGCTGGAATAATGGGAAACCCGTGCTTGGTGACTATGGCCTGATCAGTGAAATTGTGGGTGCTTCCACCATCTATGAGCATGGTTACATTTTTGTTTTTGAGTTTGCCTAGTACACAGGATGATTGGCTTCAACGATTGCATGAAAAGAGATTTCAGGCAAGGTTTCTTAGTTATCAGGTTCTATTTGTGACTGTACATCCTTATCGATGCTTAATTGATCTAATCCTCCATCATGAATATTTGTGGACGTTCACATCGATGTCTTGGAGCAAACTTATCATCACAATAGTAGTATAGTACTTTTTCATGATGCTTTCTCGCCTCTTGATTAGTTATTCGTCGAAAGGTGTGTGGATTACCATTTGCACTTTGACTTACATGCTAATAAGGAGCAAGACCTAAGATTCCAGAAGAAGAGTTGGGACTTGTTTTTGGCATTGAAATTGTCAGTTGGGTCGACTTAGGAAATTCAGTTTCCTCTGAAGTTGGTTTCGCTCCTCTATCAATCGAGCAGCTCTTATAGCATCTGCCAGCATCTTTGGTTGTTTAATTTTTACATCTAGGCAGATGTCATCTCGGAGACCTGCAATAAAAAAACCAACAAGAAATGCCTTAGGTAAGCCATCAACTCGGTGAGACAGTTTTTCAAAAGTTTCTTGATAGACTGCCACAATTGAAGTCTGTCGAAGTTGTGCAAGAGCTTCGAAAGGGTCCTCATAATCAGTTGGTCCAAAGTGAAGAAGGACTGCTTTAGTGAATTCATCCTAATTTTATGGTCCACAGAATTTCATGAACCATCGGTGCCACTATAGAGTTATACCTTATAAATGAAAGGAAGCTAGCTGAACTCGTTAGTCAGTACTGATGTTTTTAAATTCAAAATATTGCTCTGCTTTGTAAATCTAATCGATTGGGTCTTCTCCATTGAATTTTGGGAAGTGTAGCTTGAGGTGGTGGTGAGGATCGTTTGGGATATAGGGTTTTGGGGTATAGGGTCTCATAGTGTTTGAGGGATGTGATGTTTCTCCTAGGTAAAATGAATTAATTTCAGGTGGGGTAGCTGGGTTAGTGCAAGAGACTCGCAAGGTTTGTAATTCTGTTAATACTGATTGCAGGGAAGCATTGATTTGATCGAAATTTAACTCGTGTCAAGGTAAGACTTCATTCACATCATTGCAAAATTTAGCGTTAGTTTTACCGTGAGTGTCCATTATTGGAATCTGGCTCTGATACCAATGATAAGGTTAAATTTGAGGAAGAGAAGATAGAAGTGTAGAAGAGGATGAAGAAAGATCTCTGCAATTCTTGCTGTCCTTTATTAATCATAATACTAAGGGGGCGCTTGGTTCATAGAAGGTAATGGGAATGGGAATGGGAATGAATATAGGGAAGAATGAGAATGAATATAATCATTATAATTATGATGGTTGGTTAAGAGGAAGGAATGATTATCATTACCATTGATA
>JANZXP010000006.1:23307159-23317455 GCA_027576715.1 Erythroxylum flavicans
TGGATCATTACCCAAAACTTAGGTATCAAAAAACTATTCATTCAATCATAATAACTAACCAACCTTTATCATTCATTTCATTCTCATTGATTTATTCTCATACTCCTTAACCAAGCACCCCCTAACTATTTGTAATAGTCTTACCGTTGGGAAATAACAAACAATGCTATAACTTAAGAAAGAACTAAGGCCAATCTACCTGGCAAAATAAATAAAACAATATGTTGAAGGCTAGTTCTAACTAGCTTATTAAATAGAGAATAATTAACAAACTGACTAAATCTTACAATGCTCACGTATCACTTATATTTCGTTTCATAAGTTACAAATGCTTAAAAGAGAAAAAGCACACGTCTTAATAATCATATCAGTAAAACTATATTTTAAATTTTAGGTAAAATATATGATTACATTTTAATATTTAATATTTACAAATCATTCAATTTAAACTTTAAATTTACAAAAATTTATCAAAATTATGTTTTTGTTTATTATGTGATACATTAACTTTTACGTGATATATATTTATTATTTTTAATATTTATATGAGTTTTGCCATATTATACCATTTGTAAGATTTACATATTTTAATTAAAAATTAATTAATTTAATAAATTATGATCATATAACACTCTAATTAGTAAAAAGACCCAAGTCCTAGTAAATTCGTAATTTGATTTTTTTTTCTTTCCATAGCCGGAGTAAACTCAGGTGATGAACCTTCAAATACTTAGTAAACCCAAGTGATGATTCGTTAGAGGAAAATAACAATACGCATTGTTTCTGGGGAATGCTTAACGACGATATCAAAGTGGGTGATATCCAAATAGTTCCCAAGCACTTGAAAGGGCGACATCAAAGTGGGAGGAACGCTTGACAGTCAGACAGTGGAAGTTTGGGGGGTGGGGGACGACAGTGATAATGTGGAAGTGTTTGGAGGTGTGAGTGGCGAACAGGAAATGAGTGTGTGAGTGGCGAACAGGAAATGAGTGAGAACATTAGTCATCGGAAAACCTGAAGTCCACCAGTCAGACGTGAATAGAGAAAGGGACAAGAGGAAAGAAAAGAGAGGAAAGGTTTGGAAGGGAGAAGTCGTGAACTGAAAGAGCGATTTTTTAAAGAGATAATAGGAGGGAATCAAATGTGCCGTTGGTGGCATGTGCATCAACACGAGATTGGTGTGAGAGGACAATGTCAAGGCCTGAGATTAGGGGACATGATCCTCTGTCCAGTTTTATAGTGTCTTATTCTGCCTTATAAATCTCAGTGATTCATTTATGCAGGTCCTGTATTTATTTATGCGGGACCTACGTAGGACCCACATAAATAAATGGTTGAGATTTATTGGACAGAATAAGACACCATAAAACTAGACAGAGGATCCTGTCCCTCTCAGGGATAGAAGCCTCTGTTTAGTTTTATGGTGTCTTATTCTATCTTATAAATCTCAGTCATTTATTTATGCAGATCCCGTATTTATTTATGCGAGACTCATATAAATAAATGGTTGAGATTCATGGGACAGAATAAGATACTATAAAACTGGACAGAAAATCCTGAGTCTGAGATTAGAGCCTTTGACGGTGGTGTTGAGTAATACAAGGAGGAAGAGGAAGCGTGCAGTTAGGCTCAACACGTGGATGCGACAGTGAAAGGAATTAAGGATAATTAAGGTTATTTACAGATTAAATTTTATTATGTAAAATTGGGAGACTGAATGGATTACAAATTATTAAAAGGTATTATATAAATAGGCACTCATTTAAGACGACCACTTCTTTAATTCTTCAAACTTTTTAGGATGATAGGTGAAATCTATGTACACTGAGCCTATTGATGGACAACCAGGTAAGTTCAAACACTCCTAGCCTTGTTTTGATGTTAACTTTTATGTCATATAATAAGATTTATATAAATATTAAAAATAATAAATTTTATCAATATGATTTTAAATATTTTTATTTATTTAAATTTTAATAAAAATCATAAGATTAAAAATATGATTTTTGCGTAATCATAAACCGCCTCGATGAACCTACAATTACACGCTTAAAAATGAAAAAAGTTTTTTGAAGTCGAGTATAAATGTGCCAAAAATGAAATCGAGTATATAATTAGACTGCTAGAGGATACATCCCACCATTTTTCATGGATCCACCACTCCCCACTACCACCACCATCCACCTGAACTACCCCGACTCTGTTGACTTCTCCCCAAGCTCCCATCCCGGTGACACATTCAATGACACACTACCACCCGTACCAGGTGCCAAACTCCGCTTGATGTGCAGCTACGGAGGTCATATAATCCCCCGCCCTCACGACAAGTCTCTTTGCTATGTCGGTGGCGAGACTCGAATCGTTGTCGTGGACCGCCATTCCTCTCTTTCATCTCTCTGCTCTCGCCTTTCACGCACACTCCTGAATGGCAGGCCTTTTGCAATTAAGTACCAGTTACCCCATGAAGACCTTGACTCACTAGTATCTGTAACAACAGATGAAGATCTGGATAGCATGATTGAAGAATATGATCGCGTGACTTCAATTTCGTCAGCTTTGGCTCCTGCTCGTATACGTTTGTTCCTGTTCTTTAACAGGCCCGAAACTGCATCTTCCTTGGGGTCACTTCTTGACGATGCTAAGTCAGAGACATGGTTCGTAGACGCGCTTAATGGTTCTGGGTTGCTTCCAAGAAACCTGTCAGATTCTGCTACCATGGATTGCTTAGTGCATCTAGATAGTGATCATGACTTGGAGGCTCAAGCAGAAGGTTTGCCAGTTGAAGATGGTGAGATTAAACAAGAAAATAATGGATTGATACAGCCTGATGTTAATGCTACGATGCCTGACTCGCCTAAGTTGGAGACTAGTTCCTCTTCTTCTTCTCCTTCAATGGCCAACTTGCCACCAATTCGGGTTCGGATTGAGGATCGTAAGATTGGAGTAGACGAACAATTTACACAGATGAGTTTCGCACAAGTCGTGCAGAGGAACGATGATGGGAATATTGCTCATCTGTATGTTGCTCCACCTCCAATCCCTGCAGTAATAGCGCATACTTCTAATGTGACATCAATAACACCTGCAGGTGGTTCTAGTGAGTCAATAACACCTGCAGGTGGTTCTAGTGAGCATCTGAATCGCGTTTTATCAGATGATGAGAAATCAGATCAGGGTGTATCGGCCGGTTTTCGCAAACCACCATTGCCGATTCTGCCAGTGCAACATAAGGCCGGTACCTGTTACAATTTACCTTCCCCAGATTCGGTCGCAAGGTATCCCTCAATCCAGCACATCACATACTATTCGTATAAAGATGCTTTAATCTTCATATTTGTGGTCATTTGATATCATTTACCTTGTTTCATGAAATTAGGTACTCTGATAAACATTGGTTGGCTCTTGGGCCAACGAAACTTTTGTCCACATACTGGGCGTATATTTTTTCGTCAATATCTGCATCAGTTATACAATTACCTATCTTGAAAAAGGGATAACTTGAGGGAGAGTACAAATTAGTTAATATTGGTTTCTTTAGTACAGTTAATTGTGAAACTGTAGTTGCATGTCATTCCAATGATCAATGCCTTACACTGGAATATTGCAGTTACATACTATTTTGGTTTAAACCTTTGAAAAATTGTATTTTGGTTTGTATTATCTCTATATTAATTAAGAGTAATTCTGCGTATTATTGAATCTCCTTGGAACTTGCGTGTCAGTTGGATTTTTACCAAGTATTTTGTTGTTTATTGTTGCATTTTGGTTTCTAGTCTTGTCTTTCTAACTCAAGTTTAAACTATGCAGTGACGCCAGCGTTGCTTCTGCAAGTTCTCTTTCAAAACCGTTGTATTATCAAGACCAAGCTCATCTCGCACACAGAGATAGCAGGGCTCTGGCTAGCCCAGACATAAAGCCTGATGTTTCAATTCCAAGCTCTCAAATTCATCTCCAACAAGTTCAAGATCCTATGTATGCAACACCTTCACAATTGGATCAGCCAACAGCACATCAATTCGTACCAGCAGGCACACATTTTGTACCCCATCCTGTCACAGCTTCGGTGCCAATATCACCTTACTACCCCGTTTATCCACATCCGTCGCAACAGCCTCTTCAGCAATTTGATCAGCAATACCCTTTATATGTCATGCCGGTTACACAGACTCAACAATACACGTCAATGCAACCCAGTATGGTCGTGGACACCACTACTGCTCCCCCTTCTAGCGGTCCAGTGACGGCTAACTCAGGCCCTCCAATTGCTGCTGCTTCCGCAGCATACAAGGATTCTCATCCGCCTATATACCCCGCAAACGCTATAGCTTCATCAGGGAACCCTGAAATGGCTGCAGGTGTTTACAGAACTGCTGTGGCACCAACTCCTTCACTAGTCCAAGTTCCGGCTGCAAGTCAATATCAGCAACAATATGTAGGATATTCTCAAATCCAACTCCCATCACATTCCATATCTGTTGCTCCTGTGGCTCGTCCTGCTCCTTATGGTTATGAATATGCAAATGCTACACATGATCAAGTTTACTATTCTCAGCACCAAGCTGTCGGCCCCTTACCTCCTCAGTACCAGCCTATGAGCACATCTGCTGCAGTAGGACTAGCAGATGCTTCAAAGCCACTTCCACCAAGCAACACCTTGCACCAGATTGCCAACTCACAGCCATACTGAGTTGGTTAGGCAAAGATAAAAAAATCAGTAGGTTGTGATCTTGTTATTTAAAAGGGCATACAAAATAAAGCAGCGGATGATGTATCTCAGTTTATATACTTCTTTTTCTTGTTACTCAGTCTTTGTTGATTAGCTATGTCACGTCATGTACACAAGAAACTGCATGATATCATGTTCTCTTAATCCAAGAATAAGATCGGTTCGATATATGCTTTGGTGGCCAGGAACCTAATGGATATCATATGTTCACACGATATTGTGCTTTATTTTTATTTCGGGTCCAATCAATAAACATAACATGACTTAATGAGAAGCGAAAAGATAAATTAGGGACTTATGTTTTCATCTTTATTTCCAATTCAATAAAAAATAAATTTGTTTGAGTTTTTTTGTTCCTGAATTTTTTAGTTTTCTTCAATTTTTAAAAATTATAAAAACTATACAAAGGGTTTTTGTTTTTTTACTATTTTTCATAATTTGATATACTACATTAATTAAAAATATATTGTTTAATTATTTAATATATTAATTATTAATAAGAAATATGAATAATTTAATTTAATATTATATATTTAATTAACTAAAATTAATTATTAATATGAATTATGAATAATTTAATTTTACTTAATACTTTTATTTAATTTTTCTAATTAAATTACACAAATTTAATTTAATAATTATTAATAAATATAATCAAATTTAAAATATATTCAAAATATACAAATTTCAAATAAAATTTGATGTTAATAATTAAAATATATTTGAAATGTATATTATTTTATAAATTAAAATTTATTTCTTAAATTATTTATTTCAATGAACTAAATAAATTTATCAATACTTTGTTCATAAATGTTATATAAGATATTAAAATAAATTTAATCAATTAAAAAATTATTTTTAAGATTTATTTAATATTTAAATATTGTCGGTGAAAAAAGTAACTACGTTGACATTAACAATAAAACAAATTTTGTTTTTATTTGAAAGAAAAATAAAAAACAAAAATTAAAATAGAAAAATAGAAGTAGAATCAAACGACCCTTTAATTTATGCATGAACAACCAAATTGTTCATATAATTATTCCCTTATTGGAATTTAATAGTAATTCTTTATAATCCAACGTCAAGTTTTCTTATTTCTGTTTGAAAAATGGAATTAGCAATAATTTATCATAACTTGTTGTAAGACTGATAAACAATTAAACTTATTTACTATTCCAAATCTAATGTAAAAGAACAATAAATTGTGGTAGTCAAGGTCTATTAAAATTAAAATTCTCGTACAAGGTTTTACCATATAACTTCTAGTTCTTGTTATTGCTTGGTTGGTTAGAAACACGTATAGTACTTGTTACAACTTCTATTTTCTAGGATAAACTTGTTTAGCTAATTTGGTGCCATATTGTTTTAAATTGGTACATGAGCTTCCTTAAAAGATGGTATTTTGGGATTATTCCTTGAAAAACTTTAGCTTGTGGCTAGTAATGAAATTCTTTATTTTTCGAAAAATATATATAGCTAGAAGAACAAAAAGTTGTGCTAAGAAATTCAAACAATTGAAATTTTCATATTAGACGAACTTCATATTAAATATATAATTCATTAAGTTTATATTTTATGACTTGTAATGGTATAATTTGAAAATTAAAGAATATTAGAAAATAAGGATATTAAAAAAGATTTTTCTGACCTAAGCAGCCCAATACCACGCTGAGGTTATTAAGATTGGATAAACAATTAAAATTGACTCAAAACAAGGTTAATTCCAAAGCTTACAACCTTTAAAAGCATAAGCAAAACGTGAACAAGAATAACGTTAGGATTGGGGACAAAACCTAGAACTGCGAACTTATGACAACCTAATTTTAAAGATTCCAACTAGTTCTCATTTTAGGGGTAGGTTTAATCACTGTTACTCTTATCAGTGCTAACTCCATAATCCTATTAAAGTTCGTACATGCAACTAGTTGCATGTCAATTTGTTGGTTTTTAAAGAGCCTCGAATTCCTTGCCCATCATATTGAATCAATAATGCAGCCAAAAGCTATCTTAAATAGCTTGCGATTTCATAAATAACCTAATGAGAGTTAGAGGCCTAATGAACAATAATGTTCCAATCTATTACATGGTAGAAGTGATTGCATCTTTGTTGGATATCCTTCTATAAGCAATTGGAAAAAGGGCAAGAAATAAACTATCATACGTCTCTTCTTGTAGCATTCAACTCCCATCTGACACGTACCCATACGTCCATAAAACATTTGAGCACATACCCGATGGAAGTAGTACGCTAGAGCAGTCGCATTCACTTATATCATGACATTATAATTTAAAACGCAAATAATACGATATCTAAATCTCAATTCCTCATTTCATTTCATAAAACATAATGTACATTATAGTATTACACTACACAATCCATATATATATATATTCAACAGCAAAACTATAAGAATCTACTGCTCTTTTACACATTCTACATGAAAGAGGAATTATATAAAAATTCTATCTAGATCCTTCAGTCTCAATTGACCGACCTTTGAGTCATTTTTTGGGTCCAAAATGTAGTACTAGACTTCTTCTATATACTTAGTCTTAGTAACTAAGTCTCCTCTCTAGTACCTGAAAAGTCACATTGCAATTTTGATAAGTTTTGCAAACTCAATGAACAAGCCATCATCGATGAGCTCACTCATATCACATAATACAACCAGTTCACAGACAATTCACATCATCACATAAGGCACATCACTTCAATAATCATCATATTGCATTAAATACCATTTTATTCACTTAATTCACATTTCTCATTCAAAACGATTCAAACAAATTCTTTTCGATCATTTAAAACATACATATCAAATGTATAGGCAATGCATATGTGACTCACATTCAATTATTACGTTGTTGTGACTGAGTATCTTTTTAATTGTCCTGTATCCGTTATGGATACCGGGCTTAGTGATAACTGTCTCGTATCTATTGGAGATACCGGGCTCATTTTATATAGTGAGCCTAAGGCTCTTACCACATTGTAAGCTTTAAGCTCTTTTTTACTGGCTACTCCGGTCACAACTACCTTTATCTGATCATGTATATCATGTATGGAATGCATCAAATCTTATATATTCAATCGGTCATATTTATTCATTTGCACATTCACTTTCACATTTTCATCGGACCTAAGTCCAGCATTTAACAATTATGTTGAGTACACTTATTTCTGTCATATTCACATACAATGACCACTTCCAATGAAATTTTCATACATCAAATGCCTCGGACTATTAATGTCCAGGATTAACACATTCACATCAATAATAATTCAACAATTGAAATTTAAGCAAAGATAGACAAATCTTAGTGAGAACATCTATGTTACTCACAGTATGCTCCAGATACTTATTGCCTCGATATCCTGGCAATGCCTAGATGTTATTTCTCTACTTGCGCATCTATATCATGCAACACATACACATTTACACATTACTAATTTACACAATCACATTAATACTCAATCTTACACATATGTATATATGTTATGTATAATGCATGCTCAATTTGACTATTCCAGGTATATTTCCTTAATTCACTTCTCATGATCATTCAAACATTATAACTTGTATGTGTCTTGCTTGCACTTAGGTTTATACCTTAAGAATACTTGCTCATTCTAACTCTTTAATCATACTTTCATCAATCCCTTTTTCTAACATTATATAATCATACAATATCCAATTTCTCATTCATTCATACCTAACATACCTTTCTCATATCCTTTGAATCACATTAGCATTTCTAAGAAAACTTCATTCCTATGATGACTCTAAATTTCTAGATCTCATATTCATTAATATCAACAATCCTTTCTTTATGTTATAACCTCAATTATCACCCTAAAGATATCAAACAATTTTATCAACTTATTCAACATCAAACTAGGTTCATTTCAAGCCTCAATCAAGTCTAAATACACCATAAGAAAGTACCTTAGCATTAATGGATTCAAACATCACAAATAAGAGAAGAATTCATGTTCAAGGCCTTTCCTGCGATCGTAGAGGCCATCCCACGACCGTGGGTTAAGCCATCCGAACATTTTTATTCCTTTTCTTGCAATTCCCATGATCATGGAGACATTCCCATGATCGTGGGTTTTGTTATCCGAAAAAATTCTAGCCATTCTCTTCCAATTTTCTAGATTTTTAACTCCTACATTTTACATCCAAAACATCTTATGCTTAGTCCATCATTCCTTGCTTAATTCCTCATCATTCCTCTTCATTCTCACCTCCATTTTATCTCTAAACTTTCATCCTAGTTCTTCTCTTTTCAAGACAATACACTTGTCTTTTCTTTAACTTCAAAACTCAATCCAGTCCATTTCTAAAACAACCAATGATCTACGTTTTTATACATAAAAATAGAACATAAAAATATTCATTCATTCATTATATTTCTGCACTTCATCAACATCATTATCACTAACAATCAAATCTTAAACTATCACCATAACATTATGCTACATATATCAAAAGAAGTTTCACTTACTTGTTTAACTCCAAGCTCTTTAAATCAACATGAAACCCTAGCTTCTCCAAAGCTTACACGTTCATCAACTTTCCAAGAAAAATAAGATGGCTTTTTTATCATCAAAATGAAGAAACACAACGAAAAATGGAAGTAGCAAGTGAAGGATGAGAGTAAGGTTCAACGTTGAGAGGGTGAGAAGAGAGTATCGTGAATGGAGAAAGAAAATGAAGAAGATGAGAGAGCATGTAACGAAAATAATGGTGAAAGACTATGATATGGTCTTTTAAGGTAATACACTAAGAGTGAGGTGTGTGGCAAGTGGCTTGACACTTGACACTTGTCACTTGCCATATGTCCTCCTCTTATGGTCCCTACTTGGCTTTCTAATAACTATTCCATTTGTCCTCTAATTTCTAAACCAATTGTTACCCAATTTTCAATGTCAATTCTCAACAAATCCTAATACCATTTGCCAATTATTTCTACTACCATTTGACACTTATTTCTACTACTATAAATTAATTGCCTTGCTACTTGGCATTTTTCTTAGTCCAAAAATACTTATAATTTCATAAAATTTCCAAATTTCCAACAAAAATTTTAAATAAATAATTATACTCACCAAATTAATTTTCAGGACAAAATATTCACTATTCATATCATAATCATTTAAAAATCATTTACATCCCGAAATATGTCAAATAAGTGCATGAACAGTCATTGTAATATGTATAAAAAAATCAAATTCACGTATGTGTATGGTAATATTATGCATGAGCATGAAATGCATTTCCTAGTTTCTCAATAATATCTCTTATGTACACTATTCTAGGGTTCTAACCTTTAGCATGGAAAAATGAGATACTACAATTCTCCCTCTTAAGAAATATCGTCCTCAAAATTCTTACCTGATTGTTCGAATAGGTGGGGATATTGTTTCCTCATTTGCTCCTCCATTTTCTGTTAATGGACATTTTGAGTGGCTGTTTAGAACTTAATTCATAGTCGTTTAAATTAATTTTTTTTTAATATATAACTATTTTATAATGTTTTTTTATTATTAGAGGGTTGTT
>JANZXP010000006.1:23324574-23337764 GCA_027576715.1 Erythroxylum flavicans
AGACGCGTTTTCCATGCCCCAACGCACCGGATCCCATCAGAACTCCGAAGTTAAATGTGCTAGGGCAAGAGCAGTACAAGGATGGGTGACCTCCTGGGAAGTCCTGCGGGAGTAATGCCCTAAAGAGGCTTACACACTAGAAAAACAAAACCGTGAGAGCGCGAGGCCGGAGAGGCCGAGGCTCAAAGCGGACAATATCTGCAAGCGGGTGGTCTGGGCTGTTACAGCCGTCACCTTCGGTCGTCGTCCCTCCTCCTCCTTCACGGTCCAGACGACGGCAAGTGCTCTAGGGATGACCAAAACACGACGCTAACCTCCCAAGGAGGTCAAAAGGCGTCGAAAAAATTTCAACCAATCCAACCCTTATTGTCGGCAGAAAACTCAAAACAGAGTATAACAGAGAAATGTTTTCCATCAGTTTATACAGCAAGACAGAGGCATGAGAGACTCTGATATCAAATGATAACCAAGCCATAATAAAACAGCACCTCAAGCATGCATTTTATACATGACAAAATTCATGTAAAATACATGCATAATCAACGAAAGCGTGATAACCGATACCTCCAGCCATTGCCGATGATAAGCCTCGTGATCTCTGAGTGGTTTGAGTTTCTATCCTCTTCCTGAAGCAAGCTCGATGGCGTGCTCTACATGCTCGGCGAAGATAGGACCCGAAAATCAAAACCGACATTGTGTTTTTAACACAATACTTCATACCCTACTGTCTATCACAGAGGCTGAAGGTAGAGGAAGTGGGCGACAAACACACATGCGGTAGTTACAGGACATGATAAAAGGGACCTTGTACAGGGAGAAGGGACCATATACAGGTAGATAAGGTTTGACCAAAACCTTACACCTTATTGTTCTCTTTTAATGCACAAGTATAGATAACCAAATTAGACCATTAGACCTAAATGGCTAGCAACACGACTTTCTATTATTATCCGTTTAACGACTTTTATAAGTCGCCTATTCCTTTTCGGTCTTCTAGTGAGACCATAAATTGTGTGCTTAGACTTTCGTTTGAATTATGGCAGAGGAAGAGATGTTTAGCCTCTTCTCCTATAAATCTAAAAAGGGTTTAATGGTATTACCTAACCTTTTATTCACGGAATAATTCAATGAGATTTGAATAAAAACTCTCCAAAATTATATTTTAGTATCGACGACGCCATTAAAGAACTAAACAACTTTACTTATCGAGATTGTACCAAATAGAAACAGAAACAGAACATAAAAATTAATTTTCTAGTTGCCATAAAATTTGAAAACTAGAAAAAAATAAAAACCAAAGATTCAAATAAACATATTTTTATTAAAAATAAAAATAAAAATAAAAATATATAAAATCAAACGCCTTAAAATTTAGCCATTTACGTTTAATTGATACAAAACCTGCGTTTGCCATTTATAAATGAATGCACCTATTGCTACTAATACTAGGGCAGTTTAGTAAAGTAAAAGTAAAGCAATAATAGCATGAGAGCTGTGATGCGTGCAAGATATCAAGTAAATTGCTTCTACTTTCCGCAAGAACAAATGAGATACTTTATTATGCATGAAAATTTCAAGTAAAAGTAAAAATAAAATAAAGTATCAATAATACCACTATAAAAAAGGTTTTAGGCATGTAGAAAAAGGGAAGAGTTTCGCAGGACAAATATCTTCTAGTTTGTTGGCATTAGAGACGGAACAATAATAATTTCAACCTTACTCTCCACAATTGACTGACATAATCTCGTTAAACACATGCAAGATTTTATTGGCACGTCATCTTTTAGACCACTTTGATCGAAACTTGTAAATTTGTGATCATGACACGTGTAAAGTTTCCCACAATATCCTTCTCATGCCCCCATACTGGTTAACTATTAGCTTATCTAGTTTCTTTCGTTCTTTCTAATTTCTGGTCAACATTTATTTGTTGATTGTTCATGAATCAAAATTCAAAAAGTCAACATCCAACAATGTCAATCCCCGCTATAAACAGGTAACCCAAAACACAAGCGAACCAAAGAGCAATGGCGCTTCTCAATCTCAAACTTGCTATCGTTCCTACAGAGTTTAGCCGCTCCCGCCACGGTCTGTTGCCGGTGCGTTCGCCTCGGGCAGGTTTAGTAACAAAAAGAATTAATGCAGCAGATGACGAAGCGACAAAGAATGCGAAGAAAAAGTCTGAAATTTGCACGGCCGACGAGCTTCACTACGTGGACGTAGCCAATTCTGAGTGGAAAATCGCCCTCTGGCGTTACCTGCCTTCTTCTAAGGTATTGGGTGGGGTGATGGTTACATTCTGATCGCATATACGACGTAGCCTAATAGCAATACCTGTACTAGCAGTGTTGTTTTTTTTCTTTTATCATTCATTAATGCAAAAAGTAAATATTTGAAGTTTTTAAAGAAATATAAATAACTGAGTTCGACGCAGTGTTTCCTTTAATGTATGTGCTATGTCAATTCTTGTCCACCTTATTACTTGCAGTTATTCATTTTCTATAATCAATTATCTAATCGATTTCTTTGTGTAAATATAGTTTGCTACTTTTATATGTATACATATATAGAGCTGTGTTGTGTGATTGACACCTGACAGGCACATCCAAGGAAGCATCCATTGTTACTGCTGCCGGGAGTCGCTACCAATGCAATTGGATTTGATTTGTCCCCTCAGTTAACCTTCTGCTTTTTCTATTATATTTATATATCTCGGATCGGCTTTTGATTTGTCCCCTCAGGCAACCTTCTCCTTTTTCCATTATATTTATATATCTCGGATCGGCTACGGATATGAGAACTCAAAACTTTCAAAATCACCAATATTTCGGAACAGTCTGACCACGCAATTAATGTATTATTCAAGCTCAACGACTCAAAATTATTATTCAATAAATGAGTAACAGAACTCTTTAAGGTGGCTTCGTGGAGTTGGGGTGGCGTCTGACGTGGTAAAGGGGGGAGTATGTTGATGGCCGCCATAGCCAAGACAAGAGATAGATGCACAAAGTTGAATCCCAAGAGTGGAGAAGCTGGAATTTTCGAAATTAGCTAGGATAGGATGTCAACGCTAGCAGCAGTGCTGCAGTGGGCCCATTCTCAAAAGGAAGATACATGCACGACGCAACCTGACGGGAGCTTAAGCTTCCTAATCGTATGATTTTCTTAGATTTTTTCATTCCAATAGAAACTTTACGAGCAAAAAACGCAACTTTTGCCTAGACTTTAAACAATATGTCTTTTTTGTGGAATCGTCTGTGATTGTGATTGAACTCTTCCATCTCTGATAAGACTGACTATTATGCAATACAGTCGTCATTTGCGCGTTTCATGTCAACCCAAGGATTTGATACTTGGATTCTTGAACTTAGAGGAATTGGATTGAGTGCCCATGTGATGGAATTTAAATCTGGCAAATTGCATTCCAAGCTATTGGAATCTGTAATAAAATTTCCCGAAAGACTCTCAGGCTTCCTGGACGGAGGTTAGACAAATAGCTGTGATATTGGACTCTGTGCAATTTATGTTGGTTTAATGGCGTTAACTAAACATGTATGCTTGCAGGTCAAAACTCTTTTATCACAGGCCTAAGTAGGGATTTCAGCCAAAAGCTTCTGAATTTTATTGAAGAAAGTCAACAATATATCAGGCCGTCATTTTTTCATTTCCACGAGCGTGCACCAGTGGACGACTTTATTGAACAATTTGAACAAATGAGAAAGTATAATTGGGACTTTGATCACTATTTGGAAGAGGATTTGCCAGCAGCGGTGAGGTGTCATTTCTGTTGGTGTAAATATATTATGTTTCTCCTGATAATTACTAGTCCATTCTCATTTATCTACACTGGAGTGTTCTGTTTTCTCTACTATTTAGTCCTTAAGTACTTCGCTTACTCTCCTTCATTGGATCTTCCTTCTCTTGTTGTCTTGTCTTAGATGGAGTACGTAAGGACTCAATGCAAGCCCAAAGATGGAAAGCTGCTTGCCATTGGGCACTCCATGGGTGGCATTCTTCTATATTCATTGCTCTCACTATGCTGTAAGGCAGTCTTCAGTTTATGCTTCTTAAATGTGTTACGGTTGAAAACCATGTAGTAATAATCCATATGGAGTTTCTTATTAGTGGCAAGTGAATGATGTGCTATTGCATGATGTTTATTACCTGTTTTGGTTACATTTATTATTGATCATCTCATCTGTATTTGGCTTCCTTTAATATCTTACTTCGGATCATGATTTATGTAGGAAAGTTGAAGTTTAATATGGCATTACTACCCAAGAATCAACCAAGTTATGGCTTTCTATTTGATTAAAGCCTCTTCAGCCTTTAGAGGCCGTCCAGTATATTATGTTAGTTGGGTCTTTCATTCCCTTGACATGAAGTTCATATAGATAATTTATTGAGAAGCCTTCTATTGAATTGTCAAATATGCAAAGTTTCTTCATAATTAAGTTCAAAAGGACTCTGGATTGTCTGAATTAGGCTTTCAACTTGTTTGGGTCATGCAGTAAAAGGCTAAATTCAACTGATAGCCTTTTCCTATTTGAGTTGCCCACTCATCGGCTGTTGTTTATTGTAACTGATGTATAACAAAGACTTGAATGTACTGTATAGCGGCAGGACATACAAAGGAACACTTGATTACTAAAAATTTCAATTCCTCCAATACTACCTCTAAGCACAGAAGATGCTTTTCTTGGTGTAGAAGTAAACTCCATCAATGTAAACTAAAAAGGCACCAATTATTACTGGAAGTTAAGGAATGTCAAATCCGATTGTATTTAACTAGCATGTTTAAGGTCAAAAGATCTAGTCCAGTTCCTACTTTAAAAGCTATTAATTTACTTCAATCCTTTGGCGTCTGAATTAATCTGCATTGTTCACTATTCAATTCTCATTATTACTAGTTGTCTACTAAAGTTTGATGTTTAATGTTTAATGTTTAATGTTTAACGTCTGCAACATTTACAAGTGAACTGTGTTTATTACATGAAAGAAGTATGATGCAGATATTTCCTGTTATGTTTTTGTTCGAAAGATATATTTCATGTTGTGTTCTCTCCAATGACAATATAAATACTGTTTAGAATTTGAAGCAAATAAAACTCATCAAATTGTAAAAATTAGTTAAATAGATCATGTAACTAGGCGTGTTTAACCTGATAAACTGATATTTACTGTAGCTTTTCAAGGAAGGGAATCTGGATTGACATCTGTCACTACTTTGGGGTCATCACTTGATTACACATCTTCACAATCTACGCTAAAATTGGCCATACCAGTTGTAAGTGATAGGAACATCTAGGTTTTCTAAAAACTTACTCTTCAGTTATGTAACATAACTGATTCCAATCTATTTTTGGTACTTTCAGGCTGACCCTGCAAGGGCTCTTAATATCCCTGCAATTCCAATTGGAGAATTGATCTCTGTCATTCATCCTCTTGTATGCCATCCTCCTTACATTTTATCTTGGTTAACTCATCAATTTTCTTATCCAGGCATGATGGATCCACAGTTGTTTGAAAAGCTTGTCCTGAACAATTTCTGTAAGTAATGTATTTCATCTTGACTAATAAATACTTTAAAGAATTCCACACAAAAATGTTTGAAGTTACTTTGGGACCCACATATTAGGAAAGTATAATCTAAGTGAATTTGCAAGTGTAGATGGTAACAACATGAGGGGGCATAACTATTATGATACTGCCTGAGGAATTTTTTCGCTATCATTGCATTAACTGTGATCAAAACAATAGTAACGTTGGCACGAAGGAAAATGATTTTGTTCTCTCAGCTGACGGTGAGCCTGAATATGCGTTGTGCCTTTTCTTTTCCGCGGCCTACTGCTCTTGTGTTGTTCATATGCATTATTATGAAGATTATTTATAGAGGAATCTTCCATTGGTGATTTTTGTCGTTGTATGTTGATGTTAAATGATTGCCCTTTGATCAGTTTGAGGTTAGTTAGATAATAACTTACATCAGGGAACTTGAATAATTTGTCAGAGAACATGGGTGGAAGCGCACTACCTCTTTTATTTTCTTGTTCATTGATCATAATACTAAGATATCTCTGTTGATCTAGTTAATTACCTATTTTTCTTTTTTTTTTGCTAACTTTTACCTATGTAGCTGTCAAAAATCACAATCTTTGATCAAGCATCCTGTGACTTGAATCGCTTTTGAACCTAATTTTTGTGTACCTGTTATCATATCATTTATACATTAGCTGTGAGTTCTGGTTCTAAATAGCACAGCAGCAGCAATCTGTCTGCAGCATTGTCTCTACTAAGCTTAAACCAGAAGTTGAATTCAGTAATTGTGCCCATTGTTTATATGCTGTTTATGGAGCAGTTTAAACTTCTACTAGTTTTATGTGGTTTTTTTGCACTATCCTTATTAACAAGGTGATTGATCTTTGGCAAGTTGGAAAGCACTAACAAATTCCATGGACTGGGAATTAACTAACGAAACCTTTAGACAAACTGCGTGAGCATTAAAGTACTGGCGTTTAAACTGCGATTTCTATGCATCCTTGCAATAAAAGCCAACCCTTTGCAAGGGTGAGAATGTAGAGTGAGAAGCTCTATCTTCTCTCTAGAGATTCTCCACCCCTCTAACCTTGAATCAACAGCTTCTGTTCATCTTGAGTTCTTGCTTCAGACCTACACCCCTTTTGCTTCTGTAGCTTCATCTTTGTTCTCTTCTCTCCTTCCTCAGCAACCTTCCTCAACCCACCTTGTTTCCATTCTCAGCCCCTCTCTTTTCCTGCCCCTCTATTTTACCATTTGCAAAACTAACTTTCAAACTTTCATTGTGGCTAGGGTTAGTTTGTACCTTTTCCAATAATGACCTAACCTAGTCTTTGATGTCACACTCAACCAAACCAAGTTCCCTCTCCCCCAGCTTGCTCTTGTCCTCATCCTCATCCGTGACTCATGTCCCTCTGGCTTTATTAATACTATCTCCTCTCCTATTAGCTTGCTATCAGAATCCTCCATTCCTCCCCCCTCTATAGGGACAGTCCAAGACTTAGCTTTGCACTCCCCCTACTTAGATAGGCTCTCATTCAGGTAACCCTAAAGTGAGTTGGAAATAAATAGTGGGAGATACCTTGGAATAAAGTTACATTACTACCCACCATCACCTTAAGATGGTGTAAACATAGTAGTCCCCCTGGAGATCTTGAGAGATGGAGCAAACAAGTAGGCATCTACTCTAATAGGTTTTCTCATGGAAAGAAGGCCAACCTTCCCATTTTAATACGAATGGGCTATGCAGAATTGGAAATCAAGAGGCCTGAAGGAGATCTTGCTTACTGAGTACATTTAATTCCTAATTGTGTTTAACAAAAAAGTTGAATCACAAAACATAATTGAATCTAGCCCTTGGCATATTAACAACAGGCCAATTTTCTTATAGTTGTGGCAACCAAGTATGAAGCTCAATTTGCTGCAGCAATCCAGGGTACCTTTGTGGATCAACATACATAATATTCTCTTGGAATAGTGGTCTACTAGGGGACTCAGTTACCTAGCTAGCTACATAAGACAACCTATTGGAATAGCAGAAGTTATAGCCTTCTTTAAAAGAATCCACTATGCAAGGTTGTGTATAGTGGTGGACATAGAAAAGGAACTTCTTTAAAAGTGGGAATGTCCCTACTTATTTGGAATGTAATGGGTATTAATTGTCCCAAAAACCTTATGGTGCTCAAGGATTACATTAAAGAAATAAAGCCTATGTGGATAGGTGTTTTAGAGACAAAACTCAAGAGGGATAGATGTAACAATAAACTCTCATTCCTGGGTCACCACTGGAGGATAATCATAAATCATGATCTCAATCACTATGGTAGCATCATTGTAGTATATGCCTCTAGTAGAATTAACCTTAAGATCCTGGATAGCTCAGAACAACATATTCATACAACTTCAATGGTACATGAAAGAAAGGATTTCCTCATTACTATCATAAATGGTTCTAACCATACTTTCCGAAGATGGGCCTTATGGGACAAATTAAAGAATCTCCATATCTTGAACAACTCACTATGGATACTCATTGGAGATTTTAATAGTACAATGTTCCCTTTTGAGGCTGATGGAAACTTTAGTATTATAAACCTTATAGAGGAACTCAGGAAGTCTGTGGATACACAGGAACTTACTGACTTGGGATTGGAAGGTAATTTCTTTAACTGGAATAATAAATAGACAGGTGGAATATTCGTAAAAAGCTGGATATGGTCCTTGTTAATGATGTATGGCTTGAACAATTTCGTGATATCAAAGCCACTTTTGATAACCCTTATTCGCAGACCACTCACTAATAATCATTTCAAACCTGAATGAGGCTTTCACTAGGAGATCCTCTCTCTGCTTTAATAATTACTTGGTTGATAATGATGGATTTGAGGAGGCAATACTCAATAGATGATTCCTCTTCCACATGCTAGCCTCTTCTTAGATCACATCACAAAAGATGAAGCATATTTCCTTACGCAACCTTCCAATCCTAAAAGGCTCTTGGACTTGATGGATGGAATTCTTTCTTCTTTCAAAAAGCACAGCACCTTATAAAAGACATTGCAGAAGTTGTCCTGAAATTCTTTAGCAATGATAAGATGTTCAGAAACTTCAACGAAACATAAATCTAACTGATACCAGAGGTACCCAATCCATGTTCCTTACAGGACTACAGGCTGATATCTTATTGTACTTGTAACATCATATACAAGATAATAGCTAAGCTTATTGCTTTAAGACAAGTGTGTTGAAAAATCTCACCATTGATACTCAAAGAGCTTGTATTTCTAGTAGACTAATTAGAGATAATATTCTACTTGCACAAGATCTGTTCAAAGGATATGGAAGGGTAAATTCAACCAAAAACTGTTGTATTAAGGTGGATTTTCACAAAACCTTTGACTCAATAGAGTAGAATTGCACAATACACATTTTGGAAGCATTCAGATTCCCTAAATTGTTTGTTAACTGGATCTATCAAAGCATCTCAACCACCTCCTACGGAGCTCTTGTGAATGGAGAACCAACAACCTTGTTCGAGGGAGGAAAAGGGTTGAGACAAGGAGATCCCATTTTCCCTTGTCTCTTTATTCTTTGCATGGAATCTCTCCCCAGACTTTTACACCATTATATTAAGCTTTATAGAAACTTCAGGTTTCACACCAAGTGTAAGAAATTGAATATCTCAAGTATAGCATTTGCAGATGACTTGCTACTATTCTCTAAGGCAGATGATAAATCAATATTCATTCTCATGCCTGCCCTTCAAACTTTCAAAATGATGTCTGGTTTGGGTGCCAACAAGAGTAAGAGTTTTCTAATGGTGTCTGTTGGAGCTAAAAACCTAGGGCCTTGGCTTTCAACAATCAAGTCTTCCTATAGGAGAATTTCCATTTACATATTTGGGATTACCAATAACCACAAGGAGGCTAAAGCATAGGGATTGCGTGCCACTGCTAAAGAAAACCAAAAGAAAAATAGTCACTGGAGTAATAGATCACTCTCCCATACTGGAAGAATCTAGCTCATAAAGTTTGTTCTTAGCGCCCTACACGTCTATTGGACTACTTACATCTCCCTTTCCAAAGGGTTGATCAGGATATTGAACGTATGCTAAGGAATTTCCTATGGTCTAGTAAGTCCTCTAAGAAATCTCACTGTAATGTGAAGTGGACTGAAGTGTGCCAAGCTAAAACTAAATGGGGGGCTTGGTATAAAATCAGTCTCGTTTGTCAACAAAGTATTATCAGTCAAACAATTATAGAGGATCACTAATGACAGAGAAGTCCTATGGGTTAGGTGGATCTACCAATACTATCGCAAGGGGAATAGTTTGTGGGGTTTGGAATGCAAAACCACTTCATCATGGTTCATTTGTCGACTCCTAAAGCTGAGAGAACCACTCTCTCCATTAATAGCTTGTAGAATAAGGAATAGGAAAGAAGCTTATTTCTAGTTCGATAATTGGTACAAACTAGGTCTCCTATCTGACTGAACCAGCTCAAAGCTTAAGTAATCTATTCCACTCAAATGCTAATGTGAGCTCAATAGTAGGGAATGACATCTAGTTAATTAATTCCTCTTTGGTATTAAAAGGGTTTGTGGAAGATGATTACATCTGGTTGAATCGCCCATCAGGTTCATTCACTAATGCTTCCTGTTCAAAGGCATTCCATTCTTGGGTTATTCAATTGCCTTGTTATGTAACAATATGGTGCAGGCAAGTCCTACCTATAATTTCCTGCCACATGTGGTTGGTGCACCAAGAGAAACTGGCAACCTTGGATAAGCTGAAGTTCCTGAATAACCCAACCACTTCCCGTTACCTATGCAGCATGGAGAATTAATCCATTTCCCATTTATTTTTTACTTTGATTACTTGTCATTCATTTGGAATAACATACAAGTCTATGCCGATCTATGAGAAGAAGCATATTTTACTTTATGCTACTCAAGATACTAGAAGAAGGTATAGGGCCTATGAGAGCTGACAGAACCATTTCAAACATTGCATTTTATAAGCTCTATGTACTACATTTAGAAAGAAAGGAATGCTTGACTATTTCAAGGACTCAGGCATATAAGGGAGCAGGTGTTGAGGAAGCTAATTTTATGCATAAGAGAGCAAATTCTTACTAACCAACTTCAAACAATTTGCAGTCCTTAGCTAGCTAGCTCCGGGAATCTGTAAAAAGAAGACTCTCCAGGCTCTCCTTGCAAGCAGATGAAGATTTTAGGGGCAAGGTTACTCCAGTGAAAGGATTTAGTGTGGTGTTAGCCAGTGTTATACAGCTTATCCTCTAGAAGTATGTCTTAGTTTTACTGCCATTATGTGTATAATGGATTGGTAACCTTTTGACTTCAAGATAGAACTCTTTAATATGTTGTACCAATTATATTATTCTTTTGGAATATAGTTTCTCTGCCTCCTTGCGACCCTTCAATAATTTAGAAGGTTTGATCATAATTCACAGGCACAGTACCTGCTAAACTTCTCTTGCAGCTAGCTACAGCATTCCAAGAGGGTGGATTACGAAGCCGGAATGGAACTATTTCTTACAAAGACCATCTAAGCAAAAGCAATGTTCCTATACTAGCAGTTGCTGGAGATCATGATCTTATTTGTCCACCAGAAGCAGTATATGGTAATGTGTAGTCATGTGATTTTTGATTGATTTTCATCTGCAATCTAATTCTCTTTCCCGCCATTACAATGGAGCAGATACAATAAAAACCATCCCTGAGCATTTGATTACTTATAAAGTCTTTGGAAAGTCTGGTGGTCCACATTATGCTCATTATGATATTGTGGGAGGTCGACAGGTATGAGCTAATATGATGGTTTCGAAAGATGTAGATTTTTGTTTCTTTTTCCTTTCCCTTCACAATTCTTAGGGCAACAAAAAAATTGTGATTTGAGCCACATCTAGTTGCATACTCAGCAAGCTAGGAAAATGTAGAACTTGATCTATGAGCAACAATTTTATACATCATATCACTCATTCCACGCAATAGTAACCAAATTTTTTTGACAGGCTGCACACCAGGTATATCCGTGCATAGTCAATTTCCTTAACACTCACGATGTTTGACTTGATTTGAGCATACTCAACTATAGCTGCCTGGCTTCTTACCATGAAGGAAAAGTTGGTGACTGAAAAGAGGCATTTCTAGGAGATCAATTGCTTCGTAAATTCTCATAAAAGGAATCAGGCTCGGTTTGTATATATTGTAGTGCCTGTTTATGTTCTTGTTGTCCTTACAGTACGTAAGAAAATAGCAAACGTATTCAGTCCGAAACAAATATATAATCATTGACGAACTGATATCAAGTAATTGTTTTCAGAGCCTCTATTGCTTGTTGAATCAGTGTTGTTTGGAAAATGGTTGAAAGAGGTAATTTTCGGTATCAGATGAACAAGATTTTGCACCATGTTGTGCAGCCGTGATAAGAAATTCGATGCTACCACTCTCCAGTAATCAGAATAAGCAGTACTCCTTTTCCATCCCCTAAAATATGGATAGTTTTTGTTGAAGAAATAAACAAGATAACAGAATAGGAACATATATTGATTTAGAATCGATTACAGACATGAGAAAATACCAGAAGAAGGAAGAATACACAGACTCGAGGAGAGAGAGAAAACAAATCACATTCAGTTATGATATACTGACATAGCCGTTACAAATCAACTTAAAAATAGACTCTCCTGTACGTTACTCTCTCGTCAGTTTAATAACCTGAATCTTAATTTAAACGCTGCGCTTTGTCTTCCTTACTAACGTTTGTAGCGTCTTCTGTCTATTATTATTAAGTGTCGTCTTCTACACTCGTCTCTGTAACAATCCCCCTCTCCTTCACATGTTTGTCCACCAAGTTGATTTCCAAAAAGCGCTTCTGGAGATCAAAGAGATATTCCCAAGTCGCGTCAACATATCCTCCATCTGATCATTGCACTAACAACTGAGTTACTGCTCTGTTGTTCCCTTTTATAATATGCCTGTCCAGCATTGCCACTAGAATTCGCTCCATCGGGGCAATAAATTCTAGCAGAGTTGACGAGACCCTGCTCCGATCCAAATGTGCCTTCTTCAGCTGTGACACGTGAAACACAGGGTGTATCAATGAAGTAGCTGGTAGATCCAGTTTATACGTTACCTTCCCCATTTTTTGCACTACTCTGTATGGCTCATAAAATAGAGGAGACAATTTCTGACTATTCCTTCTCTGAAGTGTGTGCTGTCTATACGGTTGCAGCTTTAAATACACCATTTCCTCGACATTAAATTTGCGATCCGAACATCTTGCATCTGCATACTGTTTCATCCTGTTTTGAGCTCCCTCTAAATGGAACTTCGTTATGTTGATCATCGTTTCTGTGTCCTTAAGCACTCGATCCACTGCTGTCACCTTCGAATCTCCCGCTATGTATAGTGTGAAGAGAAAAAGATAAAACTTACTGCTATTGAATTTTGTGACTATGATAGTATTTGGTGGGATCAATTGCAAGTAACTAGAAGGCGGAATCTTGAAAGACCAATCTGCACATAGCAAGAAATGAAAGCCATCATGAGAAAGCGCTTTGTTCCAAGTCATTACTATCGAGACTTGTTCAAGCGGCTGCAAAGATTGAGGCAAGGATCTATGAGTGTTGAAG
>JANZXP010000006.1:23342840-23364303 GCA_027576715.1 Erythroxylum flavicans
AGGACGTGATCTATAAGGTCCAATATGTTTAGATCATGTTTTAATTAGTTTCCTTTTTGTTTTCCTTGAAAGAAGGTTGTCTAGCCAACACCTTTATAAGTTTATTTTGTTCCTTTTAGGGATTAATTTGTTTCCATTTATTTATTTTCTTCTTTAGGACATTAAGTCAGGAAGTTTTCCTATAAATAGGCGCCCTCTATGTACTTTGGGAGGGGAATTTTCATTTAGAAATACTATTGAGAATTATTGGGAGCATAGAACTTTCTTTATATTCTTTGAGAATACTTGACTTATCGAAGAAGTGGTCTTCCTTTGTTGCATCCCAAGGTTAGAGTTCTAACAGTCAAGTTCTCTTAGGGTTCTTTTCATTGACCAACATTCTTGCTAGGATTCTAAGAGCCAAGTTCTTTTAGGGTTCTTTCCATTGGACAAAATCCTTCTAACCCCTTTTCTCTTTGTGTTCTATTTCTATCTTTTCATTTTTGTTTCTTGTGCTTCCATGTGTGTTTGATTCTAGTCGTTCCTAGGCATAGTTCCATGTTGTTGAAGGTTCTCTAAGAAAAGTTCCTATTGGGTCTCCCATCATTTGGTATCAGAGTGCTTTGGTCGCTAGATCTCAAATAACTATCCTTTTGATGTCTATTTTCGTTCCTCTTCTCTGTCCATTTTTCATCCACTTTTTGTTCACTTTTTGTTTGAGTTTTTGGTTGACTAATAGGTATTTCTTCAAGTTCAGAATCTCTTCTTTCTCTTTGTTTTGGAAACATTCAAATCCAAGCTTTCTAGAGCAAGTTACACTAAGTTGAAAGTTGAGAGTGTCCAGCTTCTGAAAAAAATTAGAAGTCAAAAAAAAGAGAAAAAAGAAATACATCTAAAAAGAGAAAAAAGAAGAAATTCGTCAAAAAGAAAAAAGAAAAAAGAAATTCTTCAAAAGAAAAGAAGAAAACAATCAGAGTGTGTGTGTTGCAATTTCTAGAGAAGTGGAGTTCAAATTTGCTACTTTCCTAATTGCAATCAAGTAAAGATAACATCTTTCCTATTGCTTGAACTTGAATTGTAAGTACTTTCCTATTTTGTATTGCTTGGAACTTGCTTTCTTTCCTATTTTTTCACTTTCCTATTTTAGTTACTTTCCTATTTTGGCTTTAGTTTCCTATTTTATTTCTTGCCTCATTCATCTTTCTTTCGCTTCAAGTTTGTGAGTTTCGTTAAGGTAATCACTTAATTCATTCTTTATACTATTTTTCCTTTACTTGCTTTCCAACTTTCTTTACTTTCCTATCATTTTTCTTTCCTTTTGCATATTTTTCTCCTTTACTTCTTCTTTATTTTCCACACCTTATTTCCCCTTTTGGATTCTTTGAGAATTTTATTTTGGGATTCTAGTATTGATTGCCACTTGGTTTGATTGCTTCTATTTGATTGTGTCTTGTTTCAAATAAGGATACTATAGAATGCAAGTTGAGTGGTAAAAGACAAGAGTGTTTGCATTATAGAAAAAAGCCAATTTTTGTGTGATACATGAGTGGTTTGGCATCTATTGAGTGTATACACGTGAGGTTGAGTGGTGAGGTCCATATTGTTTTTTGTTATTCACCAACATTTTGCAGTTTATAAACATGCCTCAAGAAGATGAATCATATGAGCAAGATCTTAATGTCTTTATGAAGGCTATGCAAGATCAATTTTGGAGGTTGAATGCTAGTTTAGATGACATCCAATCCACGTCGAACTCCAAAGTTCTTAGAAGGACGTTCCATGCAGAAGATGAAGATGTGTAATCTGAGGATGAAGTCCCCAACACTAGGAGAGGCAGACAACCTCCTTCTCGTAATGAACTTGACAAAATAAAATTGAAAATCCCTTCTTTTCAAGGAAAAATGATCCTGAAATGTATTTAGAGTAGGAGAGGAAAATAGAACATGTATTTGAGTGTCATACATATAGTGAAGAGAAAAAGATAAAACTTGCTATTGTTGAATTTTGTGACTATGCTAGTATTTGGTGGGATCAATTGCAAGTAAATAGAAGGCAGAATCATGAAAGATCAATACACACATGGCAAGAAATGAAAGCCATCATGAGAAAGAGCTTTGTTCCAAGTCATTACTATCAAGACTTGTTCAAGCGGCTGCAAAGATTGAGGCAATGATCTATGAGTGTTGAAGAGTACCACCAGGAGATGGAGATCATCATGATTAGGGCCAATGTTGAGGAAGACATGGAAGCTGCCATGAGAAGATTTTTTGATGGATTGCGCCCTGAAATTGCTTCCATTGTAGAGTTGCAAAATTTCCTTGACATGGATGAGTTGTTGCATAAGGCCATCATGGTAGAAAAGTAATTAAATATCCAAAATGGTGCTGGATTGAGTTCCTAGAAGAAAAGCTTGAAGGAATCCAAAGGTTTATTCAAATCCAAGGGAGACATCAAGCCAGAGGAAAGTAAGCCTAAATTCTCTACTCTAAATCCTAAGGGTAAAAATGACTCTAAACCCTCTTCTTCTTCTAATCCTTCTTATAAAGTTAAGTGCTTTAAATGTCAAGGTTTTGGTCATATTGCTTCACAATGCCCTAACAAAAAAACTATGATTTTGCTTAAGAATGGTGATGTTACTAGTGAAAGTAGTGATAGTGATGATTTTGATGATATGCCTCCATTGACGGATGCTTCTAATGTTGATTGTGACGCTGAAGTTAGTGAAGCCCTTGTGGCTAGGCGTGCTTTTAATATCCAACCAAAAGAAGATCTTGAAGAAGAGCAACGTGAGCATATCTTTCATACAAGGTGTCTCATTAATGGTAAAGTTTGTAGCATGATCGTAAATAGTGGAAGTTGTACTAATGATGCTAGCACTTTACTTGTTGACAAGCTTAATTTGCCTATTTTGAAACATCCTAGACTATAAATTGCAATGGCTAAATGATTGTAGTAAGGTGAAAGTCACCAAACAAGTGATGATTGCATTTTCTGTTGAAAAGTATCATGATGAACTTTTATGTGATGTTGCATCTATGTATGTTGGACATGTTTTGCTTAGTAGGCCTTGGCAATTTGATAGGAAAGTTAGGCATAATGGATGCAAAAATTACTATTCTTTTCCTTTATATGGTAAAAAAATTGTGTTGAAACTTCTTAGGCCAATTCAAGCTTATGAGGATCAAGTGAGGATTGAGAAAGAATACAAAATGAGAGCAAAAGAAAAGAAAGAAAAAGAGAAAGAAAATAAAATGAGTAGGAAAAATAAAGAAAAGAGAGTGACTTTATTTGCTAGAAGAAGTGAGATCAAGAGAGCTTTAAAATGTAAAGAATCTTATATACTTTTGTATAAAGATGTTTTCTTAACTATTAATGAGCTTGATTCATCTTTGCCATCTAGTGTTTTGTCTTTAATGCAGGACTTTAGCGACTTATTTTCGGAGGACATTCCTGATGGATTACCCCCTTTGAGAGGCATTGATCACTATATAAACTTCCTTCCCAGAGCTTTAATTCTGAATAGACCTGCATATAGAGCCAATTCGGAAGAAACTAAGGAGATCCAAAGACAAGTTGAAGAGCTTATGAAAAAGGGCTTTGTGAGAGAAAGCTTGAGCCCATATGCTGTGCTGGTTATACTTGTTCCTAAGAAAGATGGCAAATGGAGCATGTGTGTTGACTGTAGACCCATCAATAAAATCACTGAGTTGCATGCTAAAGTTAGAGCCAACATTGAGAGGAGAAATGAACAATATGCAAAACAAGCCAACAAAGGCCGAAGGCGTGTTATATTTGAACCTGGTAATTGGGTTTGGGTGCACTTGAGAAAGGAGAGGTTTCCAGAACAAAGGAAATCTAAGCTACAACCAAGAGGAGATGGCCCCTTTCAAGTTTTAGAAAGGATTAATGATAATCCTTATAAAATTGATTTGCCTAGCTCCTATGGTAATGTTAGTGCTACATTCAATGTATCTAATTTATCCCTCTTTGATGCTGCAGATTCGAGGACGAAATCTTTCGATAGGGGAGGGAATGATGGAGAACCATAGGTATGTGAAAGACAAGAAGAGAAGCATACATGGTGTGATCCGCCTCAAGGAAGCCTAGGACAGATTTGCTCGCAAAAGGAGGCTTAAGAGCTAAAATTGGATCAGATTTGAAGTCTGAATGTGCAAGGCAAGGGGTTGGACGAAATTCCCATATCAAAGGCCCAACATTCAAGTCTAATGTTCCTAAAGATTCGTTACAAGATTTTGGAGGCCCAATGACTAAAGCTAGGGCCAAAGCAATGAAGCAAACATTGAATTATTTGATCCAAGACCTTCAAGAGATAGAGCCCATATTGTTGAGTCAGATTTCATCTCATAAAGGTCCAAGAGGCATTGTCTTACTCTTTAAGGCCCAACATGAAGTGTTCAAAGGCCCACATGGAGTCCAATTGGGAGGACTCAGATAAAATACCATGTGACAACTATGTGTCACTTAAAATAAGGAGAAGGACGTGATCTATAAGTCTCAATATATTCAGATCATGTTTTCATTAGTTTCTTTTTTTGTTTTCCTTGAAATAAGGTCACCTAGTTAATACCTTTCTAAGTTTATTTTGTTTCCTTTTAAGGATTGACTTGTTTCTTTTTATTTAGTTTCTTCTTTAGGACATTAATTTAGGAAGTTTTTCCTATAAATAGGCACCCTTTATGTACGTTGAAGGCGATTTTTCATTCAGAAATAATATTGAGTATTATTGAGAGCATTCTTGCTTTCTTTGTATTCTTTGACAATACTTGACTTATCGAAGGAGTGGTCTTCCTTTGTGGCCTCCCAAGGTTAGATATCTAAGAGAAAAGTTATCTTAGGGTTCTTTCCATTGACCAACATTCTTGCTAGGATTCTAAGAGACAAGTTCTTTACAGTTCTTTCCATTGATCAACATTCTTCTAACCCCTTTTCTTTTTGTTTTCTATTTCTATCTTTTCAATTTTGTTTCTTATGCTTCCATGTGTGTTTGATTCTAGCCGTTCCCGGACATAGTTCCATCTTATTGAAGGTTCTCTAGGACAAGTTCCTATTGGGTCTCCCATCACTTTTTATGTCAACAAAAGGTCTGAGCAAAAACAAGAGAAAAAGAGGTTAATCATTGACTATAAACCTCTCAATACTTTCATACAAGATGATAAGTTCTCATTGTTGAACATTAGTATTCAAGTACTATTTCTCAAGGAAGTTATCATCTTCGTTAAGTTTGACTTAAAAGCTATATTTTGGTAACTTGGAAATGACCCTCCGAAAAGATACAAAACGGCCTTCTATATTCCGAACGCCTAATATCAATAGACTATCGTACCATTTGGACTCAAGGCCACCCCCTCACTATTGTAACGGGCCATAACAAAGACTTATGAGCCTATTCTCTATATTGTTTTGGTTTACATTGATGACATCTTGTTATACTCTAAGACCATGAAAAACATCAGAACCTACTCCAATCCTTCTTAAATCTTACAAAGCAACATAGAATTATGCTTTCAACAAAAAAGAGTCATATTAGGACAACTCAAATAGAATTTTTAGGTATGCATTTCCACAATGGATATTGTCAGTCGAGTCTACATATCGCCAGTGAATTATTGAACTTTCCTGATAACAATCTCATTACTAAACAGATTCAGGAATTCCTTGAAATTGTCAACTATATCAGAGATTTCATCCCCTACGATGACAATCTCATTACTAAATAGATTCAGCAATTCCTTGAAATTGTCAACTATATCAGAGATTTCATCCCCCACGTGGCTCATTATACATCATCTTTGTCAAAATTATTGAAGAAGAATCCTCCACCATGGGGAAAAGATTAAACCAGGGCCATACAACACTAAAAGAAAGCTTACACCAGCTTTAAAAATTCCTGACAAAGGCCAATGTATTCTGCAAACATACACTAGTGATCACTATTGGGGTGATGTATTAATTGTAGAGATTGATGGCAAACAACACTACTGTGGCCATGCCAGTGGACAGTTTAAAGAATCTGAAAAGCACTATCACGCAAGCTACAAAGAGATTTTGGTGGTGAAAAAGGGAATTAAAAAGTTCAATTTCCATCCTAGCCCTTACTACTTTGTGATAGAAATAGAAAACACCGCTTTTCCTAAGATTCTTGAGCCTAAAAGGAAGACACTGCCAGATAATCAATTGCTTCGATGGCAAGAATAGTTCTCCCGATATAAATTCATAATTCACCGTATCAAGAGATATCACAATATTCTTACCAACTTTCTTTCTCGATCCAAAAATAAGTCCAATTAATCTCTCCTCTTCTCTCCATAAAAATACCTCTCCTCTTCCCATCATAAAGTTTCCTCCTCTCTTTAAAATTCCTTTAGGTTTTGAACCCAATAGAGAAAGTCCTACACTACCAAGGCCCAACAACATTGAGCCTAATGACTTGTTCATCAATGCACAAAGCCCATGGCCTCCAAATTAGAATGATTGCAAGATTGACTGTTTTATCCAAGCCATGCATCACCTTGAGAAAGACAAGGATTTGACATAAGATTCTGACAATAACAGTGGTGGCCCACATTCTCCCTCTATTCCTCCTTAAAGATTCCTTTTTTTCTTGTAAAAGAATCTTTAAGACTTAGTATTTCCCAATCATTCTTCTTTTTATTATTTGTTTTTTAAAAGTTGTGTGAATTATTGTATCTAAGGAATCTTTTCTTTAAAGTTGTATGTTTTTATTTGCTTGTTTGGTTTATAAAAGCGAGACTTCTTTATTTTTGTACTCACGTTGTATTAGGAGTTTAAACAATTTAAATAAATAGAAGTTTGTGTGTTTTTCATCATATGGCTTATTTCTAAGTTTTTCTATCTTGAAAGCTTTCATCATCATCACCACCATCATCACCCAGTCTGAAATTTCGAATTAAAGCAGGGTTTGAAGAGGTCTGATAAGACGCAGTCTTATTCCTACAGAGTAAAGAGGTTGTTTCCGGTAGACTCATATGTAAATGTGACAATGAAAAAAAAGTGATACAGGTTAAAAGAGAAGATATGTAAAATTGACTTGCTAAAAAAATGGGTAAATAAAATTAAAATAAGTAAATAAATAAATAGAATAAAATAGAATAAAAGAAAAAGTTGATGTATCATGTTATAACCAAAAAAAATCTAATGGAATTGTCTTATACACCGCATAAGGTTAGTAAGTGGAGTATCATAAAAATTAGGTAAGCGAAAGGTAAAAGCGTACCTGATGAATGTATTCCTACTTAAAGGTCGAAGAGATGCAGCTTATCTTACCCTACATTAATGCAGAATTAACATGAAAAAGAGTAAACACATACCTGCTTGAGACGACGACCGTGTGACATTTCTAACACCCAGAAAACTTCCCGAACTGCAAGCCTCTATACGTGTAACTCGAACCACACTACAAACTACAAAGCTCCTAAAGAGACACTCTCTCCCCTCACTCTAAGTTTAGCACAATACAACTCTCTTCAGTTTCACTCCCTTTCTTACTATTTCTTATCCTCTTCCTTACGACCACCGGTCAATCCAACGCACACATCACTTGCCTTCTCACGAAACACCCAAATTTCTCCACCTTTAACTACAACTTGATCACCACCTACCTCACCGCCGAGATTAACTCCTGTACCACTTGCCTCTTAACGAGGATCCTTAAACGAGAATATATTAGGAGGGTATGATTTGTAACAAGTCTTGAAAATTGATGCCCGTTGAGAGAGAGAGCTTGTGTCTTAACCATCGTACTTGAAATTTACACTACAATCATGTTTTGTTTATCCTTGCTTTCTAATGGTATCTGCTCATAAGTACAAAGATCTGGTGTCCCCGTGTGTCGTGTGTCCTCTAACCGAGGATAACCCGAGTGACCAAAGAAATTACATATTAAGCACTTTTATCATCAAGTATTTGGTTGTATAAGGTAAATTACCAATTAAGGAAAACTATAAGCTTTTGATTAATTAAAAAGAAAACATAAATATGTCGATTTGCTAATAAGTAAACAAAAAATTATGTTATGTAGGATACTAGAATCAAACATAATGTAAAGCTATAAAGTCCATACCATTCGGCTGATCACTCCATGAGAGGAAATTAAATCTTCTTCACCATAATCATTTAGGAGGAAGCTTCACTTTCCAAATCATATAAATTATAAAAAGTTAACTTGGTCTGGACAATTTCAAAATAAGTTAGCTATCCATCTATCTTCTGATCATCAAAGACAACAGAAAAAGAAGCTAATATGAATGACATAAGTTGTATTGTTATGGAGAACCCAAGCTTCCAAAGCGGTCTAGTTGTCTTCGCTGGAAACTGCATTTATTCTAAAACCACATTGCATAATTTCTATGGCTATTATGCTAACGCCGTTGACAAATCGAATTTCAACTATTGTAGAAACCTAACTGACGACAGCCATCCAATCAAACATTTATAAAAGTAGGAATCTTCCATCAATTCCATAGTGAAATCAGTATGATCCCAAAAATTCATACAAACAGGGCATAACAATTCATGGGAAAATGGGGGCGGTAGCTTCATGCCAAAGAATAAAAATTAGGGGAGACGTCCTGGTAATGGATATGGAATCTATACACCAAATAGAGGCATCGAGATATATTGTATTATATATATATAAAAGAATACCAACACTAGCCTCCGGCAACTGGCGCATCCTTACAGACTGGGCATGTATTTTTATGCGCAAGCCATTGTTTTATACATTGTACGTGGAAACCATGTCCACATTCCAGCTTCCCCAACTCATCATCTGCTTCATAATCCTCCTGTTTAGAACCAACGACACAAAAATCAGATAAAGGAAAGGTATAAGTGACAAAAGGTTGAAATTCCAAAAGAACTAAACCAAGAAGATTACACCCTACCTGACAAACACTGCAATTCCTATCCACAATCATGGGAAAATGGGTTGATAGATCATTTAGAATCGAGAACCTAATCTTCCTGATGCAATGGCTTATCTCATCTTCCTTTAGTCCAGTACAGACATAACCAATTTTATCACCTAGCTTAAGTAGTTCCTGTTTGCATAAGAATAGATAAAACACAGACAAAAAAATAAAGATGACTTTCAGCCGTCCAGATTAACACAACACATGAATGAAAGAAAAAAAATACCACATGGTGTATGTGACCAGGAGGGATTTAATATAGTCCCTCATGACAGAGTCCCAACAAAAACTTGTACACATCAATGAATACCGCCAACCACAAACTGATATTTACATCTGGCAGTCAAAGCTTTCCACCCTTCTCTAAGCAGCACAATCGAGACAAACTTAAGCATACCTCATATGACATGTTGTCAATGTCAAGTCTCCAATCACTAAATCGATCCAATCTTCCTCCCATCATGAAACCATTTTGGAGCATCAATATCTGCATGCAGCCAGCACCACAGCTACAATGTTTTAACAACCTTAAGAATATATAATATATACAAGGCAATTCAAGCACCAAATGATAAAGGTTATCATTCATTATCCCTCAAATTGCTCCCCATAATAAACAAAATCATTACACAAAAACAAATGTTCAATTTTCTGTCTGAAAACAACCAAAACAAAGAAAAAAAGACAGCATTGTATGCATCCTTGGGGAGGAACACGAAGTTTGAACTCAAATATCAGAAACACATATTATATGTAACCTAAGAATTAACGTTCAGAACGTATGATATGGTAACGGGAGATTCAAACCTCATATGTTAAAGGCACAATCATTACTCTAATAATTCCTCCAGAGTCAACATCATTGTTCTCACAATGAAGACAATGAAGCTCCAGATGGAAAATAATGGGTGAACATAATATTTTCTAAACACAAAGTACCATCCTTTGTTTTATGATGAGCCCTAACAATTGGATTTTGTAGAATACTGCTTTTGCGAATTTCACTTCTAAAACAGGAGAAGCAAGATCCCGGTGTGGATGACCTCGAGAGTACATTAAGTTTTATAGAAAACAAAAGAAAGGAATCAAAACCTTAGAATGAAGGAGATTAGAGTTCCTTCCAATTTATAATTCTACTAGCATAGAGTATATCCAAGTAACAATTAAAAGTATATCAAGTCAATAAGCCAGTGCTGTCTCTTACCTATGTTTAAAACTAAGCTCTCAACTACATGCTCAAAACAACAACACCCATGTTCAACAGAGAAAAAAAGTTGAAAACCTATTCAAAAACTATGTTAAAATTAAAGAAAAAAATTAGTAAGTAAAGCAATAACAAAATCTTTTGTCTATATCAAATGAACCTTCAACTTATAAACAGTTGTAATTAGTAATAAAATGAATAAAAATTAAGCTACATGTTCTGCTTAAAGTGAAATGTACATTAGATGATGACAAGCATCCTCAATTACAAATTCAACCGGAAATTCAATATGCCCCATCTAATAGAGAGATGCTGGGGATCCTATAATTGCCTCTTCAGAACAGACACTAATAAACATAGCATAAGCAACAGTAAAAGGCAAAAACTTTAGATTGTGAAGCAATGAACACACCTCAGCAAGTCCATTGGGAGAAGGATGCCGATAATGATGATAATTCCTCGTGCCAAAGACTTCTGGCTCAGGCTGAAAAGGGACAAAAAGGGGGTCTATATCCAAAAGCGCTACAGTATCAGGATTCGTCGCAACTCTCCTTGGTAAACAAGAACGCTGCCAAGGTTGAGACAACAGATAAATACCTAAGGAACAACATGAAGAAGTAACAAAAGAACAGTGTAAAGAATTAACAAATATAAAATTAAGAGTAGACCACTAAGTGCTTAAGGCTTTCAAAGCAAGATTCCAACTCTAAACGAAAAAGGGTAAGAGGAATCCTATGTGTACTTACCATACAGGAGGAGATTTTTGCTTCTCTAACTCAAAGACTGTATGTACCTAACAGAAGCTATGTATGGTTAAATCCAAAGATATGTAATAGTGGGGTCCGCAATTTTGCCATTAATCTAAGTAGGAGTTTTGCTTCAGTAGCCATGTAAATCATACGTACACGCATAAGCACATCATTTGATATTATCCTAAGAAATTAAAGACTGAATTCTACAAGACATTGAGCTTTAGAGAGGCCTTACTAAAGCAAAGTTGCTGCAAGCAATCGAGAAACCTATAAGACTAATTTGAACAAACACTTGATCAACCCCTTGAAATAAACATCTCCTTTGAAAGTACACAAAGCATAGAGATAGTGTACAAGTGTTTGCTCCACTTACATACTTCAGGATACTACATTCGACTAACTTTACTTGAAGAAATTGCATACACACAATAAACAATGGTTTGAGCGTTTTCAACTTTCATCTTGCATATTTAGCCTCCAATTGCAAGGACTACCCAATTCCTAGGGTTATTGAAAATCATAAAACGTTGGTATTTGTAGGTATCGTACAGGTGTTTAGAGAAGTTAAACTCTAATTAAATCAAGGGATTTGCTTCAATTATTTCATAATAAAATTGAAACAAAAATATAATAAGTCCAATAAAGGCAAAAGACGATTGCTAGATTACGAAAAGGTTCAAAACTAATACGATACAGTGTACAGAGAGAATAAAGTATAGGAATTGTGAATAAATAGATAAGGGATGCTATATAGGAATAAGGCGGGAGAATTAGTTAATAGTAGTTAAAATAGGAGAATCAAGACCAGATGTGGCATTGGAAATCAGTTGTAAAACTTTTCCTCTCTAATAAAGATTCTTCTTCAATCTCTTAATTCTCTTCTTTATCTTCTTATCTTCTCTTCTTACTTCTTAATTCTTTTGATATTAATTTTGGACCATATCAATTGGTATCAGAGCATTCGATTCCTATGGTTGAGGAAATGCAGTTCCAAGAATATTGACGAGAACTCATAACTCTAGTGGAAGAAACTGAGAAGCGAAAGAGAACACACTGAATCAAGCAATTGCAAAGATCAAGACTCTCTTAGGGGGTTTAAGTTTGCAATGTCGAGAGGCAGTTCTTTCAAGGCAACAAATCTTAGATCGAGGTTGTCAGTTCAGGCTATAGGAATACTTTTGCAGACGAATTATTGGCAAGCACATCACATGAAGTTTCCAGAATTTGATTGAGATAATTTTGGTAGTTGGTATCGACAAGTGCAGAGCTACTTTGATGTAGAAGGTACCTTACCAAAACAAAAATAATTTCAAGAAAGTGTACCCCATTTGAGAGGCAAAGCATTGCATTGGCATGCTGGTTATATTAAAGATGACGGGAGAACGAGCTTATGCTGATTGGGAAGAATATATCTATAACATGAGAGCTCAACTTCATTATTCAACACATGAATATCCTTTATCAGAACTGAGGAATTTGAGGTAGCAAGGCACTTTACAAGAGTATATTTTGATGCTTGTGATTAATTATACCCAAAGGCTAAGATCTCAAAAGGTAATGCTCTTAGCTTGTTTCCATCTGTCTTACTTGATGAAATCCAAATGACCGTGTGTATGTTCAAGCCCAAAACACTAGCTGAAGCCTATTCCTTTGCTAGGCTCGAAGAACTCCAAATGGTTGCACTATTTCAATAGCCCAAACCTACTACCAGTAACACCCATACTACCCTTACTATTAAACCTAAGCCATTACCTAACTCATCAACCATAGTACCATCTCCTATCACTAACCAATACACAAACCAAAACACAAACTAGTAATCCAAAAGTGCAAACTAGTGGTCTATTACCTGCTCCTACTGTTAAACCCTTGAATAACAATCTTGCCATAACACTTACCACTAAAGAAATGAATGACAAACGAGCTAAGGGTTTTTTCTTTTGGTGCGAGAAAAAGTATTTCCATGGGCATAAATGAATAAAAATACAAATTTTTATGATCAGGGTTGATACTCATGAGGATGCAGTTGACGATGAAGGGGGTGAAGTAATAGATTTCCAAGAAGTTGAGCTGTCCAATCATGCTTTAATTGGACAACAAGGTTTTTGTACTATGAGAATAGAGGGGTATCATGGTAGCAGAGTTTGTATATTCTAATTGACTCAGGGAGTACTCATAACTTCTTGAGTGAAAATATGGCATGCAAATTGAGATGCGCTATGTAGGAAATGGGCAATCTCAAGATTACTGTGGCTAATGATCAAGAAATAGGGTGTAAGTCCAAATTTAAGGGCTTCTAGTGTAGAATGCAAGGTCAAAATTTTGAAGCCGATGTTCTTATTCTTCCTCTAAACAATTATGATCTAATCTTGGTTGTACAATGGCTTTCAACTATTGGAGACATCTTGTGAAATTTCCAAGAGTTGAAGATGACATTTAAATTACATGGGCAAGAACATATGTTCATAGGATCCAAGACTGGGGGAATTGAAGTGGTAAATGCTTTGCAAATCCATAAAACACTAGTGGTTTTCAGTCGAGTGATTTCATTGCTAGAGTTGGTAGCTGTCAATGGTTTGCCTGAGGAAACCATAGATAGTTCTTGGCCTGAGTTACAACAATTGCTTAATGAATTTAAAGCAGTGCTTGAGGATTTTGTGTCATTGCCTCAACCTCATGAGTTTGATCATCGAATTGAACTTAAGGAAGTTAGCCTATTAATACTCGACCATATCGTTATGCTAGTCTCCAAAAGGATGTCATTGAGAAGATGGTGACGCAGATGCTTGATGCAAGAGTCATAAGGCGCATTCACAGTCCTTAATGCTAACCAAATAGTATTGGTTAAGAAGAAAGATAATACCTAGCGTATGTGTGTAGACTATCGTGCACTTAATCGTACAACCATTAAAGACAAATTTCCCATTCCTGTGGTAGAGGAGCTCTTGAATGAATAGGACATTCAATAGGAAGATAGATTTGCGTTCAGGACATTGGCTGATTAGAATTCATGGTGCTGACATTGAAAAGACTACTATTTCAAACACATGAGGGTTATTACGAGTTTCTAGTAATGGTCTTTGGCCTTAAAAACGTGCCTTCTACATTTCAACATCTCATTAACCGCATTTTTCAACCTTACTTGAGAAAATTTGTTCTTGTTTTCTTCAATGTTGTCTTAATTTTTAGTCAAAACAAGCATGAACATTTTAGACATTTAAGGGCTATCTTGGAGAAGCTATTGGAGCATAAGTTGTATGCTAAAGGCAAAAAGTGTTTCTTTGGTTGTGGAAGCGGAGAATACCTGGGCCATATTATTTCTAAAGAGGAGGTAAGAACAAATCCGACCAAGATTGTAGCAGTCCAAAATTGGCATGTCCCTTGCACTATCAAACAATTGAGAGGTTTCCTTAGGTTGATAGGTTACTACAAAAGATTTGTCTCCAATTATGGGAAAATTGCAGGCCCTCTCACTAATTTGTTAAAGAAATATGCTTTTCATTAGGACAATAAAGCTCAACATGCTTTTGAAACACTCAAGATAGCAATGGTGACAGCTCCTATTTGGGCTCTCCCTAACTTTTCTAAGGATCTCCTGATAGAGACAAATGCTAGTGGCAATGGCATTGGTGCAATTTTGACCCAAGAGGGCCACCCATTGTGCTACATTAGCAAGACATTATCTTCCAGGAACAAATCCCTTTCAATTTATAATAAGGAAATGTTGGTAATAATGTCGGCTCTTAAAAAATGGGAGTCATATTTAGTTAATAAGCACTTTATCATTCATACAAATCACCAAAGCCTTAAATATTAGTTGGAGCAACGGCTTACCACACCAACACAGCAAGCATACTAAGCTAATGCAATTTGACTATGAAATTCAATATAGGAAGGGTAATGAAAATCAAGCTACAAAAGCTTTATCACGATTTTCCAAGGTTGAAGTCTATGCAGCAACTATTAAGGGTCCTAAATTTGATTTCTTGCCTCAAGTTTCGGCCACTTAAGTCTAATATTAGGCTTCAACAAATTATTGATAGCAAGCTTCACGAGAATCTACAATTTCCAGACTCTACTCGGCACAAAGATGAATTGCGGAGGAAGGGTAAATTAGTTGTTGGGGCAAATTTTCTTTTGAGGCAACAATTAATTCAATTCTTTCATGTTTCATCATTTGGAGGGCACTCTGGAGTTCATGCTACTACGAGCAGAATTGCAACAATTCTCTATTGGAAAGACCCTTGCAAAGATGTAAGAGAGTATATCAGGAATCATACAATTTGCCTGCAAAATAAGAATGAAAACGTGGCTTCTCCTAGATTGCTACAACCACTGCCAATTCCTGAGGGTGTTTTCACTGATATTAGTATGGCTTTTATAGAATGATTCCTACCCTCTATAGGCAAATCTATCATTCTTGTGGTTGTTGACAAATTAACCAAATATGCTCACTTTATGAAGTTGCATCATCCCTACCATGGTAAGGATGTGGCCAAGGTCTCCATTGATTCAGTATACAAACTTCATTGGGATGCCATCTACTATAACAAGTGAACGTGATCCTATCTTTTTTGGCAATTTTGTGAAGGAACTCTTTACTTTACAAAGGGTGACACTTCAAACATCTACTACCTACCACCCCCAAAAAAATGGGCACACAGAAGTGGTTAATCATTGCTTAGAGACATATTTGTCGTGCATGACAAGTAATCGTCCAACAACTTGGAGTTAGTGGTTGCCTTTGGCTGAATTTTGGTATAATACCACCTATCATACCGCTATCAATTTGACCCCTTTTGAAGCTCTTTATGGATTTCCAGAACCAATTCATGTTCCTTACTTTCCTAATGATTCTGAGAATGTCACAGTGGATCAATGGTTGCAACAACGTGAGGATATGATTAAATATTTACGGAACCAGCTACTTAAAGTTTAACATAGAATGAAACAAATGGCTGACAGCAAACGTATTGAGCGAGAGTTTGCTATTAGAGATAAGTTCTATCTAAAAGTTCTTCCTTATAGGCAATAGAGTTTAAGTGGCAGTCGATCCTATCATAAGCTTCAAAAGCGGTACTATGGTCCTTTCCCTGTTGTTGATCGGATAGGAAAAGTGGCTTACAAGTTACAATTACCTGCGAATGCTCAAATTCATAATGTTTTTCACATTTCTCAGTTGAAACGAGCTCCTGCTGCCAGTGAGGTTCAATCTTCCCTTCCACATTTCATACATAGCCAATGTTGCTTTCTCAGGCTGTACTCAAGCATCGAATGGTTAACCAGGGTAATCAGGCTACAACCCAGGTCCTCATTCATAGGCAGGGTGATACTCCAACTGAGGCCACATGGGAGTTTGTTGATGAGATGCGATTACGGTATCCTGATATCTTTTTTCCTTGAGGTCAAGGAAAGTTTGGCAAGGGGTAATGATATGATACAGTGTACAGAGAGAATAAGGGATAGGAATTGTGACTAAACAGGTAAGGGATGCTGTACAGGAATAAGGCAGGAGAATTAGTTAGAAGCAGTTAAAATAGAAGACTCAAGACCAGATGTGGTATCGGAAATCAGTTGTAAAACTTTTTATTCTCTCTAATAAAGATTCTTCTTCAATCTCTTAATTCTCCTCTTAATCTTCTTATCTTCTCTTCTTAGTTCTTAATTCTTTTGTTATTGATTCTGGACCATATCAGAAACTTAGAACATAGTTTCTGGGCAAGTAAGGAATATCATAAATGAAACCGTGTCTAAAAGTCGTGAAGAAGATCTTCATTTATATGCAGTCAACTGAAACTTTCTTGACCATAACATAAAAATAAATGGAAGTATCACTAACCTAGACGAAATTTCTGAGGAGAAATCGATCAACAACGAAAAACAAACCAAACAAATATTAAAAGAGAAACAAAGAGAACAACAGCGCATGTGTAATAATCATTATGTATATAGAAAAAAGTGAAGGCAAATATCCCGGCTTAAAAATCTGAAATGCATCAAAAATCCCAATAAACCATTAGAAGACCCTAACCAACTTCAACAAACGAAAACAGAAAAAGGATTTCCTTACAAGAAAAATAAAACATAAAGAAACAAATAAACAAAGAACAATATTGAAACAAGTAGACCATGCAAGTGTCAACACTTAGTGCACAACAAACATGGGGAAGAAACTGCAGTACACATTAGATGGAGAAAAATTACCTCCCTTTCTCTATCCCTCTCTCTTCCTCGCTCCCTCTGAATGAGTTTGTCCCCATCTAACTTGCCTCTTCCATTCAGATTCCTCCTCGCAACAACACAATCTACAGACCCAGCAACAGCATCTGCTGACAACCCAATTCCAGGTCCGCACCACACATCCTGACCCGCCATACAACTCCCATGATTAAAGCTACCATTACTATTCCCATCATTGTTGCTGTTACTGTTACTGTTACTGCTACTACCTACACCAAGAACAAGTTGGTAATGGCTTCCTTTGTTAACATTCTCATTTTTCTTTCTTTTCTGTTGTTGTAGGTTCTTTTTCTTCTTCACCGTTTTCCCTTCCCACTCCGCCGACGACCGTATCACCCCCGGCACCGACACTTGTTGCGCCGACGACGCGGTGCATCCAAGGCCTCTAAACGTTGAACTTTTCTTCTTGCTTGTGGTGGAGGTGGACTCACCGGCGTTTGTGGAGAATGGGGAGATAAAAAGAGAGGAAATTGTCGACTTGGATGAGCGCGAGACATTTGGGTCTGGATCAGTTACTGTGGGAATGAGGTGCTCATCGTTGAAATGGTTTCTGGATTTTCTTAGCATGTTTTGCTCTACTATTGTGGACGATGATGACGCACTGCTTTCTGTAAAAGCTGGCATGATCTTGATTTTTCAGAGAGAGAGAGATGACAAAATGGGAATGGAATGCAGAAATCCGCTGTCAGGTCCAAGCGATAGACTTTTTTGGGGTTTGTAATAATGTAACTGTGAGACAAAGTAAATTGGCTTTAACGTGGGGAAAAACTGGTTTTTATTAGTTCTGGTGTTTGGAATATAAATGTTACTTTAGGTTGTCAACTAGGGCAACGGAGAGAGACGCTAACTGGCTTTAGACTCAGTGGGCAAGAACTGGTTTTATTTTATTTATTACTTTCAGCATAAAATAAAACAAATAAAACCAGTTCATATTTACTTTCATGTTTATGTCTAATTTCAAGAGAGTTTGTTAGGTGGGCTATGGCTTGTCTTATTGTTGAAGGTGTGTGTGGGCATATGCTTATTATCAAACAGCAAACGCAGACAGCCAGACACACAGACATAGACACAAGACACTTTTCTTAGTGAACGAAATCCTCTCTGTATCAAAAGATTTAATTTCCTCCTAGAATCCATTTAATACCTTTTCTTTCCCTTCTTTACTTTTGTTAGCCACTAAGATTGATGCTAACTTGTCAATGAGAAAATCACAAAAAGCTTTTAAGAAAAGCTAAACTGATCCTTAACTTAATCTCCCTCTCTTTTCTATACCGTATGTATAACATACGAGGCTGTGACGGAGGAGAGTGGTCTACGGAAAAAGTCAGATTTATGCGTTACTGTGGACGACATTTGATGGGGTCCCATTTGAGAAAATCACGTTTGTGTGTTTGTGAATTGGGATTTGGGATCACAAGTACCATCAGAAAATGTACCCCTATTGGGTATCTTTATAATAGGTTTAAATAGTGGCAATGCAACCATGCCATATCTTCTGTATAAAGCATGTTTAGGTAGGGTCCTAGGGTTGGTAATTTACATGAGCTCTTTTCCATGCCCTGCTGCTTTGGTAGGGTCCTAGGGTTGGTAATTTATATGCGCTTTTTCCCATGCCTTGCCGCTTTCCCAAATCCAACCATCCTTAAACCTTTTAACCACAACAGAAGTTTCCCAAATCCAACCATCCTTAAACCTTTTAACCACAACAGAAGTCCCAGAACATGAAAAACAATAACCTATCGCTAAAAATGATTCCTTTTCCCCCTGCTGTGTTGTGTTGCTTCAATATAGAATGTTTACACACAGAAGCCTATTGAGCAGGTAAGTTCATTGTCAAATCTTCAAGAGATTATGAAAAAGAACACATCCCTAGACTTCAAGGGAAACCACAAACACAACTGTAAATTTGCACTCGCTTTTATTACTTGAAAATAAAAGAGGTGGAGTTTGCTTCAAAAATCATGTCATATGCGCAGTTCAAATGCTATAAACTCCTGATAAAGCGACAAGTCAGGAGAAACCAAAAAAGCAGTACTTCTCATATGGAATTGTGCGATGACAGAATAACCCAAATTAAGCTTTAGGACTGAGAGAAAATGCCCCTTTAATTCCAACAAAACTTTAGTTGGTGAGATGGAGTTTCGTTAAGTCATTAAAAGACTAAAGGCTTGAGATGTCATGTGTCTTCTCGACACCTTACGTATGGAACATGTGCGCTCACAATTCCACCCTTCAGAAAGTTTTAGTGTGTTTGGGCATTAGCATCAGCTCAGCTGTTTCATCTGCCATCATGTTTCAAGGCCTTTCTTTTTTCTTCTCTTGTCTTCTTGTACTTGGTTAGATGCATGCATAAAATAAGAAAGAATTTCATAAGAAATTGTTAAAAATATCTCTCTTTTAACCATTAAGAATATTTAGGGAACCATCTTTGCAGACCAAAAGTAAGTTCTTGCTGATCGGCTTTAGGAAGGCCATATTAAGACCTTTCTTGTTTACAACGCAGAACATGTCTTGCCACACACATTTTATAAAGAAAAAAAAAGATATCTATAAGCAAGGCATATGCTAAATGCCCATGAAAGCATAAACTGGATTTGGATTATTTTCTTATAGTAATTAAAAAGAAAAAAGTATTGGCAAATGAGGATTGAAGACTTCCGACTAATAAACAGAAGTGATAGTGTTGTGATCGTGCAATTAATGTCAATGGGGAATTCCTATTATACTTTTGTTAACCCATTTCTTAAGCATCATCTCCATATATTAGTGGGTATCGGGCTGGTTTTATTTATTAGTGATTTAAATGATAAGTGGGATCGTCATGATTGGATTTATCAGATTATTGAAATGGACATTTATTCTTAGGATCACTGCTACATTTATTCAGTATAGTACCATTTTTAGTGGCCAACATAGAAACGTTGGATAACGACTGTATAAGATTTTTCAAAATACTAAATTTAATAGTAAAATAAATTCATTTTGTTATCACATTTAAAATTATATTTATTTCTCTAAATTTCATAAAAATTGATCAATCAAGTTGTAATTAAATTAATTAAAAAATAAGATAATATCAAATTATGATCACATAAGCATTAGTGATTCAGAAGCCAGATTGCACACCAGCCATGAGCCAACAACCAAATGAAAGTAGATTTTCCATCGTCCTTATAGTTAGGTGGCGTTTCACTAATCAACAATGTCACTTATTACGTTATAATTTTGATTAACTAGGCTTCAAAATTCTTCACTTATTTCCTCAACTATCCTATCCGATTCGATTACATCAGACAACCTATGAGATAAGTTGACCTCGCTCCAAACCTTAACAAAGACCATGTGCCTCAAATAAAAGAGACTGAACAGCAAAAACCTTCTCGTTATTTCAAACTTCAAGGATGAAAAATAACAAGGGAAGAAAAATAAGTTACCTTCGATAGTCTCAATCCAAAAAGAAACGGGTAGTTCTATCATTTTCAGTCCATTTTTCTTAGACTCATCAATTGATCTCAACCTGCTAATCTTTACTCAACCACTTTTGTTCCAGTTGATACCTCTTCCTTCAAAGAAGTTGTCCATATGGGACTAAAAATGAACACAAAATCATAATCTCTCAAGTAGTGAAAGGAGCCCGGAGCTTGCTAACCGAATCTCTAAAACTACGTCCATAAGTCGTCACTGTCACAAATTTGATTCCTCCTTTAACGTTCCTCCAGTCAAGATCACACCCAAAAAAAAGTCAATCTTCCGAGTTCAAACTTTATGAACACACAAACTCCTCAAAAACCTTAAGATCAACCCTTTGAACTTTATTTTCAATCCACTCTATTCAATTTCAAGGTTTTCTTCGAGAAATTTTGAGAATTTATCTTTGAGCACCTAGTTGATATGACTGATTCACAATATAAAATTATAGAAAATGGCACAGTCCCTTTTATAAGAATAGTATTGACAATACACTACAAAAAAATAGTCAATTATAGACGGAAATTACCGACGGAATAGACAAATATACCGTCGGTAAACTACATTACCGACGGAATAAACCGACAGTCAAAAACGTCGAAGATTCGACCGTAGCTAAATTCCCCGACGGAATGTTTCCATACCGTCGGTAAAAGTACTGACCGAATCAATAAATCGTCGGTAACATCTACTGAAAAGTTACCGACCGTCCGATTTATTTCGTCGCTAACTTTACCGACTGGTGGCTTGCCCGTATGTAAATTTAGCATCGGAATGTTTGAATCTTACCGACGGTAAGATTGTCCGTCGATAAAGAAGTCATTATTACCGACGGAAAGTATTGTCCGTCAATAGAATACTTTGCAAAT
>JANZXP010000006.1:23369926-23380967 GCA_027576715.1 Erythroxylum flavicans
TAACATCATCTCTGTTCTTATAAAAGCTAGCGGTCTATAGTTTTGCAGAAGTTATGTTTCATGTCTGTCCAAAGATTAAGGAGATCATAATTGATATTCCATGATGTTATGCTTATCTCACAAGTAGCATGTTACAACTAATAAACAGTGACAAGAAGATAATATTCTATTTTTTATTTCTTATTGGGCAGCTTGAAGCATGCTAAATTGTTCTTACTTGGACTTGGAAGTAAATAAAATTTGGTCTTTATTGCATTTTGTCATAATGGTTATGCTAATCCTTATTCATTTTCCTCATATACAGTATTGCCTCTGAGGTTAGACTCCCCTCTATTCAGCTTACAGCACTAGAGAATATGCATGACAGCCACATGATAAGATTTGATAATGTTGACAAGGCTAGGTAAAGTTTCTTTACGATGATAAGCATTTTGACTGAAAGCAGTAATAATTCAGTAAGATTGCAACTTAGTTTTCTTGGCATAAACGGTAGTTTATTTGTTAAAATCTGGTTCTCTTTTGTAGGAGGTTGCAACTTGAAATTGACAATTTAAAACAACAAGAAATCAGGGAGCCTGAGAAAAAAAAATCGACAAGAGATTACTACTTTGAGACTCAGACAGACGAGGGTGATTATTTATCAGAAAGTTAATCTAAATCAATGGGCAAGCTATGTTCTACAAGATCACAAACTTTGGAAAGTGTTGAAATCATGAATGATGATGTGCCCCTAGTTTCACTCCTTCAGTCCCGTAAACGCTCATCAAACACCAAAGCAGCTCGGGCTGAATACTACAAAGTTCATGAAAATTTAACTAAAGCTTCTAAAAAATGTTTTACTAGTAACCAACAAACAATTGTTGGCCGGAAAAGAATTATAGTGATCCTTTCAGATGATGAAGACGATTTTCCAAATGAGAGTGATATTTCAAAGGAGATAACTTCTAAATGCCCAGTAGAGGATGTTGCTACTTCTGATGAATTTAGGTATCAGTTTTTAACTATGTCACTTAATATCTTCTTTGTAGTAATTCTAATACGTCTTTGTTCTCACTACAGTAAGAAGGAAAAGCAATTCTGGTGGTTGTGCATGTAGATTTCAGGTACACAAACATCTTAATCAACCCGTGAGATACTGTTTTTGTGTGAATCTGGTGTCTTAGTATTTGCTACTTTTGGCATGGCAGGATAGCTCAGCTGTTGCCTCCCATTGTGCTACCAGTTCATGTGGTCCCATTAATGTTGAAGAAAGTGCAAGTTCATACAAATTTAGGACTCCTAATATGGTGACTAGTGGCAAAGTTCTCAGATCTTTGAGCACAAATGAAAATGCTTCCACATCTGATCTTGCTGCCATTGGTTCTGGACATGAGATTGACATATCTGAAAACCGAACTGATAAGCTCAATCCTGACCAACTCAATTTACATAATTCCAATTGGTGCATCACAGTGAGTATTTCTTGATTTAAGTGCAATAGAGAGTAAACACATCTTTGTCGTGATTTGTCATGGCAGGAGGTTATTATCCGATTTTAATTCATTTCTAGATATCAGTTATGAAGGACATTTTGCTCGTTAACATACTCTACTTAATAGTGCCATCTAGCTAACTCCATTTGGCATGCGATCTATGCAAGGATGGATCCATCAAGGCATAGGGAGCAGTTGGCCCACTGAAAAGATTTTAAAATTATATTTTGTCAGCAATTAATGTAGTAGTTTTTACTTTTGGCCCGCTTAATAAAAATCCTAAATCAATACCCAGAACAAGGTCTAGTTTTGTTAAGTTGAGAGGTTATTGTTTTCAATATGTTTCTTGCCGTTGCACAAAAAGCCTCTCATTGATGCACTTATATTGGAAGTTGTCTGGTGGATATTTGGGTTTCCTGAACTGGATAATAAGGTTTAAGGGGGAGTATTGGAAGTTGCCTGGTGGATATTTAGGTTTCCTGGATAATAAGGTTTCCTGGATATTTGGGAAGGTTTCGGTATTAACTGGGTAATAAGGAGATTGGTCAACTAATCACCTATGTTTCTCATGGGTATTAATTGTTCCTGATTGTTCCCTAGGTAGTTAAGAGTCCCTAGGTGGTTCAGAGTATGGCTCCCCTGTGATTTGTTTGCTGTTAATTTTTTAATCTAAGTTGTCAACTCCCTTCAGACAAGGGGTTGTTATTTAGCTTTCCTAAACTGCCAGTTGTGGCGTAATTCAAGGGTTAATCCCTCCTATATATTGCTGTATAACTGTAATAATCAAACTGTGTAAAATACAATTCAACCTTTGAATTTCAATATGGTATTAGAGCGAGGAAATTAACCTGCTTCTGCTATACTGCTATTCGAGAGTATTCAATCTCCAAAATGTCTGAAGAAAATCCTTTAGCATCAGAAGTTGAAAGTTCCCCGGAGCTTTCCTCCGTGAATGTGCATGAGGTGGAAGTCAACCCAAATCAAAGGTTAAGCTCAGTCGTACTGAATGAGTTTAATTACTTGCCATGGTCAAGAGCTGTGTCTTTGGCGTTGGGTGGAAGGTCCAAGTTAGGGTTCATAAATGGAAGCACCAAAGTACCTAATGCTTCTTCACCAAACTATGAATCCTGGCTTAGCAAGGATCAGCTAGTTATGTCATGGCTTTTGAATTCCATGGAACGAAAGTTAGCTGAAATATTCAGCTACTCTGAATCCTCGTACCAGCTTTGGAAAGCCTCGAGGAAATGTATGGCAGCCAGAATAATGTTGCTCGGGTTTTTCAATTAAAAAAGGACATCTCGGATCTGCAACAAGATGGCAAGTCATTTGTCCAACTCCTAGGAAGCATGAAAAACATGTGGAATGAGTTGGAAATTTATCGCCCTCATACAACCGGTGCAGCATTACTACAAAAAAGAGCAGAAGACAAGATATTCCAACTCTTGTCTAGTCTTGACTCAACATATGAAGATCTACGATGTCACATACTCATGAACACTGAACTTCCTTCCTTCACAAGTGTATGTGCAACAATTCAACGTGAAGAAGTAAGGAGGAAAGTCATGAGTACAATGACTAACGTACCGGAGGCTAGGGCATATATAACCAACGAGAGAAAGTACAAAGGAAAGCATCTGCACTTGAAGTGTCAAAACTGCAACAATATCGGTCATGTTAAAGACACATGCTGGATTTTACATCCAGAATTAAAGCCTGATTTCATGAAGGACAACAAGGGTGTACAAAGGGTAAACTGTACTCCACATCGAGCAAATCATGCATCTATCTCCATCTCCAATAGGTCAGATCCATCCAAGAACTTCACAGCAAACCCAGCAGAACTCGTGAATGAGTTTATGTCATACCTTCAAGGTAAGAAAGGAGGAGCTGAAATTGACAAGGCAGATAACATGGAAGAAGGGACCTCGACGGCATTGCTCGGCAAGTTTGCAGGGTTCTTGGCAGACACGAAACCTGTATCCCAAGAGGACATGCAAGGTATCATGAAAGCCTTTAAAACTGCTCTTAAATTAAATATGTTGCATGATTTTTGGGTTGTAGATTCAGGTGCCACAGATCATATGACCAACCGTGTGTCTAAATCTCAAAAATTTGCAAAGCCTTCTCAAGTCTCAATTGCAAATGGAGAGCATGTAAAGGTTTTAGGAAAAGAAAAAATAAAGTTGATGTCTGATGAAATTGAATCAATAGCTTTGTATGTTCCTTCCTTCCCATTTCAACTTCTATCCGTGGGAAGGATCACAAATACCTTAAATTGCTTAGCCATTTTTTCTCCTCACAACGTGATCTTTCAGGATTGTGCCACCAAGAAGATGATTGGTGAAGGGTTTTATTTAGATGGTCTCTATTACATGTCAAAAAGCAATCCCAGAGGGTGTCAAGGCAAATTCAACCCATTCAAGACAACCAATTGTGGCATCAACGTTTAGCTCACCCTTCCTCACCCATTTTGTCATCTTTATTTCCAAACTTAGGGAAGGATGCTATCTTTTGTGAAACATGCCACTTGTCTAAGGCCACTAGATTACCTTTTAACTCTTCTTTGTCTAGGACTAGTAAGTGTTTTGAACTGGTTCATTCAGATGTATGGGGACCAACTAGTGAATCTTTTGATGGCTACAAGTATTTTGTGATCTTTGTGGATGATTTCTCTCGAGTCACATAGTTGTATCTCCTAAAGTCTAAGAATGAAGTTATAGAAGTGTTTAAGGACTTCCATAACCTTGTTAAAAACCATTTCTCATCTCAAATTCAAACCTTACGATCTGACAATGGCACCGAATACATGTCCCATATCATGAAACAATATTTGAGCACTCATGGCATCATGCATCAAACAAGTTGCGTTGGAACCCCTCAACAAAATGGGATAGCCGAACGAAAAAACCGTGATCTACTTGAGAAAACAAGAGCACTAATGCTGCAAATGAATGTACCAAAGAGATTTTGGTCCCAAGGTGTTATGGCAGCTGCATAGATTATCAATAGGTTACCTAGCCGAGTTTTGGAATTCAAGTCTCCCCTAGAGGTCATGAAAGGGAGGAAAATTGATCTCTCTCATCTTAGAGTGTTTGGTTGCATTTGTTTTGTACATGTTCAATCCCATCATCGAGATAAACTAGATCCTAGAGTTACTAAATGCATCTTTCTTGGTTATTCATCTACTTAAAAGGGATATAAGTGTTATAATCCCCAGCTAAAGAGATTGATTGTGTCCAAAGATGTTCGATTTCATGAGACTAACCCTTTTTTTGGCAAAACAAATAAAATCACAGATCAAGGGGATGACATCTTGGACTTGTTCCCATTACCAAGAATCGAACCTGAGGGTTCGCAACAACGGGAGCTCAGTCATGCCAACACTGATGCTTCTCTCAATGAAGATGACCATGAAGACACTCATCCTGATGGTTCCATACATGATGATGGCAGCGGCAACCAAGAAAACCTTCAAAGGGTGGCTGATAATTTGAACGTGAGTGAGCCAACCCTTCCAGAACCTCGACACAATCCTCGGCGTGATAGGCAGCCTCCCACAAGGTTTCAATATTTTGAAACATATAAACCGAGGCATTCAATATCAAATTACGTGTCGTATTAAATGGTAACGCCATCTCATGCTGCCTTCCTTAACACCATCTTCAGTCACAGTGAGCCTCAAAATTTCCATGAGGCTAATAAACATGCTGTGTGGCAAGAAGCAATGCGAGATGAACTCAAAGCTCTAGACCAACACAACACCTAGAGCATTACCAAACTTCCAAAAGGAAAAAGGGCAGTGGGTTGTAAATGGATCTATAAGATCAAGTTTAATTCAGATGGTTCAATTGAGAGGCATACAGCCAGGCTAGTGGCTCGCGGATTCACTCAAAAATTTGAGGTGGAAAACAAAGAAACATTTGCTCCTGCTGCAAAAATGAACACAGTTAGGGTTTTATTGTCTGTTGCTGTCAAAAAGGGTTGGTCCATGTACCAAATGGACGTGAAGAACACCTTTCTTCATGGTGATCTTGAAGAAGAAGTCTACATGCGATTGCCCCCAGGACATCCTCAAAGCCAGGACCCTGATGTGGTGTGTAAGTTACATAAGGCAATTTATGGACTGAAGCAATCGCCTCGTGCTTGGTATACTAAACTAAGTTCAATTCTTCATAGTGTTGGTTTCAAAAGTAGTGGTGCCGATTCATCATTATTCGTTCGCACTGGAGCTGGTGGGAAATTAGTTGTGTTGATATATATGGATGACTTAATAATTACAGGTGATAATACTGTAGAGATCTCCAAACTCAAGCAGTCACTTCAACAAAGATTTTCGATGAAAGACCTTGGGGTGTTAAAGTATTTTCTTGGGATCGAAATGCAATGGCTTCTATAGCGTGTGAGTTGATCTGGCTCAAGGGTCTTCTGTGTGATTTGGGGTTTCCTGCAAGACTTCCTATGTCTCTATTCTGTGACAACCAGGCCGCCATGCATATAGCATCCAACCTAGTGTTTCACGAGCGAACAAAACACATTGAGGTTGACTGCCATTACGTTTGTGAACAGGTGCAATCGCAAGTAATTCAGACACACTACACAAGAAGCTCCGACCAATTGGCCGACATTTTCAAAAAGCCGTTAGCTTCTCATCAGTTTCAACGGCTTCTGTCCAAGCTTGGATCCATCAACCTTCTGGATCCAGCTTGAGGGGGAGTATTGGAAGTTGCCTGGTGGATATTTGGGTTTCCTGAATATTTGGGAAGACTTCGGTATTAACTGGATAATAAGGAGATTGGTCAACTAATCACCTATGTTTCTCATGGGTATTGATTGTTCCTGATTGTTCCCTAGGTGGTTAAGAGTCCCTAGGTAGTTCAGAGTACGATTCTCCTGTGATTTGTTTGCTGTCAATTTTCTAATCTAAGTTGTCAACTCCCTTAAGACAAGGAGTTGTTATTTAGCTTTCCTAAACTGCCAGTTGTGGCATAATTCAAAGGTTAATCGCTCCTATATATTGCTGTATATTTGTAATAATCAAATAGTGTGAAATACAATTCAACCTTTGGATTTCAACACGGTGCATGGAAGAAAATGCTAAGATATTGAGAGGGAGATGCCTCAAGTTCTACAAAGGATGCCGTAAGTATACGTGAGTTTGTAAAAGTAAAGTTAAGTTTTATAAGATTTGATTTTACAGTGTAAAAGACACGTTGTTGTTCTCTGTTTCAGAGAAGAACTTGGAAAGAGGTACAATGGAGATATAGCTTTTGCCTTTGCCCTTGAAATATTTGGATGAGGATATCATGACCCTATTTGTGTCGCTTTTGAAGGTATCCATTATTATGATTGTCCAAGTAAAATGGTTGTATAGTACAGGTGTGACATGTTAAGTTATATTTGTGAGACTGCAAAAAAACGTAGTTGTATATACTTAATAATGTGGCATGAGTTATGGCATGGCTATGAATTTATCCTTAGTATATATATATAATTAAATCATACAGATAACATGAGGAAAGAAAAAGAAAAGGCATGATTCACGAAGTCATAGGCGTGACAGGCGTGATATAAAGAAAAATACAGGTCGTTGATAAAATAAACAATGGGATGGACGACTATTTGTGATCGTCCATCTCATCCATCCATATTATATATATACTTAATAAACACACAAGCCGTACAACACTTACGTGTGTTTTCACTAAATTTGGTTTAACAAGAGATCAAATCTTTTGTACCATTTATGGTAATTTAATGAAACAAACTTAGAACAGAATGAATGAAACAGAGGATTTAATGCGGTTTAACAAACAATGCAATAATAATTCAAATGAAGAACCAAATCCATAATATGCTGGTACTTGAAGTGATTGACATTTTTGAAAGAATAAATTGACCACTTTGTCATTTCTAAAAATCATGTTTAGATTAATGTTAGCTTACCAGGTGTAGAATAGACTACCTATCTGCTTTTCTCTTTTTGTCCCTCGCCTATTAACTGTTTCCATTCTTCTGTCCGCATCAATATACATGCAATATTCAAAAAGAAAGTGCTGCAATATTTCAACCATTTAATCCCCTAGCTTGTAATTCTTCTCCCACTCTGATTATGGAAACATCATGAGCTAAGAAAATTGTGCTTCTTATGCAATATAAAGATCAGTTATCCGCTACTATTTTGCTCCTCTGTCTCTTCCAATTTGTCGGCATCGTCATCATCAAAATCATTATCAGAATCAGACTCTAATAATTCCTTTGGATCCTTTTCAGGGGCTTTTAATCCTTCCAACAATTCATCATCATTGATTCCAGCCAGTTTCCTCTCTAAAATTCCCTCAAAGATTGATGGCAGTGCCTCCAAATCTCCTTCATTGAGTTTCTCTATTCTCTTCTTTAACTCTGAAAATTGAATATAAAACCATATAATTAAATGCTTTACTTTTGGCATCTAATTCAGATTTCAAACATATAGTTTTGACCACCTTTTGTACAAGTTTCAGAGGCTCAGTACCAATGATGAAACTTGGCCTAGCTTTACCATGGAAATTCTCACATATACATACAGGCACCAGAAATACCCTCACTAAAAGATTGAACTCTAAACGGCAATACTCAATATTGCAAACAACTGCTTTTCTTGGAATTAGCAAAATAAATTTAACAGGAAAATATTTTTCTATGCAAAGGCCTGCAATCATAAACAACACAACGGTTTCCATAAAAAGCAAAACAAATTTTCAGCATGCCAAGTATCAGCTTTTTACAACATTTTCCCGGAAAGAAACAGAAACCCATGAGTGAAACAAGAAAATTGTGAAATTTTAAACGGACATATCAAGTTTTCATACCTTCCTTGCTGATGATGTCTTCATTTCCGCTGGACGCATTCGGTTTACGTGTTGAGTCAGACTCAGATGAGTTCGAACTGAATCGAGAACGATTCCAAGCAGAAAGAAGAGAGAGAGATGGATTGCCTGTTGGATTGAACTTGGAAGCATTGTGAAAACAATTGCGATTATAAAGATCGAAACTTTTCACTAGAGCTCTTTTCATGGCTGCAGCTTCCTTTTTATTGTCCTCAGGCCGGTTTAAGGGTATTTTTAGGGTTTAAGCTTATACGGGAAGTATCAAGCAAGCACGTGCCCACTTTACAATATTGTCTTAACGGCTTAACCTAACCTTACATATTCCACCAGTTAATCACTCTTTCAAATCATGGAGATAAGTAGAACTTATTCTTATCCAATTGGTGACAAATAAAGTCTGAGCAACATCTCATTAGTAAATTATATTTTAAAACATAAATCATGTCTGATTATATAAATTTACTGAAAATTATTAAAAATATTAATTAAATAATTTAAAATTTAAATTACTATAAGAGCACCTATCAATGATTTCTAATAATCATAATATAGACAATTATATAAGTCGATCATTTTATGCAATGTTTTAAAAATCACATTAAAAGTTAAACAGTAAGATAAAAAGTTTACAGTTTAAAAAGTTCAATCGGTATTAGACCGTCATAAAATTGGTTAAAGATTGAAAAAATTAAACAATTTAAAATATGATCGAAATAACTTGTCTTTAAGAATTTGAAGTTTAATTAAATAAATTGTTAAATTAAAATTAATATATTTATTTTAGTTTTAAAAAATATTAATTTATAAAAATTGACCGATAAATTAATAAACTAATCAATTTTTAACAAAAAAGAGTTTTTAAAATAAATCATACCATAAAGTTAAAAATCGAATATAAAAGTTGAAGTATTCAAAGTTTTTACAGTAGAATCGGTCGAATCGGTTAAATTTTTTAATCATTAATTTTACATTTAAAATAATTAAAAATAATTACCTTTGATTTTTTTCGCTCTCCCGCCCATCAAACCCCTTTTCATGACTCTCTCTTTCAAGCCTCTTCAAAATTTTCTATATTATCAGTATGTTCCTAGGCTTTATATTACTTTACACAATCGAAGTTTCACTGTCTTCACTCAAATACAAAATCCCTTTGGCAACATCAATTGTAATTTTCACCCTGTCATTCGTTTGGTCGAGTATTAAACAAATAAAAGATCAATAAGCTAGCCATTGCTCATATATTCATAAACTACGTACAAGCTTTTCAGAATCCATAGCATATTAGCCCAACAACCTGACCAAGTTCATGTGGTGAGCTCTCTATTACTTGCATTTCAGCACAGAACTCCTTTTGACCTTCCTCCTCTAGCATCTCTATTTCCTTTATTGCAATAGTTTTCTCCCATTTATATGAAGTGCCCTTGTAAACAATCCCAAACACTAATTTTTTGAGCTATTCTTTGAAGTTTTCGCTAGCTTTTTATACGAAAGAGTGAGTTCTTTAGTAAGACCAATATGATCTCTATTTTTAGACAGCCTTCTCTGTTTGCATATGAAATATGCAGTTATTTAACAAATAAGAATCAATATAATTAAGATATTAGACTTTATTTAGGTCTAATTAGTGTTCAATTAGAATTAATTCTAATTCTAATTAAAGTTTAATTGAAATTAAATTTTCATTTTTATTAAATTACTAAAATATCTAAATCTTATTACAAATAGGCTTAGACTCTAAGAGAGCTAGCGTTTCTTATCTAACTCTCTCTAAAATAATTATGGAGTTCTCTTAATAAGTTCTATTCACTACAAGAAAATAACAAATTATCAACGGAATATTATAGATGGTAAGATTTTGTAGATAATTAGCAACAGAAAGAGACATTTCATCGGTAAAGTGAATAGGTTTACTGACGGACGAGACATTCGTCGATAAACATGAAGAGAAAATAAACCCTCGATTTTTCCATCGTAATATAGTGATAGAATACGTAGTTCCGTTGCAAAATAAGACGGCAACAAATGGAGCGAAATTAGTGAAATTGAATGCCGACGGAAAATATGTCCCGTCAATAAATTACCGATGGAAATAATTTTCCGTCGATAGTCCGTCGGTAAGTGCTGAATTGTTAATAAGTAAAATGATGTCATTTTATCATCATCGTTTTAACCCGACCTTTCCTCCCCCCTCTGCTATTTTTCTTCTCCTCCCTCGGCTGCGTCAGTTTTCTGTCATTTTCGTTGCTTCCACCGTCGATTTCTACTTAGTTTTTGGTCCATCGTGCATCATTTTGAGGTAAGGTCTCTATTAGATTTATTTTGTCTCAAAAAAATGAAGCTCTTAGATGGTTATATAGATGTATACCATGGGTGGGTGTTAGGTGGTAGGTTTTGTTATGATTGTTGGATTATGCGTTTTTTTGTTAAATTGTTGGTTTATTTGTTGTTTACATGTGTTTTTGTTGGTAAATAATAAAAAAATGCACTTGTTTTGTATGAATGTTAGAAATAATACATATTGCCTATGAGGCGTTTGATGAAATGTCTCTTAGATAGAGACTTGCATGTTGAGTATATATAACTCCAATTTTGTAATGATTTATGTAACTTATTCAGAACCATACTTCTTTTGAAAATGTTCATGTGAAAGAGGAGGTTCAAGTACTATATAATATTCAATTTTATACTATAATTTTTATATAT
>JANZXP010000006.1:23388724-23400540 GCA_027576715.1 Erythroxylum flavicans
TGGCAAGCCAAATGGGTGAGATGGCAGTGAAGATCGATCACCTAGAATCACAAATGGAAGAGGAGCAGTTATATCAACCCGAGGCATACCTAATTGATGTTAGTGCTGAAACCTTATAGAGTGATTAAGAGCTTGAGAATTTTGAGGGCAATACTCAAGGATTTGCATGTGAAGAAGAAGTTGAGGAGGAGCTTGAACCAAAAAAAGACATATCATTTAGCTCGGAGGTGAGTACTGAGTTCATTATTATTTTGGAGACTAACCCTTCACCTTTACGTAGCAGATTGGAGGAATTAAATGAGGAAGAAAAGGGCGAAGAGACATTTGAGATCTTTCCAGAGTGCATGGACTCAGTCAAGATTGAAAGTCAGAGGATAGGGTTGATGCTGAATATGATGGATCATCAACTGAAACCCTATCCTGAAGAACCTCACATGGAGGAGTTGTAAGTGACACCTGAAGATCACAATTTTGTCATATAAGGAGGAAACATGGAGTCTAGCCAGCAACCCTAAACAAAAGCGCTTCTTTACATTTTCGCATTTCTTTTTATATTCATGTGTGTTCTTTGTTGGTTTGTTTCTTGCTTGTTTTAAATATTCAATCAAAATGAGATAAAAAATAAAACAAACATTTTCTCTTTTATGTTGATTCTAGGATTATATAGTCATGATTAGATTGTAAATTGACGAGAGAATTTTGTAACAACTTTATCATGTATTTTTACTCTTATGATTGGTTGATGTGCATTATCAGTCTCATTGTCTTTTGATAATGTATGACCTTTATGACATGTACATCCTGATTTTGCCTTAAATTTTTATTCGAGACCACATTTTTATCACATGCATTAACATGGATATGATTAGGCATTCTTTGCTTTTTTGAACTACATTAGCCAAATAGCCTACCCATTATATGATTTTCCTTTTTGATACGCCCCTTTAAGCTTTATACCTTTCTTTTTGTATAAACCACATTTATGCTTTTAAACTTAACCAAATGTCTTACCCAAGTCATAAAGCTACTGGAGCATTTGTGATTGGTGAGTTTTTAGATATACAAAAGTGTAAGTGTGGGGGTGTACGTATGTGTGGGTTGGTTAATGTTAGGATGTTTTGTTATATCTTATCATTGAAATTCCCATGTTAACATAGATTCTTTTAATGTTAAAAAAAGAAAGGAAAAGAAAGAAAGAAAGAAAAGAGAAAAGAACAAGAAAAGAAAAGAAAAGAAAATGAAAATGAATGAGAGAAAGAAAAAGAAAAAGAATGAATTTTTTTAATAAATTTATCAAGGAGGAAGTGCAAATAAGTTTGCAAAGTTATTCATAATTAATGCATCTTCCTAGAGTTGTAATGAATGTATTATTTGAGTATGTTGAATACGAGGTAGATGTTGGCTTGAAAGATTCACTCTTGTAGTTTCAATGTATTGTTGGCATAAATTATATGAGTGATTCCTTCGGATTGGTATATGTTTCATGTGGTTTATGTGTGAGAACTGAAATGAGTTATGAAATTTAAGTGTTGTATTCATCATAGCTGACGGTACCCAGTTATGTATGAGTGTGAACTCATGCACTTAATGTCAGATTGAGTGTTGCATTTGTTTCACTAGCTTTAATGACTTTCATGCTACTTGATCCAAATACATCTCACCTAACCTTTGCCTACATTACAACCCTAAAAAGTCCTTTGTTTCTTGATTTTGCATATGAACATTCGTGGTGGAGAAATGAAATGATATGCAAAGTTGTAAAATGACATGATTATGAATGGTGTTGAGTGTACCTATAGATATATTTTAGTTAAACACATTTTTTGAGTCTACCATTATATTTCTCAATTTTTGAAGATGATGAATGTCGATTGATCATGAGTAAAAACTTGGAATGTTGACTTCTTGCTATGATTTTTGAAAGACATTAATCTTTGTTATGATTATTTATTCTTGGAAAATATGGGAAATGAGTAAATGTTTTTAGGTCTATGAGCTTAATTTTGATGTTTTGCTCGAGGATGACCAAAAGCTATGTGTGGGGGAAATTGATAGGTGCTTAATTGATTATTTAATTATTTTATAACACTTAGCGATTAAGGACATGAAATTGCTTAAAATACTCACTTTGATTCATATGTGATTTTAAGCACAATTCAAAAGCAAAGAAGTTAAAGTACGCTGAAAGTGTGATATTTGGACCATTTTTTTGAATATTAATATTCACTTGTCTTCATGAAGCAAAAAGAAGAAAATTAAAAGACAAGAGGAAGACAAGAAAAATGGAACAAAAAGAAGAAGAATCATAGAAAGCATGTAACGTGCATCTTTTTGCCATGCAAGAACATCAATTTAATGGAGCAGTAAAATGGTAGCAATCCATGAAGAAAATGTAGCAACATAAAGAGAAGCAAAAACGACGACGTAGTGGAGCATGAAATGCATCAACATGAAATGACGATGTAGTAGTTGGGAAGTTTGAGTAAAATGCATTCTGTGTTTCATGCAGACGTTTTCAAGAGCAGAAACCCTGTTTTAAAGATGCGTGAATAGTAGCTTGGACCAACAATGGAATTGTCACATTACAAAATAGTAGCTTGTAAGAACAAGAGCATAGAGAGGAGGCGCAATAGGGAAGAGCAAAAAGGGGATCTTTGGTTGGTGTTATTTGAGTGGGCTGAAGCATTTTCTTTGGAGAGACCTATAGAAGGCTAAGTTCCCGACATTGGTTTAGAGGTGACATTGACATCGACGACCTAGGTTAAGTCTATTTCATATTTTGTTGTTTCTTTCTCTCCTATTGAATTGATTGTGTTATCCTAGGCATATGGATTTGAGCTGTGTATGGATAATCAGATTTTTGTTATTGTTTGGTTGTTTGTGTATGAACCCATTAGGTATTGTGAAAATATGGTTTTAAGGCATTCATTGAATCGTTTATTTGCAAACCCATTACTAGAATTTTGATATAATTTGTACTTGTTATATTGAAATTCATGTGTAGCAACTAATGATTCGCAATCATTAAAGATAACACGACTTAGTTTAAATGACGCATCATATGTGGTTATTGCCTTGATTAATTAGTTTTTCTAATTTGTAATGTTACTGCTTAATTAAATCTAGAGATCGTATCTTAGGTTATTTGGTAGTTAGGTTTAATTAACCATCGTATCTTGATTAAACACAAGATAAGGAAAACTTGGGTTAATTATTAACCCACGATTAATAGTTGCTAGGAAAGATTTGAGAACAATAAATCAATGAAATTTGTTTTATTAGGGTGTAGGCTGAGATTGAACCAAAAAATCGGGTCCCTACTGAATTTCCCATTTTATCATTTTTCACATGTTTTCTTATAATTTGTTTTCATTAGGTTAGTTTTATTTTATTTTCTTATCTCAAAATCCAAAACCCCCTTAAAATTAAACACCGATTAATTTTATTTCAATAACTTTACATGCACTCTCTGTGAGATTGACCTAGACTCACCATTGCTATAGTAGTAGTTTAGTTATTTTATTTTGACTAGCATTACGACTTACTATCAGTTTCTTGACAATTATGTTTCGAACTTAGCAAGGTGTGTGGACATGAGGAAGTAAAAATTATTTGGGATGAAAGGTCATGATTTTCATGTGTTTATGTAAAGCTAACTTCAATTGCATTTCGGGAGTTGCTATTGAATAAGGTTTGGGAAGCTATAACAGAATTAAGTTTGTTTTTCAGAAGCTTAATATCATCTGAAATAAAGTTGGCTGAAATGGAAAAACTAGAAAGGGAAATTTCAATTATCTTATGCAAATTGGAAGGGATTTTTCCTCCAAGATTCTTTGACTGTATGGAGCATCTACCCTTACATTTAACACACGAGGCTAAACTTGTTGGTCTAGTTCAGTATTGATGGCTATATTCGTTTGATAGGTAATTATAGTTAATATTTAAATAAAACTTATACAATGTTTTAATCATAGAATTGTAATAACCATATTTGTAATGTAGGTATTTGCATCACTTGAAGAAAAACGTCAAAAATAAGGCTAGAGTTGAAGGTTCGATATGTAATGCTTATTTAGTGGAGAAAGCAAGTACATTTTGTTCATATTATTTTGAGCCGCATCTGCATATAAAAGAAATAAAAGTTCCTGGCAATAACGATGGGGGAGAAACGAGTGATGTTGATGGTAACTTATCCATTTTCACATATCCAGGATGAACATATGGATGTTCAACAAGAACAATGTTAACAACAGAAGAAATAGAGACTACCATGGTTACATTTTATTGAAATATCAAGAGGTTCAACCTTTCGTGTGGTAAGTTTAAGTTGATTTTGAAATAGATTATTTGAGTTTCCGAAGTTACTGTTGTTCACAACTAAAATACATAACAATGCTTTTAGATTATACAAAAAATGGTTACGTGAGCTAATGCTCGAAACAACACAGGATGATTTCAATAAAGAAGTTGAAAGACACTTTCTTCTATGGTTCGATAAATATGTAAGTTTTCACTTGTAATAATTGAAATGGTTGAATTATCATATCAAAGTGATTAGATGACTTTATGCTATTTAATATGATAAATTGTTTTTTATGTAGTCCTCAAAAAATCCAATAGAGAATAAGTTCATATGTTATCTTACGAAAGAATCTTTGCAAATTGATAAATCGTATCTGGTGTATTTTATTAATGGATACAAATTTCATACAAAACATCATGTTTATAGCATAGCAACAGTAAATAGTGGGGTTTGCATATAGGGAAAATTGAAGGATTACTATGGTAAAATTATTAAGATACTTGAAATTGAGTAGCCTGTATTGCTAATAAAATAGAGTGTGATATTTAAGTGTGAATAGTTTGATCCAACTCCTAATGTTGGAACAAAAGTGCATAACCAATTCAATTTAGTTGAAATCAACCAACAAAGAAGATTTAGATAATTTGAACCTTTCGTGTTGGCGATGCAAGTGATCCAGGTGTATTATGTCCCTTTTCCCAACTTACAACGAGATAAGTCAGATTGGTTGGTTGTAATGCAAAGTAAAACCTAAAGGTGTTTTTGAATTACATAGAAAAGGAGAACATAAGAGAATTAAAAGTGAAGCGTTTTATGAAGATGTGTATGAAATAAATGCATGTGTAACATATGACGAGAGTAAACCTTTAAGCGATCCAAATAATGAATATATTGAAATTTCATCTGGAGAGGATGAGGAGGGCGAAAGATCTGAAAAGGGACCTAAGTTTTATTAAAATTCTTTGGAAAAAAGAAGATGATGATGATTTTGATTTATAATTAAGTGCTGATAGCAATTAATTTATGTTTGTAATAGAATATTATATGAATAAATCTATTATTACATTAACAATATATTGTTATATATTGAATTTATATTGTTCTATTACTGGAAAATTCAATAAAATGTGAATTTTAATTTTTAAATATGTCACCAAAGAGAAAACAGGATACGATGCTGTCAAGGTTTAGGTTACCACAATTTGGAGAAGCCCGTGTATTTCTAGGTGAAGCATCACATCTTGCAGATGCTATTGCACATCTAGATAAGGCATCACCTTCTGAACCTGATGCTATACCATCTAGTAGCCCTACTACACCATCTACTACCCGTATACCAACAGAGATATCAGGGGTAAACGTTGCGAATGAAGGAGGCGACCTCCAGCCTAAAGCTAAGGGAGTTAATAGAAGAACGTACATCACAATTATTAACAATTTGTAAGTAAAATTCTAAAAATTTTGTAATATATGATAACAACATAAGTTTATATTGAAGTTATAGGTTTTAATTTGAAAATGATCTAAAATAACTTATATATTGGGTTGATTTCGTCTGGAACATGCTCAAGAAATATCTCATCCAAGTTTAAAGAGAGGATAGATCTTGAGGGTTATATATGGAAGAATGTCTCTCATCCAACAAAAGATTTTTATTATCAGGAGTTTGAGGTACACAAAATATATTCTTTAATCTTTTTTATTTAATTTAATTTTATACATTAATTAGATAAATATTGAAATTTATAAGTACTTATAGTGTGTTTTTCTTTTTTTTAGAAAGAATTTTTTTAGGATCCAAAATTTGATGCTGCAATTTGTAATGTATGGGAAAGGCGAGCTCATACACGTTATAGAGACTTTCTTACTTTGATACAAGAATGGTGTATGACCACTATATATATCTGACTAAATGTGGAGTCGTTGGCAGTAGTATTGATATCACCAGAGGCAATATCCATTTTAAAGCTCAATTCTGCCAACAGACGTGGAGGACTAGGCAGAGAGAGTCTACCTGTACCAAATGAAGGATTTTTGACCCACTAAGAGCAAGCACTTCAACTTGTAAGTATCAAAACTTTACATTTATATTCTGATTTTTGTACTTCGATGCATAAAATTTGATTTCAATTTAATTTGATGTATGAAACTTAAAATGAAAATATATGTGCATTATAGAGAATAATAATGTTATAAATGTCTGGTGCAATTAATGATTATATTATTGAGTTAAATTTTTTTATCTAACAAGGGGTAAATATCATAAAAATAGAGGAAATTTTGCTAAAATTTTTGTAAAATGTGGTTCACTTATAACAATTTATTTTGATGCCAAAAAAGTCTATGGGTAGGAAGCCTACACTAGGCCAGCTCTTTTTGCACACTCACACCAAGAAGCATGATGGTATAACCTTTGTCAACACCCAATACAGACAACTTCACATATGTAAAATCTATACTTTAATATTAATTCTTAAAAAGAATCACTTATTAACATAAATAATTATAATGATAGGACAAAATACAAGAAAGCATTGAACGACAGTCTCAAAACTCTGAAACTGTTGATGAGAGTCAGACATATCTTGATGCAGTGGATGGTAGGGACCGTCGTGGAAGGATTTTCAACTTAGGTTCATTTGTAAATACATGTTATTCGTAATCCTCTACATCCATTGCAGCTAGATCTAGTACGCGATCTGCATCAAATGAGAGAGTCCTTCAACTTGAGAGCATATTAGAGAGGTTGATGGAGTGCATAACCTAGCTCCATAATGAGGTGGATGAGTTGAAGGGTCGAGGCAGGATGTCATCGCAGCAGTCAGAGCATCTGCTTTCACTATCTGCATAGTTTCTGGATAAGTGAATGTATTTAATAGTCTACTACTCTTAAGTTTTTGTATAAATTTTTAATTTACAGTTATTTTTAAGATACCTATTCATGTACATTATAATTTTATTATACCATTCAGGATAATGTTTACTTTACATTTATCAATGTTATATTATTTACAAAAATTAAATGTATATAACAATCATAAGATTATCAACAGAAAACTCAGGTAGGAAGTGAGAAATGCGGTTGAACACTCCCTCGTTAAGTTTATCGACGGAATACTTATCGACAAAATATAAGACTTCGTCACTAAGTTCCTGACAAAATATATCACTCAGTTGCTAAATTCTTGATGGAATAATAAATTCTGTCGGTAAAATTTTAGTGATGGATAATATTTTTCGTCGATAAATTTAACAATAGACCTATAACTTACCGTCGGTAAATTCATTGATGGAATATTGTTATTCTGTTGGCAAATTAGCAACGAAATATTCTAAATTCGTTGATAAATTTACCTAAATTTATAGACAGAAATACAAAATTCTGTCGCTAAAATTACTAACAGATATATATATTTATGTCACTAAATTTGAGGCGGATTCATTATATCCTTCACTTTACTTACGGTCATTTCTTCGACGACTCTTTCCGTCGATAATTTCCATTTGCAAATTTGTTTCCTAATAAAAAATCTTTATTTTCAGTTGATAATTTTCGTCGCTAAAACCTATTTTTATTATAGTGGTATGTAAATTGAATATTTTAATAATTGTTTGAATTCTTATACATTCAAAAAATATGAAAGAGAATAATGAACCACATGTGGGGTGATATTGTCGTTCATTATCTTGTTTTGTTAGGCTGTGGAATCCTGTTAAAAAAAAGAATATTGTTTCACTATAAGAGGGATAAATAAACAAAGATAACTCATTTATTTATATTAGTGAGAGTAAAATTTTAGTGAAAGGCACTGACTCAAACAAATTTTATTGGTTTATTATTATAGGAATTTCTAAAAACAATTGTATACCTTAGGACCCAAAAAGATAAAGAAGGTAAGTTGTTTAAGTTTAAAGATGATAGCAAATCAAATGACATAATCTATATTGTTTTAAATCATAGAAAAGTGGATGTTTACTTTAAGGGTGAGTATAATGCAGTAAAAGTATTAAAAGTAAATAATGTTAATGATGAGATTGTTTATAACATGACTAATTGTGAAGAAGGAAAGTATGGTTACATAAACTACTTACACTGAGAGTGAATAATGTGGATAATGGAGGTTACAATAAAGAATACATTGTAATATTAGATGAGAATAATAATGGTGTGACTATTACTACTAACGGTATGATTATTAATGATGTGCCTATCGTTATTGATGATAAGCCTATTAATGGTGTGCCTACTACTACTAATGGTGAGCCTACTACAAATTATGGTATGCCTATTGGTGGTTCTATTATTACTTATGCTGTTAAAAATAAGGATAGCGAGAGTGAACTATTAACTAATTTGGAATGCTTAAGTGGAAGAGATGACGATGAGCTTTAGCATAGAACATCAAAAACAAAATAAGAGAAGTCCGAGAAAAAAATGAAGATGAAGTAATTGATAATATAAGTGGAGATGTGGTAATGAATGATACTGTTTAATACTATGGAAATGAAAAAGGAGATGAATATGAACAAGAGGGGTTTAATTTTGATAAAGAGAGTGAGTGCATTACTACTTTGAAAAGTGTTTATGAACATAAGCAACTACTTCAAAATTTAGTGACTAGTAAACAATTTTCAAGTCATAAGTTATTAAAGAGTGCAAAAGGAAAAGAAGTTTGTGCTATTATTCTAGATAATAAATTTTGGGATGCTTGCTTAATCATTGTGAAGATTGTGGCTTCGCTTATAAGGTTGTTAAGAATTGTTAACTCATAAGAGATGACTAGTAAACAATTTTCAAGTCATAAGCTATTAAAGAATGCAAAAGGAAAAGAAATTTGCGTATTATTCTAGATAATAAAATTTGGAATGCTTACTTAATCATTGTGAAGATTGTGACTTCGCTTATAAGGTTGTTGAGGAATGTTAACTCAAAAGAGAAGTCATCTTTGGGTTATATATATGATCGTAAGTATAGAACTCACAAAAACAATTATAAATTTTTTAAAGGAAAGAAGAAATTGTAAAAGCCTTATATAAATATTCTTGACTGATAATGGAATAAGCGTCTTACTCAAAGGATCTACTTAGCAACTTATTTTTTGAATTCTTATTGCTTATATATTGGAGACACGTGTACAAAAAATATTATGAACGGTCTGTTTGATGTGATTTAATGCTAAGGTATTTTCCCTATTGAAAAGCAATCAACATGTGACAAATTAAATTAAATTATATCGTGAAAGTTTAGGGAGTTTTGTTAGATCATTAGCAAAAAGAGAACTTATGATGAAAAAAATGCAGCCGGTTAAGTTTTTATACTTTTAGTTCATTCTTTACTTATTTATAATATATATATTTATTTTTTATAACTATTAATTTAAAATAATGATGAGTAGTGGAGATTATTCTGTGAAAGTGTTTTAACTGTTGGACCCCATTTTTGGAGCCCAACATTGGACAGAATGTCATAAAACATAAGCTTATTACCTTGTAGGGTTATTTCAAAGAACCCTTATTAGCCAACTATCCGGAGTCATATAACGTGGGCGTAATCTAATGAAAAACACCTTAACCATTATTGATTCATCTTCATACTTTTATACCATAACACATTTTTCTCATATGTAACCACAATTCCTATTCAAAATTCATCATCTCAAATTAATTACTTCCTAAAGTGTCCCTAATTTCAACTCAACCTTATCCATACGCAAATTCACATTTCCACTCAATGGCATCGATACATAATTCATAATTCATTAATATCAAAAGATAAGAGTTTTATAAAGCCGTAATGACAGTTTAAACTACAATACATCCATATCTCATAATCCTAAAATACATAAGATACTTGAACTAATAATACTTGAAATGTAACAAAACAAAAAAAAACCTCATTGCTACAAAATCTAGCTTAAAAAACAAACATATGCAACTTGAAGCGATGCCTTGACCGTCTTTCACTCAATATCATGTTCTTTACCTAAAGATGGGATGGATAAAGGGGGTGAGCTTAAAGTAATGGGTAGCAAGTTTATAATCGAGAAATAAGCAGAAACCCTTTTGTAAAACTCATTTTCATTGAACCTTTTCATAACTATAGTAATTCTCCATTTAAAAATCATAAAAAAACACTTATTTTATGAAATTCTCAATTTGTCAAACAATTCTCAATAGTACAAATCATGTATGCATCCATCTTGTCAAACATATCATGAGCACATAAGCACATCAGAATAGTTTGGGTGGATCCAAAACAAAATTTACTATACATTTTTCATAAGGGTCCTGTGTAACCGTGAATAGAACGTACTATCGCAATCCCACTTAATGGTCTTGCGTAGTTGTGAACTTATGGGAGTCCATGAAGGAGCTCCATGCCACTAGCGGGCAAGCGGGAGAAGCCTTTTGTCAAAGTACACTTGACTTACTTAAGAGACCACCACAAACCCACATAACATGTATCTCATATCTTGCAAACTTGTTGCCCCAAAAGGCATATTTTCATAACTTGATTTTTACATGCACTTGAGATATTTCAAAAGCCTCTTTCGAAAAAAATAGATTTCATAAACTTGCATCTTTTTAAAAAGAATCATTTCCAAAATCTTTTCATAAATCATCAACACTATTTATGTAGCAAACAAATAACAATTTCACAATCCAACCAATAGCAAATAAATGCAACATCTATGATGTAATTGAAATCATTAAGCTTCCTTGATTCAAAGAAAAACAATGAGTGGCTTATTAACTTTATTATAAAATTGTACCCACTTTGAATTCCTTGCTTAAGAAATTAGCTTAAGGATGTCTGTCCTCTTGCTCCTCTTGCCTTCCTTGATTTCGCTTAACAATAATCAAAAACTCCATTCAATAGGAATTCCAATTTAGAACCCAAAGAAACATATTCACTAAAACTCATGCATTTCCTAAGCTTTTTGAACCCAAAACCCTTTTAAAGATTCAAACTTTCGGGTCAATTTTCCACTATCATTCTGATCAAGTAAATGAAGAAATTTAATAACATTTCCCTAAAACATGTTCCTCATTGTCTTAAGTTTCTAATGACACCATAAGCATTCAATTTGGTTAAGTACTCTAAAAGTTATACCCCAAACATTTTCTGGCTATTCTTATATTAAAACCACATTCTTGGTTCAACTTTCATTCAAACTTTCAAATCTTATACACTGAAATAGAACTCCACTTCATTATACAATTTGTATCTCTATGTCTCTAGTTTACAACAAATCAAAAATCACTCAATTTGGATCACTACAGAAAAAGTTAAGCCCAAAATACCTACGCATGCTCTGTGCTGGAAAGTTCTCCGCGGCGAACTTTTCCACAGAGAAAAAGTTTGTGAAAAACTTACAAGTTCGCCGCAGCGAACCAAGGAAAGTTGACCGCGACGAACTTTGACAGAAACATACGCAGAACATGTTTCATTATCCAAATTTTAACTTCCCACCTTTCACATAAATCCCATCTTAAACCTAAACCATCTCTT
>JANZXP010000006.1:23400640-23418075 GCA_027576715.1 Erythroxylum flavicans
AATATTTTTATTAATACTTTATTAATAAATATTATATAAAAGATTAAATAAATTTAAATAAAATAATTTATTTTTAATTTTTATTTAATGTAAAATTATTATTAGTAATAAAATATTTATTTTATTTTTAAAAATAAAATTTAAAAATCACAATAAAAATTTAACTAAATGACAAATTCAAAAAGTTTTGAAAAAAAGAAAAGAAAGAGGGGGTGGGAGTTTAAATTTTCAAAAAATTTTGAAAATCTTACAACTTGATCTATATATTTTTTAAAATTTTCGATACCAGCCGATATTATAAATACCAACTAATACTGATCGATATTAAATAAAATAGATCGATACCAACTAATATTTATACCCAATATATAAATACCCTCATTTCTTACTAAATTTTAGCTGTTACGACACGAAATTCAAAATGTTGCCTAAATGTTTTTGTTGAAAGTGTCTAAGTCTTCATAGAGCGTGAGAGATTGTAATAAATATTTTATTTTTATTTTTATTTATTATATACATCTTTTTTTTTATCATCTGTTAGGTGTTAGATTCGATTTTAACATGGGAACCACCGCAAACGAGGAAAGAACGGAAAGAAACAAACCAACGAACTTCCTTAAAAAAAAGCAAATTGGGATTAAAAAAGTGCCAACTTTGTCCCTTCTCAGATAAGCACCTTACAAACAAACATCAACTGAACAATGGCAGCTTCTCGCATTTCTTTCTCGGAAACCAGTCAAAAACCGCCTTATAAACCCACCAACCATAGCTTTGTTCGAAGTTGTTGAACTTAGTTCAGTTTCAACAAATGCATTCAAGTGGCTCGCTCCAACTTTCCCTCCAAACCAACCCCTTTAAACATCCAAAAGATTCAATCTTTTCAAGAACCTGTTACAAAATCAAGGCAATGGCTGCTCCGATTCCCGGAACTGAAGTAAGTTTTGGATTTGGGAACCTTTTGGAGACTTTGACTCTGGATGTGCAGAGAGCGGAGTGTAGGCCACTGAACGTGCCTTTGATATCACCTTTTACAATTGCATCATCTCGGCTTGATAAAGTAAAAAATGTGGCTATAAGGATTGAATTGAAAAATGGTTGTGTGGGGTGGGGCGAGACCCCGATATTGCCTTTTGTTACGTCAGAGGATCAGCAAACAGCTTTGGTGAAAGCTAGGGAAGCTTCTGAGTTGCTAAGGAGCAGTCCGTCGATGACTTTAGGTTCTATTTTGGAGGAGGTTGGAGGGGTTCTTCCAGGACATGAGTTTGCTTCTGTGAGTGAATTGTCGTATCTAGCTGTTTGTTTTTGTTTTTGGTTTTTCGGTTATTTTTGGTATGGTTGTTTGATTATCTCGTCAGTGATTTGCATCATTAATTGGTATGATTATAGTAGCTTGTAACTAGGTGTTTTAACCTTAAAGGGGCGGAGCGTTTGTTAATTGTCTGAACTAGATTTAGTTGTACAAGGATTTTCGTAGCACTAGAGAAAATATGAAAAACAGACAAACTTGACACTTGATACGCAAGGCTTTATCTTTATCTTTTTCCTGCTCAGTATACCATCCTATTTCTGGGGTATTGGATCCGTCCAAGTGTCTCAATTGTAGATTTCTTATGCCTGTGGTGAGCATATGGATAGTCTCCTAATTCCTGAGTAAGTTTTTAAACGATGGTGAAATTGTGATACCGAATATGACCAAAGTTCGTATAGTAGTATATAGTCCTATGCTCAGATTAAGTGGTACTGACTTTACAAAATGAAAAATCAGGCATTATAGCAAGTATTGAGAGATATCCTGATACCTGTAGTAGTCTTTCGCTGATATTTGGTAGGATTGTTAGTTTTGCTGTTTCCACTGATAGTCTGAAGGCAAACAGAAATGGTGCACTGTTGTCAATAAACAACATTTCTGAAAATCACATAGTATGCCTTTTTGATGGAAACTATTGCTCTTTTTATAATTTAGTTCAATTTGTTACTGAAACAAGCTTCCCATGTCTAATTAAGCTATTTTTGCAACTGAAGGTAAGGGCAGGAGTTGAAATGGCACTCATTGATTCAGGGGCTAAAAGCATTGGGATACCACTGTGGAGACTATTTGGTGGAGTGTCTAACAATATAACCACGGATATAACAGTTCAGTGCTTCTCCAACTCTCCATAGTTAAAATTTTTTAATCTTTTGGCAGTTCACATTGCCTTATGTCCAAAAAAGTTATTAGCAATGTTGGCTTTAGCATTTAAATCTGTGCTCCATGCAGAAAAAATTTTCCCTTCAGTTCAAAGATGTCAAACTACCACTTTTTAATGCTAATAAACAAGTGTGTCAGCCATAAGATTGTAGCTCACATGTGTTATGTCTAACAGATTCCAATTGTATCACCTGTTGAAGCTGCTGAATTGGCATCCAAGTATCGTAAACAAGGATTCAGAACTTTAAAGCTTAAAGTGGGTAAGAATCTGAAGGCAGACATTGAAGTTCTTCAAGCCATAAGACTGGTTTACCCTGATTGTTTATTTATCCTGGATGCTAACGAGGGATACAAACCTGATGAAGCAATTGAAGTCCTAGAAAAGTTGGATGGTAAGGATGTATAAACTGTTCTCTGCTGAATACTAGCCTTTTGCAATCCCAAGATGTCTTGGAAACCTGTAAATTAGAGCTGATTGCTCTCACTACTATTACTAAGAGAATGTAGTACATATATACACGAATAGGAGTACAGAATAGGCTAGATAATCTATACAGATACAGAAGATAATCCTAGGATAATGTTTATCTCTAAGATACTGTTATATAATCTATAGAATCTGATTACAATCATATTATAATATTATGAGATAATATGTATGTTAATCACAAAACCTTTAGTGTGCACATGATTTTATCTTTACCAAACCCTCCTCGCCATCTAGCAAGAAAGAATAAAAAGAAAGGATACTCTCTTTCTCTATGCACACGTTCACTTGTCAACTTGTACCTATAACTACTCAGCAAAGGATGTTGTTTCATCACATTACGACATAGGGTTTCCCTGACTTTTCCATCTGCAAACTAATGCTATATTGCTTACAGAAATGGGGGTTATTCCTATTCTCTTTGAACAGCCAGTTGATAGAGATGATTGGGAAGCCCTTGGTCATGTTACTCAAATTGCAAAAGCCAAATATGGGATATCTGTTGCAGCAGATGAGAGTTGTCGAACTATAGATGATGTTAAGAAAATAGTCAAAGGGAATCTTGCAGATGTTATTAACATTAAACTTGCCAAAGTTGGAGTTATTGGGGCACTTGAAATTATTGAGGAGGCAAGAGCATCAGGATTGGATCTCATGATTGGTGGTATGGTAGAAACTAGACTAGCCATGGGCTTTGCCGGTCACCTTGCTGCTGGCCTTGGTTGTTTTAAGTAAGCACCATGAGTTCATACGTTTGTTGGGAATATAAATATGTATGGAATTGTTTAGAAGCTTACATGTTTACTGTTTGCATTCTAGTTCAATATGTTTTCGTTTTAGTCTCATGTTTGCTCTCCCTTTTGGCTCGTTTGTCATAAATCTGTCCCATACAGGTATATTGACCTGGATACTCCCATTTTGCTATCAGAAGATCCTGTTTTTGAAGGTTATGAAGGTATTCCTTTAACTCCACTCCAACTATTCAACTAATTAGTGTTGAACATCTAGGTTTCTATGACAATCAATTATGTCTTCAAACTATCAGCTTCAGATTGGTCATTTGATAAATTACTCTTTTTTCCCCCAAAAACTTTTGTAGTATTTGGAGCAGTTTACAAATTCACGAATGCAAGAGGGCACGGTGGTTTCCTTCACTGGGAGAACGTTCTCTGGTAAGCTTTAGCTATTTTTCAGTCCATCTACGTGGTGTAAGTTTTGGACTTTTAGAAAATTCTATAATATGTGATGTCGAGGGTAAGCCTTGGAGCAACTAGTAAAGTTGCTCCTTTATGACCATAAGGTCACAGGTTTAAGTCATTGAAATAATTTCTTTGTAAAAATACAAAGGGAAGGTTGCGTACATTATATCCCTCCCCAGACTTCCGCAAAGCGGGGAGCCTTGTGCACTGGGTACATTGTGTTAGCAATGTTAGCACTTCTAGTGATTAACCCATATTACCTAAGCAGCCTAAGCCCATTAAAACTTATATTTGTAGGGGCAAGATGGGGAAGGGAAAACCTACCACATAGGTAGGTTATGAGTTTGTTATAAGTGGTTAAGGAGAGGGATTGCGTAAGAAGGAATATAGAATGGAACTAAGGGAGAGGGGAGTAGCTTTTTACAATTGTGAAGGATTGTTTAGGCCTGGATATTTTTCCAAGAGGGGAGCTTACTCTTGTGTATCTGTATTGCACACATAAATAATACAATCTTTATAGCATTACCTATCATTTGGTGCTTTCACTGAGAGGGCTAGGTAGGTAGAGATTGTATGCACACTCGAATGGAAGCTAGAATTTCTCGATAGAAGCGTCTTTTAGGAGGGAAGAATCATCCCTCACAGCCCAAGAGGGAATGGTTAAGTCACACAATACCACATTGAAGGACCTAAGAATACAGCTTAGTACCTTGATGGCCAGCATTGAGTCACTGGCCAAATCCCAGAATCTTCTGTAGTCAGAGTTGAGAGAAGGATTTCAAACTCTTACGGCCAAAAACCCACAGAAACAGAGCGTGGGAGATCCATCGGTGCCTTCCCACCACGCATCCTCTTCTGCTGTTGGTGATAGACCTACAAGTGGCTTACAAGGGTCAAGACCTCGTCGACAGGATGATCGCACTACTTTAGCCACTACAGAGTGTGCATGGGAAGAGTACAGAAATGTAGCACATCGGGTTGACCTTCTTGCGTTCCACGGTGAAGACCCATTCGCGTGGGTTATGTGAGCTGAGTCATATTTCATAATCCACAAAATTCCTTCTAAACTTCGTTTGCTGATGGTCTCAAGAAGCTTTTGAGGAGTTGAAGAGGAGAATGACTACATCACCAGTCCTAGCTTTACCCGATTTCTCCAAAGAATTTTCCATCGAGTGTGATGCTTCGGGAAGAGGTTTGGGTGTTGTCCTAATACAAGAAGGCTGTCCATTGGCCTATTTTAGCAAGGCACTGGCTGAATCAACTTATTTCAAATTTGTTTATGAGAAAGAAGTGATGGAGGTAGTAATGGCAATTCAACATTGGAAGCATTTTCTAACAGGGAGACATTTCAAGGTTTATACCGACCATAAAAGTTTGAAACATTTATTGGACCAATGGATTCCATCAATAGATCAACAATGTTGGCAAGCTAAGTTGTTGGGTCTAGATTTTGAAGTTATCTATAAACCTGAAAAGCCAAACGGAGTTGCGGATGCCCTCTTTAAAGTCGAAGATGACAAGATATTGTTCTCGGCAATTTTAGCCCCATTTTGACTTGATATGGATGTGGTCCGACGGGAGGTCAAAGAGGATACCAAGCTGAACTCACTCATGACAGCTCTCCTACAAAACCCTAATTCTAAACTTGATTACCATTTAAGGGACGACTTGTTCTTCTATAAGAACAGGTTAGTTCTTTCACCCACTTCAACATTAATTCCTCAATTCCTGCAAGAGTATCATGTCTCACCTTCAGGGGGACATTCTGGTTTCCTGAAGACCAATAAGAGGTTGGCTAGCGGATTGTTTTGGCTAGGGATAAAGTCGTCAATACAAAAGTTTGTCTGTGAATGTGTCATATGCTAAAAGAATAAATACATGGCAATGTCTCCAGTTGGTCTCTTGCAACCCCTACCTATTCCCAAGCTTATTTGGGATGAAGTCTCAATGGACTTTATTACGGGGCTCCCAAAGTCCCATGGTTACAAAGTCATAATGGTGGTAGTAGATCGTCTATCAAAGTATGCTCATTTTTTACTTCTCAGGCACCCTTTCACGGCTAAAACAGTGGCTGAAGTGTTTACTAGAGTTGTGGTGAAATTGCATGGTATCCCTAGCTCGAGTGATAGAGACCCACTATTCACTAGTAATTTTTGGAAAGAGTTATTCAAACTACAAGGGACAATATTGAAGATGAGTTCTTCCTACCACTCCCAAACGGACAGATAAAGGGAAGTGGTTAATAGGTGTCTAGAAACCTATCTTCGATGCTTCACTACCCAACAACCTAAAAATTGATCTTATTGGTTGTCTTGGGTTGAATATTGGTATAACACTAACTATCATGTCTCGACTGGGAGGATTCCTTTCGAAGTAGTCTATGGTCGCCTTCCACCAAGATATTATGGTCCCTTCAAGACCATTGGAAAGGTGGGACAGGTTGCCTATAAAGTACAGCTTCCACCTACATCCAAGATACATATGATTTTCCATGTTTCCTAGTTGAAGAGGGCCGTGAGTGATCATCTTGTTGAGCGTAGTCTTCCTCAAAGGTTAGAGATGGACACTTCAAAATTGGCTAAACCAGAACCAGTCCTAGCCTCACGCATGAGCAAGTCCAAGAGCAGAAATATTCAACAGTGGCTCGTTCGTTGGAAAGTTAAACCAGCAGAGGAAGCAACTTGGGAGGATGTAGAATTCATTAAATGGCAATTTCCTTCTATCCACCTTGAGGACAAGGTGCCTATTGAGGAGGAGGGAATTGTTAGCAATGTTAGCACTTCTCCTAGTGATCAACCCATATAACCTAAGCAGCCTAAGCCCTTAAAACCTATATTCGTAGGGGCAAGATGGGGAAGGGAAAACCTGCCACATAGGCAGGTTGTTTTGAGTTTGTTATAGGTGGTTAAGGAGAGAGATTGTGTAAGAAGGAATATAGAGTGGAACTAAGGGAGAGGAGAGTAGTTTTTAACGATTGTGAAGGATTGTTTAGGCCTGGATATTTTTCCCGGAGGGGAGCTTACCTGGATATTTTTCCAGGAGGGGAGCTTACTCTTGTATATCTCTATTTCACACATAAATAATACAATCTCTATAGCATTACCTATCACATTGACTATAATATGTGATTTTATGGAGTCTTGCTGCTGAATGAATCAACTCAAAATTTGTCCCTAATTTACCTCAAATAACTAGTTTCTGTTTATTTCAAATTGTTAGCATTACAAACAGGCTAGACATTCATCCCAATGGCATAGGCTTTGCCTTTCACCCAGTTATCTTTTCAAGCAAGTTATAATTTGTAACCTATGTTGCCTTAATCGTTAGCCCTTGGGTTTTGATTGTATATATCAAGTTCCCATAAGACATAGGCTAAGGGTCAAGAAATTCCTTTCCATATCACCTGTGTTGCCCTACTGTTACCCATTAGTACTTAGGTATTGATTTTTATACTCATTTTTCATAAAGGCTCATAGGCTAAGAGTCGAGAAGTGCCTTGCAAGAAAGAATGTTTTACGTGAATATACTTGGTGCCTTTGACTGGGAAGTATTTGTTTCTGCAAGTTATTGCGAGATGTTTTCAGCTATACAAAGATCTATCGAGTCATACCGTCCAATCTTTGTGATACTTTCTTTACAGTTTGAAATTGCACTTTTCAGTCTAAGAGCCCTTTGGTTTGGGTTAAAATAGAAATTCTGACTTCCGAGGAAGGCATCCTTTTACAGCTTAAGTTTTCACATATTTCTTTCTGTAATTGCTTTTGGTTGAATTGATTAAAAGCTCATGTTCCCAAGTATTAGGAGGTGCAGAATTCTATCATATCAGAAGTCAAATTGTTGTCTTATGCTACTTTTTTTTAAGAGTTAAAATTTTCACTGATTAAAAATAATTACATCTAGAATACAAAAGATGAAGAATAATCCAAAAAGACTAGATTACGAAGAGTTGTGGTTCCTAGTAAACGTCTACTTCTTAATATCTAGGGATACTTATGAGCCACATAAACCTGTATTACTCCAATGACCAATCCCCTTCTCTTCATACTACTTGACAGAGTTGCTGCTATTCATGGTACTTCATATTATCTAAGCATGGATACTTGAAATTTAGTCAGTAGAGCATGGTGCAGGTATTATGATAAAAACTCAAAATAGGTGCTGATTTTTTTGTTGATGCTCTTAGGAAATCTACTACCAAATTAGAGAATATTCACTAAGTTATTTATTGATTTGTCTTATCCTAATTGCGCAGAACAACGCAAAGAGCTGCTGTCTGAAGATCAATTGCGGTTAAATTTTGTTAACCCTTAGTTTTTCGGACTGAGGGTATGTGACCAACTCTTGCTTTTAGCTAGACGGCAGTTCTATTGGGGTTTTCAGTTCTCTCTGTAGGCTTTTGTTTTTTTTTTTATAGCTGTCTCTGTTAGCTTATGCATATGCAATTGTATTTGTAGGTGAAATTTGTAGCATTTTTATGTTCGACAAAACTGAGAATAAATTGTTGTATTAGTCTTAAATATATTTACTACGAGCCATCTCAATCCTTTTCTTTTTTTGGCACATCTTCTATTTCAGTTGAAATTGGTTGATATTAAAAATTGAAACATAAATGTCTTTAATGTACATTTTGCCTTAGTTTTTTAACGATCTGTATCTCAAGTTCACATCTTGAACAGAGTATCACAATCATACCATTGGAATCTTCATCTGTGCAAGCAAATAAGTTTGCTCTCATCTTTCAAGTCTACATATATCGGTGTAACAACCTAAGCAATGGATTGCAGGATAGCCAGTAGAGCAATTAGGAACAATTGCTACTTTTTAGTGTTTATTAGGTAATCTTTAGAAATATCATGCAATATTTTGTTAATCAACCTGAAAAGCCAGGAACCAGAACAAAACTGGACAACAGCTTCGAACTCAATTAGTACGAAAATTTTATATACTCAATCCGAAAAATTAGAATCCATAAACTCTTAGATGCTAGAGCTTCTTAAGTCAAGTCAATCATCGCTACACTCCAATCGCTTATTTGATGCAAACCTCGACTATCGTCATGAAATGTTAAAAGAATATTACTTTAGTCAAGCAAGAATTGGAGACTTAGAGGTGAAATGGATTCATCATTTTTACTGTCAATTATTTAACTATAAACACAAACGGCTAACCTCCTAAATTAGTGGGGAAAACATATTCAGATTTTCATAAAATGTTTAAAAAACACCCCAAAAATTGCAGACATGCATTGATGTGATCATGTGAACACTTTAAAAGCAGGAGGCGCCTACAAACTACAAAGGCGAAAGTGCATAAATGCTTTGCTCATGCCATTACTTTATTCCTCTTCTAAGTCTATGCTCTTTCTCATTACTGTCAAGACTGTTTTCAACCCAATTTATTTTAGTATTAAAGCAAGCATGCAAGAAGGAAGTTTGAGCTTGATGCAAATGGCTAAAATATCTTCCGCTTTATATCATTATCAATCGAATAAAAAGTTATTTTATGTATCAATCCTTACATCTCCTAGGTGAGGTGACAGCTAGAATCGACTCTGTACATGCCAGATCATGAATTAGCAACTGCATCCAATCTAAAAAAAAATTCCAATTATTTCAAACTTTCTCTTTTTTTTTTAATGAAATATTTACGGAATTATGGTAGGAACGTAAACGCTGCATTATAATTTACATTCACCCATGGCCGGTGAAAGCTTTAAGTTTCTTTCTCGTCAACGGTACTTTTTTGTGCCCAAAGGAGAAGCTTGACTGTTAGGTCTCTTGACTTCTTAGTCCATCTATCTCCCTCTGTCTCTCTCTCCATTTTCTGGATAATTGGTTCACATGTGAAAGTAAAAAATATGCAAGTGGGGAACTGTGTCTCGTACATGCGTGTTAGGAGTTTATAGACCAGGATTGATGGGCATTTATACTGCCAATCCCATGATCATTAATTCCACCTCGTCCTTGTGATGTTGATACTTGTTGGGATAGGGATAGGATAGGACCACGGCTTCAATGAGCCAACTTTCGGCCACTACTTGAGCGTGCGACGTGTTATGTTTGCGTTAATGAAAAGGTCAACTAATATAAGTTACCGTCCGTTTCCTACAGCCGAAAGTGTCCATCATCATTGTGCTGGAGTCTAAAAACATTTTCCAATATAAAAGCACAATATAGCATCCATCATCTTATATTATAATTCAATTCTTAGTGGAGTTTGTTTTATTACTGATCATATATAAGAAATACGTGTGTATAAAACCATCTATCAAAGTCTTTTCTTAGGAATGCCATAGTGCTTAGAGGAATTATGTGCGCACAGAAAATGTGAACTTACATTAGCAGCAAATTCATTTATTCACTTAAAAAAAAACGCCATAGTATAACTTATTTAATTAAGTTACAAGTGATTTAACTACATATTCGTTATGCCTTTATAATGTTTGAACCTTAATTACAAATTCAATCAGTCGTAATTTAACATGAGGTTAATGTCACATAAATGCGAAAAATAAAATTTGTTAATAACATTAAAATTTAACTAACACAAGATAGCTTTATTATATAGCACCACTAATTTAATGAGATAAAAGATTAGAATTCTTTCTCTGCTATGCTCAAATTCTAGTAGAGAGCTTGCGTTTGATGGGTACAAGCTGAATTACAAAAGAACAATGTATTAGAGAATAAAATGTCAAAAGCAAACAATTGCCTAGGCAAGTTTTTATTTAGCTCAGCTGCAATTACTTATTTTGATGATTATAGTACATCGGACTGATTTTTGTAAATTATGTATAAATTTTGAACTTAGCAAAAAGTTTCACCTATGTCTTTGATTTTAGTTTATACCAACTAAATATATAAATGTTAAATTTTGTTTAATAATGGTCAACCGTCAAATTCTAAAATAAATTAACTTAATCAAATTATAAACGTTATACCATATGTATATAACTGAAATAATTTGAATAATTTCAAGTTCTATATGTTTTTGAGTTGTGATCTCAATGAGTTGAATGTACCATTAATATGGCATATGAATTAGTAATAAGCTACCTTTTATTTTTAAAAAATTTTTATGTTTAATTGATACAAATTAAATTTAGGCTACAAGTTTTGTTTTGTCAAGATCATCTTTTTAGTATAGTTTAGTCATTAATCTGTTTTTTTTCATTCGCTTATGTTTCTTCTCTACTGCATATCATATACTGAAATATGAACACAAGCAATACCAACGGAAAGATTTATATTAAGTATAAACAATAAACCCACCCAAAAGTTTTGGTCCAATTATCTGAATGTGTAGGTTGTTGAAGCATTAGATATGTTGCATATCTAGTTAAACTCAGTTTTTAAAATGGAATAAGTTATTTGTAACACGTATCAAGAGTTTTAGTGTGACTCTCAAATTGAACTTGACAGGGAAATAAACGAAAAAATATGGAAAATATGTGATTTTAATTCTATAACTTCAAACAAGCTTTTTGAAGCCGAAACGAATGTGAATCCATTGACATCTGCATGGTATTTGCTCACCGAGTTGCATCAAAGTCTTTCTGAACTTTTTATATACGTGAACCTCTAAATGGATTAGAGTATCCTTACGTTCAAGATTTGTTACAGTAGTTACAAGAGACCTTAACCTTCTTTATATATAGCATTCATATTGAGTCTCCCTATCATAAGCTTAATATGGGTTCGGTTTATACTGATCGGTGTCTATTTTCCTCCTAGACTTCAGCCCATTAATCTAGATCATTTATTAGGCCACTTTATTATCTTTATATAGATCAAATTACGTAACTTAACCGATAAGTTATTGAAAAATAAAAAATTACAATTAATTGTTGTCCACTAAATAGGAAAATTTCTAACATTCTTCCCCTTGGACAATAATTAATTGGGTTATTAACTTAAGTTTAAAACCAGTTTAAAATTCGCTAAGTCATGCTACTATATTGATCAATCAAGTTTAAAAACAAAACATTTGATCCAAAAATAACAAACGTCCATCATTCCGTCCCGTAAGGCTTTCGATACTGAAAAATATCAAACACATGTGTCATATGTGACACAGGTCTAATATAATCACGAATATCTAATATCTTACTAACATGAATGAGAAAATGAAGTGTGGCAAACTCACATGATACATGTATGATCTAATATGTATCATATTTTTATTTGTAGGTCTCGATTTCTGTAAATTTTATCCTAAACTGCATTAGAGAAATCTTGTTTTCTCTCTCCGAATGCAAAAACTGTATTAGAGAAAACCTTTATGTTCTCTAACTGAATACTGAGTTGCATTAGAGAACCTTTATCAGATTGAACACTTATCTCCCTTTTGTCATGTCAAAATCCATAGATATACATATTAAACTGTATGTGTCCTAATGAAATAGGCTAAAGATTAATCTGTATATATGCCCAATGACATTTAAAGTGCCTAAGATCAACACAAATCTTAAGACTTTTACATGTATTATGATTATGTATGATAACATGTAGTACTGAGGATAAACGATGATCATCTTTATTGACGAATCGCCATACTGTCATAATATATCAAAATGTACAAATGTACATGGAGCAAACATAATGATCCCTAACTAACAGTATCTAAGGACTTCGAAACACCCATACTGTATACTTGTCTTTCGAACACAAGTGGACGAAGTCCTTTAGTTAAAAGATCAGTTAACATTTCCTTAGTCTTTAAATGCTCCACCTTAATGTCACCTTTTCTGTATCAACTTCTTTATGGTCAAATATTTAACCTCTAAATGCTTAGGCCCTGTGATATTCTTATTGTTGTTTTTAAGAAACACAACAACGAGATTATCACAATACAACTAAATAGGTCTACCTACTGAATCAATTATAGACAACTCAAAAATCAAGTTTCTGAGTCAAACAACTTGTGAAGCAACCCCATAGTATACACTCTGCATGCATGGTCGAGGAAGTCACCCGTGTCTTCTTGACACTCTTCCACGACATTGTATCATCTGTAAAATTAAAACCTTATCCTAACATGGACTTCCTATCCTACGGACATATAGCTAAAATTTGAATTTGGATTCCCTGTGAGATTTAGATTGTTGACTTTTCTATATGTCAACATATAATCCTTGATTCCCTTTAAGTATCTCAACACTCGGTTAACTGCATTCCAGTGGTCTATTCCTAGGTTAGTCAAATATGGACCGAACAACAGCAAATGCAATGTATGATCTAGTACACCTGAGCACACATAAGGCAATTAACCCTACTAGAATCTGGAACATTCCTCATAGCCTCTCTCTTTACTTTATTCTTTGGACACTCTGCCAAAGATAATTTCTCGCGATGAGAGATTATTACTACAATAAGTTTACAGTCAACCATATTAAACCTTTGTAGTACATGCTCAATGTATGCGCACTAATGAGTGTTGAGCTCTGTCCTAGTGAATCTGCATACCTAGGACAAAAGATGATTCACCAAGGTTTTTCATGTGAAAATGCTTGGCCAAAAGTTGCTTATCATCATGCAATATGGTTAAATCATTCGACATGAGCAATATATCATCCACATGATAACTTTGCTCCCCTAACCTTATAAGACAAGCATCTTTCAACTTTATTCTCCATTAAATCCAAAGAGATCAAAACCTCATCAAATATAAGGTACCAAATTTGAGAGGTTTGATGTAAACCATATATTGATCTGCTTAAAGTACAAACTATGTTAGTTATATCTAGATCCTGAAATCCTTCAGGTTGTACCATATAGACTTCTTCATAAAGGTTTTTATTCAAGAAAGCAGTTTTGACAGCCAATTGATGCAACTTTATATCATCATAAGCGACAATTGCCATAATCACTCGAAATGTATCCTTTGAGAATATGGGGAGAGAAGTTAACATTAAAGTTAAAGTCTTCTCTCTGAATGAACCTCTAGTAACTGAGTGAGCCTTAAACTGCCAAACTTTACCCTAAAAACCTTTTGGTTTTAAATAGCCATTTCCAACTGATAGGTTTGCAATTTGTGAAAATTTAACTTGCTTCCAGACCTTATTATGCTTCATGGATAGCATCTCCTCATTCATTGCATTCCACTAAAAATTTGTATGAGGTGTAGAAACAGCTTCTGTAAAAGTGATTGGATCTAAACATGTCTAATATCATAGTCTTATTCACCAAATAAACTACGTAATCCGATGAGATAACAGTTCGCCTCATTCTAGTGGATCTACACAACTGTATTAGTTCTTGTACCCTAGGAATCTCTAAATGTTCAAGTATGGGTTCTCATTCCCTTATAGGAATGATACTCAAACCTTGATCCAGAAGACCTTACTATATGAGTGGTGGATACTTAATAATTGTAGTATTCATTATACTATCATCTAAGGGGTGAAAGGGCCCACCCTCATAATAGACATCATATTCCATTAAAAACTTAGCTGTTTATGATTCCATTATTATGCCCCCTCTTTCTCTACAACAAAATATGTAGCATTTAGAGTGGTTGGGATATCTTACTAAATAAAAACGAATGAAACAAGCTTACAATTTATTTTCATAAGGATTATTCTAGCACACCTCAATAGGGCAGCCCTATTTTGTTCAGGACTACTCGGTATAATAAACTGAGTTACTATTAACTGATTACATGTATCTGGCAAATGAACCTTTCATATCCTGAAATACCATACTTGCCATAATATTCTCCTCCATGGTCAGATATGACAACTTTAATAAAATTTTCCAATTGGTTCTCAACCTTTAGTCTTAAAGATCCTGAACTTATCAAGAACTTCAGACTTTTGCTTAAGCAAGAGTACAAAAACTATAACAAAAATAGCTAACAACAAATGTCAGAACATATCTAAAATTGCACAATGCAACTGTATAAGATCTATCGATATCTGTATATATCAGACCCAACAAGTCAGAAGCACAATTTGGCCCCCTTTCTTTATTTTAATCAACTTATTCCTGCAACAGTCAACACATGTTTCCAAAGCATCAAAATCTAGAGTTGTGCGAAAGTTATTCTTAATCAATCTCTTAACCCTAGCTCTAGAAATGTGGCACTCAAGCTTTTATGCCACAATATGTATGACTTATCCTTCATCAGGGTTCTCCTTTTTATGACTTATGCGGCAAGATACAAAGAAACATATATCTAATTCAGGGTAAGACATATTATATATAAACCATATGACAAAAAAGTTGTACCAATATGTGTTGTATTAAAGGACAACTGTACAACAGAAGCATTAACTATAAACAGTAACTTTCTTTTTCCAAAATTTGATACAAGGATTAAATATAAAATGTGTCACGTAAAACCAAAATGAACCTTGCAATAAGGTTCAAAACATACATCCCTTGTAGATATTACATCTACTTCTTCATTGTTAATAACCATCAATTTTTCCTTCCAAGCCTTATACGGCTGACTTCTTTACGTTTGCAAGACCTTTACTAGCACTGGATTGACTAACATCAACATGTGGAGAAGATTTAGACTTTCTATCTTTGAACTTAGCGGGCTTCACTTTCACCTTTCTTTTGGTTGCTTAGAGGGCCTTAGGAATAGCATTCTTGAGTTTCTCCTCTTCAGCAACATAATGGATGATTAAAGCATTAAAGTCCCATTCCTCATCCAACGAGTAATATGTCGTCACCAGATTACTAAACTCTAGATGGAGTGTGTTTAGAGGCTGGTAAACTATGAAGACATCAGGAAGAAACATATATAGTATCTTCAGTCTACCGTGAAGATGGATTATTCTTGATATGTACTCTATCACTTCCTCTTCTCCAGTATACCTCAGGTAGAATAATTCTTTCATCAAGGCACTTATCTCAACATTAAATGGGACCCTGTACCTTTGGGAGACATTATTAACAAACTCCTTCGCTATGTTTGTGTTCTAAAGTCTACTAAGTAGATGGTCAGGTATGGATCTTTTAATGGTCATGCAACACATTCTATTCAACCAATCCTAAGCTTCATAGGTTGCTTTGCGAGTTCTTAAGCTTCTAGATGTAGGCGAAGATGGTCTATTTGTATATATGGCTATATCAATTTCAGCTATCTCCATAGCATTCAATACTTCCTCTTTCCACTTCTTCAAATTGAAACTACTAAGACTTTCAATAGTGGCACTATGATTGTTGACCAAAAAGGTGATTGAAAAATGATAATGCAAAGATCAACACAAATGTAGGATAACATCGATACTCAAAACCATTAAATAGTATCTATACTGAGAATCTGATCACATATATTATGAAACACCTTTAGGCAGAATATATGCAATTAGACCTCTATATAAAAGCAATCGTAGTACAAACCATCAGCTTTCATGACACTACCACCTTTAGGCGAGTAGATCATTTAAGTAATGACTTTCCTCCATCTAATGTTTTTATGCACATCTCAAAATATTATGTAAGGCCAACACCTTTGGGCAGAATAACCAAACATAAAACTAGAGACATCCCTCAACATGCAAGCAAAACAATTCAAAATACTAGCTCGAAAGGCCACTTTGGTGACTACATTCTCATTAATACCCAAAAGGTCCACAAATACAAAGGAAACATCTTTATATTATCCTCACATTCTTTATGGCATATCATATGTGACAAAATATCATCAGTAAATGCTAAACACCGTATGCACAATCTAATTGTCCAACATTAGTGTTGAAAACATTATCTATGAACTTTATTTGAGACTTTTGTGGCAAAAAAACTCAATTTGAGTGACTATCATGCTATTTCAAACACTAAACATATGACCCGAGACACGAAAACCTAAAGTATCTCCCTCATGTGAAGTTTGAAGCATGAAAACTTTGGTTGGGTTATCGAAGTCTCCAAAATAATTTCGATTCTCCAAACTTTTGTAGTAGTCATGAAACTAGGTCGAATCCCTAGATAACTAAACACTAGCTTCTTAATTTTGGTTAATAAAAGTAAATAGGGTTTTTTTATTAAATAACTGATCAACTAAAATTAATACCAAAATAAATTAAATCAACTAAAGTTAAAAATAAGAAAGTCAAAATTACCAAACTCCGATTCAAGGGGAAAATCTCATCTAATTGTAACATTGATCATTGGTTTAAAGAGAATATTTTCACGATTCAAGTAGTTATTCCGAAACGTATTAGGATAGCCGTAAGTCTCAAAATTTCCTAAATTAATTGGTTCAAACTCAGTATCCAAGCCAAAGCTTATCATCTATTGACTAAGTATGATAGCATTCCATATCAAATAAATGACAGCAATAAGCTTTGAGAAAAAAAATAAACCCTAAATTAAATAATCAAGATAGTTGCAACTATTCAAGTTAGTTTTCTTGTTTCTCATATGTTAACTATGGAAATTCATAAATAACCTATTTGCTACTTGTACCAATCCTTCATGACAATTACATATCATTGAATTCCTGGATAGTAATAGAATAATCAATACTAAATTAAATTGTCAGATTAATCAAATATTAATCATTCATGAAATATGAGAACTCAAAACAAGAAATACTTGAATTAAAA
>JANZXP010000006.1:23418175-23437423 GCA_027576715.1 Erythroxylum flavicans
ATTCCTCGGTATGATTCTGTTATTTTAAAGATTTGGATAATGAAATGTGTATGTGCATGTTCTGCTTGATGAATTTGCCAACTGTTGTTAGTTTTAGAGTAGCACGTCAGAGTTGGAAGGATTGCATGTGAAAAACACAGACGAAAGGAATCGTCTATGATGACGTCACAACACAGAGGCAAGGAAACATATAGAGGAAGAGTATCGTATGTGCTGACGTCAGAACATAGAAACAAGGAGAAATAGAGAGGAGAAGTATCATCTGTGCTGACGTCAGAATACAGAGGCAAGTAGGAATAGAGAGGAGAAGTATCGTCTGTGCTGACGTCAGAATATAGAGGCAAGGAGGAATAGAGAGGAGAAGTATCGTCTGTGATGACGTCAGAACACAGAGGACACGTCATCACTTAGAGGATAGAACACAGAGGATAGACCACAGATGATAAGTGGTCAACACAAAAGATAAAAGTCAACTACAGAGGATAGACGACAGACAATAAGTGGTCAACACAGAAAATAAAAGTCAACTACAGAGGATAGAACACAGATCATAGGTCAAGGATAATAAGAAGGAGTTAAGAAGTTATGTTGGCTGAAGAATTTCGTCTGTGTTACTGTTCATAGACTTCATCTTTGTTACTGTTCATGAGTATCGTCTATGTTACTGTTCACAAACTTCCTCTATGTTATTATTTACGAGCATCGTCTGTGTTATTGTTTACGAGCATCGTCTGTGTTACTATTCACAGACTTCCTATGTGTTACTGTTCACGAGTGTCGTTTGTGTTATTGTTCACAGACTTCCTTTGTGTTACTGGTCACAGACTTCGTCTGTGTTACTATTCATGAGTATCGTCTGTGTTACTATTCACAAACTTCCTCTGTGTTGCTGTTCACGAGTATCGTCTGTGTTACTGTTCACAGACTTCCTCTGTGTTACTGTTCACGAATATCGTCTAGGTTACTGTTTATAGTTTATCTTCTGTCCTATTTTTGACCATCCAGAAGTTACAATTGGCCTTCAAGGTCTTCATGAAAGTTGTAGCTCTTGAAGTCCTCTTTCAAACTATCCGAAGAAACCCTACATACAATGCCTAAAGAAAAAGTTATGCCAATAGCCCCAAAGCATATACATATGTAAAGTGTGGACTCACCAACGCTGTTCCTTGAAGTATTCTGGTTGAAATAGATAAATGGACTAGTCGACTATCATCATATTAGTCGACTATTGGAAGAGCGGAGCTGAGCTTAGAAAGGAGAGTTTTAAATGCAAGTATAGTTGATAAATGTGTGTTATCCGAATGCGATTGCCGGGCTCTGGAAACGAGGTCTGACACTTTCAAATAGCAAGACAAGCTAGGAACCAATTCAGGGACTTTGGCAATTCAAGGAACAAATCAGAGCCTACGAGGAGATGAAGGCAACGAGGATGTTGCCAAGTTAGGTAGGGGAGAATGTCATGCTCTGCATGTTTCAGAGGTTACAAGGTGAGGTTTTGCTCAAAAGAATTTTCTAAAGCTGTAGAATTTTATAGAAGGCCCTGGAAGCTTATGGAAAATTGTGGAACACTCTGGAAAATTATAGAAGGTTGTAGAATGATGTAAATATGTATCTAGTACATAAAGCATCTAGAGTAGTATGGAAGATTCTAGATATAGGCATTATTGTAATTTATACATAGGAGATATTTTGTAGGGACTAATCTTCACCGTTGTATCAAATCAATCCTCACCGTTCATTTAAGAGGTAGAGGGCTATATAAAGGAGATGACTCTTTCATTTGTAACAATCCAATAATCCAAGAGTTTAAAGCATTAGAAGTATCCAAGCTTCCTTAAGATCTCTTATTTGTGTCTTCTTTGCTTGCTTAGTTCTTCATAGTTCAGGTAGGCATCTGCGGGGAAGACTGACTAGCTGCACTCTAGTTTAGGAGAAAAGTGTACTAGTGTCGCATGTGAAGTTCGAGTGAAAGAAATCCCGTGACATAGATGCTAGCGCTTCCCAATGAGTTTAATCACTTAGAATAGGCGATTGCCAATTACTTTTTTTTGTAGATTTTTGTCAAAATTTGACAAATTTTTTTGTCAAAAATACCTAAAACTCAATTTCTCACTTGTTTTCCCGCTCAATACTTATACAAAACGAATCCAAATAACAAATGTGTAATTTATACAAGCAAAATAGATTAATTTCTTTGATTTCTTTATAAAGAAATTTGAAATTTTCCGTTCAAATTTATACAATCATAAAACTGCTCTTTATATAAGTTCATGCTTGATTTTGGGCCAATCACTAAGGTTCGTGTTATATAAATAAATATAATGCAAAAAATTACATGTTTTTTTGTCCATTACTTGATGAATAAGTTATTGAATCACTTGAGAAAACAGTTGGATTGTTTGAACAAACTCCTCAACTTATAAGCAAGTTGTTGAAAGTTTTTTAACTTTATCCCTTCAGTATCTTTCTACACCTTCTTAATGCTCAAACACGAATTTACTTAAGCAAGTTACATGAGACCTTATCAATTATTTATAGTAACCTTATTAGGTCTCCCCATTATAACCCTAATAAATAGTTAGCCCATACTAATAAGGGCATATTTTTCTCACTGAACTTTAGCCTATTTAACTAAATTTTTTATTAGGCTTCTTTATTATTTTTAATACTAATCAAATTTGATTTTCTAAAACTTAATTTCTATAAAAACTCATATAATTTTAATTTTTATAAAACTCATAATTTTTCAGAAGGAATTTAAAATTCCACATGTTTAGCATTGCGAGAGTTGTTAATATACGTGTTAATATGTTGTAATTTTATTTCTATTTTTTTATTTTTTAGTTTTTAGTTTTTAGTTTTCATTTTTTTAAAAATTTTTGAACAAAAATAATTTTTTATTATTAATATTAATATAATTATACTTTTATTACTAGAAAAAGTTTGAAGCCTTTGATCTGAGGATGAAGGTATAATGTAATACATATTATTATAAAAATATTTTATATTCTATTCAATTCAATATAAAAAATATTCTAATGTAGATTATAGTAATTATAGTAGTTTTTATAGAGAAAGAAAATGAAGATTCTTTATATTCTAAAAAGATAAAAGTAGTGGCTTCCATACCCACTCCTGTAAAGCTAATAACATATCTATTTATGACTAGTAGAGCCATACCAACAGAACGCTTTAGCGTAAGTTTGCAGCACCAACAAGCTACAGCTCGGCATTCTGCTTTTATTATCACTTCTGAAGTTCTGGTAGTGGCCAGGGAAAACGAAACTTTTGGAATAATAATTATATATTAAATAAAATTTAAAGATAAATTAATTTTATAAAATAATTAAGTAGATACTTTTATTTAACTTCTTATATAATAATTTATTATTAAATTATTAAATTTTATTCAAAATAATTCATTTACTAAAAATTTTTATTTCTAAATTAATATTTATTTTTATTCTATTATTTTTAAATTATTAAAGTTAATTTTATTTTAAATTTAATATTTTGAAGATATTTGAAAATTAAATTATATTTATCAAGTGATTATTAGATTAAAAGTATTTTTATTTTTACAATTAAAATTTAAAGCAATTATAAAATTAAAACAAATTAAATAATATTAATTAGAATTATTATAAATAATTAATATATATTTAATTATGATAAATTAGATTATAAAATAGAAACTAAAAATAAAATTTTTTTATAAATTATGTAAAATAAAATAAACTAGAATTAAATCAGAAATTAAAAATTCAAATAAACAATTTTTATTAAATTTAAAAATAAAAATAGAAAGACCCAAAAATTAATGTAGAAATAATCAAACCCTCAACTTCACTTAGCTGACTGCTCGTGTAAACTAAGCGACATCCAAGTTCAACTTCTCCGCGTGCTATAAAAAGTAAAAACATCAAAATTTAAGTTGTCAGGAACTAACGACGTCCACTTGATTTAATTTCATTTCGTTTCCTCTAAACAGGAAGGAATATCTTAGGAAGGAATATCTTATGATGAAATATAAGTGATACACTTTGTGAAAGAATATTCGACTTTTAACATGTATATAAGTTTAATGAGATACTCTTCTTAATACCAATTAGTTTTAAGATAGAATTTTATTTGGACGTATATATACTCAGTTTATTTAGGCCTAATTATAAAAATTTAACATAGTATTAGAGTAGGTTGCTCTAAGGTTACTCATAACCACTTCATTATAATGGACTATGTCACTTGTTGGCAGTAAATTAGTCCACGCGTGAAGGGGCGTGTTGAAATATAAGTAAGACTTTATCTCACATAAAAAAAAAAGTCCTTGAATATGTATATAAACCTAATGAATTACTCCTTCTGATACCAATTAATTTTAGGTTAAAATTTCATTTAAATTTATATGTGCTCAATTTATTTAGACTGAAATTATATAAAATTTAACATCTTCATCGTCAGTGTTCATCTTTTCATTATTATGGAGTTTTTAGGAAACTAAGTTCGTTGGCAGTTTGAATACAAACCTCGTAGAATAGAAGTTGGGTCTTACTAGACTGTTGATTCGGATCTGAAATGAAGGGCCTTGAATTTCTGTTTCAGAGGCCTCTAAAAGGATTGGATAGGATCCTTCATATTTCAGTAGATTTAACGCTTACATGGGGAGAGTCACCTTCCTTGACACAAAGACAGCTACTATTTTAAGACCAACTTCCCCACTGCCATGACTCCGAATCTTATTAATGAATATTGGCATTGAAAATAAGATATGCGAAAACAGCTTATACCACACCAATCCACTCGTATTGAACAACCGACTCTCGAACTATTTTATGCTTTTCAACCAATCACTTTGATTATAATTTAATGACAAAATTATTAATAAAGACATTCTTTATCTTTATGTATTAATTACATTTGATGTTTTAACTAAAGATAAAATTTTGAAATAATTAATATGTAATTAAAATTATGATGAGATCATAATTGTAATATTCAATTTACATTTACTTATTTTCTAAATGCTTATAGTTGTAGTTTCATCAAAATGGGATATTGTTGAAATGGTAAAACTAGCACACATTATGTTTCTTTTTTATAAAGAAAGTAATTGATCTCATAAATTAAAGTATGGAGATACTTAAACTAATTGTGAGTGATTATTAGAGAATAAGTCACTGAATTAACCTAACTATGAAAATCTCAAATAGAATATTACTTATGTGTCTATTGATTTTCTTATAATGATGATTGTATAATTGATTCTTAGACTTGAAAGTATTATGGTATCTCATGTGAGAATTCTTGTGTTTTGATACTACTTATGTATTGTCCTAGGATAATTCAGTCGGTAGTACTTGGATGCAGTAAGAACTATATAAAGATAGTTGAGTAAGTTAATAAAAGATTCGTTACTCTAAAGTAATTTGAGAAAATGTTCCACTATTCTTGATTAGTATTAATTTATAAATTATCTAACTAGAGTGAATTGACATTTAAAAAGATGTTTTCAAATATCAATTATAAATCAATTACTAATTAACAAGAACGAACATGATTGGATGAAAAGAGTAGACAATGTATCCATACATTGTCCAATTAAAATATTGAATGACGAAATAATTAAATTACACATCATAACTATGTTTGAACAGGTTAAGTCAAATTACTTTGACATTCATGATATTTGGATAGTCATGACATGTTGCTAGACGTTAATCTTGACTTATGATTATAAATTATTTAATTGGAGAATTAAAGATAAATTAAAAGGAAATTTAATTTATCTGATTCTAATTGTGAATTAGAATTAGAATTTATAATCATTACTAATATATTAGGAACCTAATCAGTTACATATCAAAGAATAATTTGTGAAAGAAAAATCAATTAAATAAAAATTAAAAATCCTAATGATTTTTTTATTAATAGGAAGAATATTAAGAAGCTGACACTTCTATTATTCTTCTCAAAAAGAGTTTTAAGAAATTGCTAATTGGATACTATCTGATATTAGACATTTAAACAACTTGTAATTGACAATTCTAAAAAAAAATTCAAAAGATTTCAACAAAAACGTGAATAAGGTATGAATTCTTCCAATTCGTATTTTTATTTTATTTAAATTAATCAATTATCAAAATATGCTTGAAGTTTGTAAAAAATATATGTTTTTTGTTACAATCTTTGATTTGAATTTCAGCGTATGACATTTATCACTTTTTTTTTTCGGTGAGTTGGAGGCTTTAAACCTGATTACAAAAATAACAAAGAAAAGAAAAATTAAGCAGAACATAAACGGGGTATAGACATTTATGACTATTTGATTATACAGTTGTCTGTTGTCATCCAACCATCGTAAATTACAGCTACCACCCATCTACCACCCATATTTTCAGATCAATAATTCTTGACATACCCATCTTCAATTTTACAGAACCAAACATGCCTGGTCATGATCCAAAAGTAACCCATGATTTTCCAGGCTTTTTCAGGGTACACAGAGATGGAACCATCGAAAGATATTGGAATGCAGACTTTGTTCCTCCAGGCATTAACCCAGAAACCGGATTACTGACCAAAGACATCGTGATTTCATCCGACACAAATATTAAAGCTCGGGTCTTTCTTCCGAAAGCTCCCAACTGCTACAAAAAGCTCCCTATTTTGGTACACTACCACGGGGGCGGTTTCTGCATCGGCTCACCGTTCGCCGCCGTGTTTACAGCCTTTGTCTCTTCTCTCACCGGAATGGCCAGCGTTATTGCCATCTCCATCGACTATAGATTAGCCCCAGAACACCCTTTGCCGGCGGCCTATGATGATTCATGGACAGCCCTCCAATGGGTGGCGAAACACTTTAACGGGGAAGGACCCGATGCGTGGATAAACGAATATGCGGACCTTGATCGTGTTATTTTGGCGGGTGAGAGTGCCGGAGCCAATTTGGCACATTACGTGGCGGTTCGGGCTGGAGCTAATGGGTTGGCCGGATTGAAGATAAGGAAGTTGCTTATCGTTCACCCATACTTTGGTGGTAAGAAGAGGGATGAAATGTACGAGTATATGTGCCCGACGAGTTCTGGGTCGGATGATGACCCAAAACTGAACCCAGGGGCTGACCCGGATTTGATGATGTTGAGGTGTGAGCAAGTGCTGGTTTGTGTGGCAGAGAGAGATATGCTTAGGAGTAGAGGGGTGGCCTACTACGAGACCATGAGTAAGAGATGGGGAGGTGAGGTGGAGTTCTATGAGACATTAGGAGAGGACCATTGCTTTCATTTGTTCAATCCTAAGAACAAGAAAGTTGCAACATTCATGAAGAACCTTGTCGATTTCATAATACAAGGTTAGTTGTTGATTTCATAAAGCATAATCTTAAAGTGTTGCCTTTTTCTAAGTTCAGTTTTAGTAGTTTGTTTTGTTTATTTTCAATGTTTTGAATTGTGAGTATGTAATTACTATTCTATTATTTGCCATCTCCAGTTAATGCAATAGGCTGTAATTAAGCGTAACCGACAATGCATAAAAGCTAGGTTGGTTAGTTGATACCCTTAACAAGTGTAGGAAGAAAGTGAATGTACATGATTATATGGATATAAGTAACATAAAGACTTATGTGATTATATTATTCGTATCCGCAAAACTGCTTGTTTACAGGTTAGATACTTGTCAACTGAATTTTAGTTTGGTTGCGTACAGAGGGCACAACGCGTGAAAGAAACCAAGTGATCAAGAAGAGAAAACCGACAAGTGAGACTGCAGCAAAGCTTTAGGTCCACAATCACTCAGGAGCTATGCGAGATGAAAGTCTTTCCCGTTATTTCAGAAGTTTCTGTTTTAGTTTCAAATACTCAAAATTTTGATATTCTTTTTTATTTTTCTGGCTATTACTCAAACAAGCATGAAATATAGTCAGCTCTGAATCATTTGGGATAAAATTCCTAACTAGCCAATGATCAACCCAATTGGTGTCGATAAATTCCATCATGTTCATTTGAAGGGAAGATAATTGGTGTTCTTATGGTGTGTACTAACATCTGGGATCTAGTAATATACCTTTACAAGATAGTTTAATGTCGAAAGAGACCCATGATCTGGATCATCTGTCCAATCCAAAAATATATTTATTTGCAATGCAGAAGAAGATTCAAACAGAGGCAAAATAATAAAGGGGTTTGTGTTAAGTTCTATTAATTCTCGTAGTAACATGCCACCTAGATAATCTATCTAATTTTACCATGTCCAATTGTTTAATAGTCAAAACGACATAGTCATTGAATAGAATGAGACAATTTCTAAACTCATGATTAATGATAAAACAACGTCGCTTTGGTCATTGGACAAAATAAAATTAGACAAAAGATTCAAACTTGTAATATACACACTCAACGAACAAAGTTCATTTTATTTATTATTTGGGATTGGTTACGGTCAATTGTTAGCCGAGAAATGTACAACAGTCAAGATGATTAAGGAAGCCAATGCAGAAAACAGGAATCTGACCTTAGAAATAAGTTCCGATAGTGCCGGTCTTTGTGGGATTTCATACCTCAAGGTAATTGTAGCTGCTAGTCTTCTTTTCTCCTTCATCTTTTTCTTTTAAACGCTAGAATCTTAAAATAAGAAGAAGCGTTTCTACAAAGAATTGAGTGAGATTAAACTGTAATTTATTCTTCGACAATTCTATCGGGCTAAAGTATGAGGACACTTGACAATTCTATCGGGCCAAAGTATGGAGACACTTGAAATAGACGATTTCACCTGTTGAGTGCAAAAGAATAAGCGTCTATTCCGTTCCCCCAATTCTCAACAAATCTACAAATCTCGTCTATTCTTGTTGAAATTTATTGGAAATAAAGGAACGGATCAACTGTAGAAGATAGACATATTCCGACCTTCTACTATCACAATAACTAGTACTAATTGCAATGACAGGACGCAGAAGTCAGATCCCCACCTATTCTTATAAAGACCCAGAGCACCCTGAGTCTGTGTCTCCCCATTTTTATTTATTTCAAGTTGAAGGAATGTTAGTTGAGATAAATAAAAAAGATCCGGTCAAAAACAAAAAAAAAAACCTTAAAATTTAATTCCCACCTGTCATTAGAAAGGAGAGTTTCGATCCACCTAACTCCTATCAACAAGAACAACCTTACAAATAAGTCAAAATTTTAGATGCAATCATTCCTCTGATTTCACCTCCATACCATTTCAATATTCCTTTTATATTCCGACCTTCGTTCGTCATTAGCCTCTCAAATCAACCACAAACCTAATGGCTACTGACGCTGCTTCTGATGAGCTGACTCGTGATTTCCCAGGTTTTTTCAAGATCTACAAAGATGGTCGTGTAGAGAGGTACTGGAACGTAGACTTTACACCTGCAGGACTCGACTCAGAAACTGGGGTGCAGTCCAAAGACGTTGTCATCTGTCCTGAAACAGGTGTGAAGGCCAGGATTTTCCTTCCCAAGATCGAAGGAGTCAAGAAACTCCCTCTCCTTGTTCACTACCATGGCGGCGGATTTTGCATTGGATCGCCGTTTGCCACCCCATTCAAAGTCTTCCTTTCCCATATCGTCACTCAGGCCAATTTCATCGCCATCTCCGTCGACTACAGGTTAGCTCCCGAGCACCTGTTGCCGGCTGCTTACAACGATTCATGGGCAGCCCTCCAATGGGTCGCTAAGCATGCCGGCAGGCAGGGGCCTGAACCTTGGATAAACAAGCATGCTGATCTCCAGCGGGTTGTTCTCGCCGGAGAGAGCGCTGGAGCAAATTTGGCTCATTATGTGGCGGTTCAGGCCGGAGCTAATCAACTTTCCAGCTTGAAAATCACTAATATACTAGTCATTCACCCGTACTTCGGAACTAAGGAGCCAGATAGGTTTTATCAGTACATGTGCCCTACAAGTTCAGGAGCTGACGATGACCCAAAACTGAACCCGGAGGCTGACCAGAATTTGAAGAAGATGAAGTGTGACGGAATTTTGGTCTGTGTTGCTGAGAAAGACAAGCTCAAGAGTAGAGGAGTGAGCTACTACGATACCATGAGTAGGAGTTCCAACGGTTCATATAAGGTAGAGTTTTATGAGACAAAAGAAGAGGATCATTGCTTCCATTTCTTCAATCCCAAGAGTGAGAACATTGGACCTTTGATGAAGAAAATTGTGGATTTTGTGAAGCAGGATGAATAATTAATCAATTAGAGGCTTGTAATCTTGGTTTTCAAGGTTTATATCTTTTCTGGTGAAAATAACATTGGATGTGAACCACTATCTGTAGGTTAGTTCTTTGGTTGCTTTCATGAAAGTTGTTTGTCTTTTGTACTATTTCAAACTTAATATCATGTTGATTATGTAATACCGATAGGATATTGAAGTTCCTCCGAAAAGAATGAATTAGTTCGCGATAAATTGAGGTGGGAAACGTGCGTACGTGGAAAAGAAAGGAAGTGGTTGATCTGAGTTTTCCAAGCTTTCAAAATAATTATAATTTTCCAAATTTTTTGCAGCAGTCGTAAAAGTAAATCGAATCCCTAAAAAACTAAAAATTAGTTTCTTAATTTCAATTAATAAAAGTAAATTGGAGAGGGAGGGAGGGGGGTTTGATTAAATAACTGATTAACCAAAATTAATACGAAAATAAATTAAATTAACTAAATTTAAAAATAAGAAAGTCAAGATTATCAAACTTTGATTCAAGAGAAATATCTCATCTAATTGTAATATTGATCATTGGTCTAAAAAGAATATTTTCACCATTCAAGCGATTAGTTTGAAACATATTAGAATAGTCGTAATAAGCTTCAAAATTTTCTAAATTAATTGGTTCAAACCCAGCATCTAAACCATAACATATCCTCTAATGATTAGGTGTAATCGTATTCTATATCAAATAAATGATAACGATAAGTTCCGTAAAAAAGACTAAACCCTAAATTAAATAATCGAGATAGTTGCAACTATTCAATTTAGTCTTCTTATTTATCATAAGTTAAATATGGCAATTCATGAATAACTTATTTGCTACTTGTACTACTCATTTATGATAATTACGGATCATTGAATTCCTAGATAATGATAGAATAATCAATATTATATTAAATTGTCAGATTAATTGAATATTAATCGTTCATAAAATATGAAAACTCAAAACAAGAAATACTTGAATAAAAACGTGAATAAAAGTTTGGAACACAAAACCTCACAAAGTTAGAATTAGAATATCAAATCTCCTTGAATCTGAACGATTAAGTTTAGACACACATAACTTTCACTCCAATAAAAAAAATGGAAGAAAGACTAAGAATTGTGAAAAATATAAGAGGAGAGAACCTCTTTCTGTTGTGAAGAACGTCCCTTTTTTAGGGTTTTTTTTAGCTAATCATGATCTGATTCTAACTTATAAAGATGTTTATCTAAAACAAATTTAAATTCAAACTCCTAAATGATAGAGATAAGAAGAAGTTTCCCAATTATACTCAAAATTTTCAAGTAATCAGCCTTATCTACTGCAACAATCTCACTTTATCCAAAATTTGTGATTATTATCAATAGAGTCCCAATTTAATGCAATCTTCACGCTTCATCTCTTAAAACAAAACAAACATTAATTTCCATATTTAAGCATAAAAAAAATCCAAAAAAGGAGATAATATCAAATAATACAGCAAGATAACCTCTTATCAAATTCCCCTATACCGGACTCATGCTTGTCCTCAAGCATACATCAATTCAATACATTAATCATCTTCACAACAATCTCTCATCTCCTTTCATGTTATCAAGAAATATCCAAAAGCCAATTCACATTTAATGGTTAAGATAAAATAACAATCGAGAGAATAAACACTCATATGACACATTGTTAAAAAATAACAACTCATCAATTCCATCAAAATCAAATGAATAAGACTTGACAACCTCACAAGGATTTCACTCTATACGCTCAAAGTATTTAGGGTTCATTAAACTCTCAAATTAAAACATAGCAAGTTATTTCCATAAGCTTGCTCAAGAATCATATCTCCATTACTGAACAAAATGAACTTAATGCACAAATCAAAGGGACTTTATAAGGGTTGTAACATGGCTTAGGTAAGGTATGACAAGAAGAAGCTTTTTGGCTAAATAAATTGAAGGGAATCATACAAACTTATCCACACAAGTTTCAACTTAAATCGAAATTCACTTGATTCAAATAGCGTCTCTTTCAAGCACTTTTTCTTTTCTTTTCTTTTCTTCTTTTCTTCTTTTTGTCCTTTTTTTCTTTTTTAAAACAAAAATATCAAAAAGGAGATTTTATTTTTTAATACTTCTCCTCCATTCTATAAAAAGTCAAAACAATGCAATTTGAATCATCTAATTAACTTTTCATGAAAATTGTCAAAATCCTATACAAATAAGCTCGATATAATTACTTTAATTTAGGGGTTCAAAATCATTAAGGATATCAACAACAAAAAGGGTAAATGTGGCTTGAACCAAGGTTATTATGCAAGAAAAGAAAGGGTAAAACTCAAATTGTTTTTCTAGGGATAAAAATTAAGGTAGGCTTGTTTAGGTCAAAAATGGTTATCCTAAATGCCCTTATCATCTTTATACACAAATTCATCAAAAATGTGGTCTCAGCACGTATAACAAACTATGTTTGATAACATAAAACAAAAAGATATCTATGAGCATATATGTGATAAATGCTCTTAGGCTCAGAGCTCACTTACGTGTCAAAAAAGCATCAAGTCTTACACACTTTCATTCAACAAAACCGATGAGATATTTGAAATAATTAATGAAAAACTAATCATGTTTATCTCTCTCATGCATTAGATCTTAAACCAAAAATACATCCTAACTTAAGAAATATTCATGAACAACAATAAGAAAATTATGAAGTTATCACGAGGAATAATTAATATATAAATTAACATATCATGCATCCAAGCACAAATCATAACATTCATCATAATATAAACACTTTCTCCCCCACACCTAAATCATACATTGTCCCTAATCTATATATAAGATGCTCACAACTTAATAAAGATAATAAAAGAAAATAAAGAATAGAGGACTCCCTTGAATTGTAAGCATCTGAATGTTATTAGTGCACGCTTCTTTGTGATAGTGGTTGCAGAGCTTACAGCAGATGGATAGTTTGAAGTGGTATTCACCGATGATTTTCTTTTTGTTGCAGTCTTAGTGTTAGCTTTTTAACGCCCCATGATCCTGACTAGTATTAAACAATATACAACTCCAAAAATATAGAAAATAACTTAATAATAGTTAAACTTGGACTAAAAGGATAACAAAAGTAATTAATAAAAATAATTTAAATACATAACAAGAGAAGGAAAAAGGTAAAGTAGGTGAGAAGAAGAAATTTAATAAGCAAAAAAATTAGTGAAGGAAATGGGAGACCAAAAAACTAACTAAACGGAAGATGAGCCTAGTGTACAAATAAATAAATAGTGGTAACACAAGTAGCTATAAGAAGGAACAAGACGATGGCTCTGCCAGTGCTTAGTCGATTGTGGATGTTACTATATAAGTGGAGGACTAGTTTGGCTGGAGGAGTGCACTATGTGCATCTAAATGTGGCATGACTGAAGTGTTTATGCTTAGGTTTTGGTTGGTATTGTGTGGGTAAGATGTGGCTGTTAGTCGATGGATTGCATCTGATGTTGCTGATGAAGCTGTGTGTAGTCTGCATCTTTGACTGTTGGAGGAGATGAGACTGAAGATTCCCTAGGCTGCTGGTGAGTTGTTGATGGCTACGTAGGTATGACTTAGTTTGTAGTGGAGCTGTTGTGGAGACACCCCAAGTCCATTGGAGCTGCTGGTGTCACATTGGGTGGCTTGCAGTCTGCGTGGGTAGAGGGCTATGATTTGCTTGTAATTTCCTGCAAAAAGGAAACAAACAGATAGGGGATTTTTCTTTGCTAATAAGTAAATAAAAAATTGTTAAAGTAAAAAATATTTAAGTAAATAAAGAAATTAAATAATTAAATGAGTGATTAAAAAATTTAAGTTTTTTTTAGAACATTAAATAAAATAAGGTAAGATCTCGCCTTATAAGATTTAGTGGTCTGGAATTCTAGGGGACTAAATTATATAAGATGAGATCTCGTCTTATGTGATTTAGTAGCCTGGAATTTAACGTTCTTTCCTCCATAACATTAAATTACATAAGGCGAGATCTCGCTTTATGAGATTTAGTAATCTGGAATTTTAAGACACTCCTCTCTCTCTTTTTTTTAAGCTAATAAATTTATGTTTGAAAAACAAACAAAAGCATTAAACAAAATAAAATAAAACTATCATATTTTGGGTTGTCTCCTAAAAAGCGCAATTGTTTAATGTCATTATGCTCGATATGGCTGGTTTTTCCCATACTTCTATGTAATTGTTGTTTCGTACTCCTTTAGTAATGTTATTAGCCCTTCCTCTTGCTCTATAGTCAATCTTTTTGAAATGATTATAGGTAATGACTTTCCATCACCTAAATAGGTAACACCTTTAATCGATTAGGTAACATCTTCAATTCTATCTTCGGATCCTGTAAAACAAAAGGTAATATTTTCTTGTGAGTTATAGTAAATTCATCATTTAAAGGTTTTGAACCTACTAGCATTACTGACAACGATTCTACAACTTCACAAGTTTCATCAACTTGATTGTTTACTTTCGATTTAGCCTTAAACTCCAACTCATCTTCAACACTTTCTTCTTTAAACATATCTTGCACAGATGAATCCATAATATCCATATGATAAACAGATTGAAAATGATTAGGGTACTTCATTGCTTCAGAAATATTGAATTTTGCTATCTCTCCATCAAACTCTACGGAAAGATTGCCCTTATGCACATCGATTATCATCTTAGTCGTCTTTATAAATGGCCTACTTAAGAAAATTGAAGTTGAATGTTCAATACTATCTCCATCCTTGTTCAAGATGTAAAAATCCACTATAAATACTAAACCCATTAACTTGGAATAAAACATCCTTAATCACTCCAATAAGCGCACATACAAACGATCAACTAGTTGGATAATCACATTAGTTTTTTGTAAAGAATTAGGATATAAAGCTGGATAAATTGAATATGTCATGACATTAATAGATGCACCTAAATCTAGCATGGTATGCTCAATTTTCTTATTATCAATAACACACGGAAGTGTAAATATACCTAGATCTTTACCGTTTTCGGTAATTTCCTATTTATTACAGTTGATACATTTTTACCCAAAATTACTCTCTCTTTGTCCTTCAGCTTCCTTTTATTTGTGCATAGCTCCTTCAAGAATTTTGCATATTTCAAAACTTGCTTGATGGATTCAAGAAATGGTATATTGATTTAAACCTTTTTAAAGGTTTCTAGGATCTCTCTTTCATGCTCATCTTCTTTTGGTTTAGCTAACCTGCTAGGAAAAGAAAGTACACATGATTAATTGATATCGATAAAGATAGATCATTTCTTACCTTTATTGATTCTTGAATTGGAAGTTCTTCCTTCTTTTCTCCATCATCATGCTTTTCTACCTCCATTGGTAAAGAAGTTCCATACTAAATTTCCTGATCACTTCTCAAATTCATTACACTCACATTCTCCTTAGGATTCACCACCATTTAGGAAGGTAATTTTCCTGATGCTTGCACTTCTAATTTACTTACAGAGGTGTCTAATTGAGTGATATGATTTCCTAAGTTTTGAAGGCTTGTCCTTGTTTCCTATTAAAATTGTTGAGTGTCAGTAGTAAGTGCCTTAATAATTTCATCTAAAGACATACCTGAATTTGAAGATTGAGGTTGGGCATATATAGAGGCTTGAGGTTACCTATTCAAGTTTGGATGATCCCTCCATCTTGGATCGTAATGATTGGAATATAAGTCATATTTTCTTTAAGGTTAGCCAGGAAATCCACCTATCGCATTAACTTCTTAAAGAGAGTCTTGTTGCAATGTAAGACACATATCTGTAGGATGTCCAGAAAATGATTATATTCCACACACTCTTGCTGATTGCAATTGACTAACAACCGTTTGACGAATTAGAGTGGCTAAATCAGAAATTTTATCCTTAAGGTACAGGTTACTTACCTTATTCATATGCTTAATAGCTCTATCCATCCTTGTCTCAAACTATTGAAAATTTTCGGCCATAATTGATATCAACTGTCTGGTCGCCTCAGATGTTTTGTTTACTAGAGCTCCTCCACTAGCTGCATTGACCATACTTCGATCCATTAGCAATAGTCCTTTATAAAAATATTGAATTAATAGATGGTCAAGAATCTAATGATGTGGATAGCTGACACGTAGCTCCTTAAACCTTCCTAATATTTATATAATGTTTCTCCTGTAATTTTTCTTATCCCACATATCTCCAAAAACATTCTTTTTATCTCGTTCCAGATTGTTACTGAGCTAGGTGGAAGATAATATAGCCAATCCTTTGCCTTATCTTTCAATAAGAACAGAAAGGCCTTGAGATTAATTTGTTCTTCTGTCACCCCTTATGGTTTCATTCCAAAATTGACAACATGAAATTCTTTAAGGTGTTTATGCGAATCTTCACCTAGAAGATCATGAAAATAGGCAATAAGTGAATCAAATTAGGTTTTAATTCAAAATCTACCTCAACATCTAGGAATTTAATGCATAGAGGTTGTTGATTCAAATTCGGTGTCACTAACTCCCGCAATGTTCTAGGGTTGAGATTTAGCATCTTTTCATCCACTTCTTGAAAATTAGAGTCTTCAACAATTGTTAGATCTACTTCAACTTTCACATCTGAACATGAATGACCACTTCCTTAGTCTCTTTTCTTAAACGATGTGTCTTCTTAGTTTCTAGATTATATTACAATTTACTTGTTTGAGAAACTCAAGTCATACAACATAAGAGGTTAGCAGTAACTGTAAAATAAAAATGAAAAGAAACTAAGATAGCTCCTTAATAATCATGTCAAAATTTGGTCGGGACATCGAAATCCTTAAAATAATTCTAATTCTCAAAATTTTTGTAGTAGTCGTGGAATCAGGTCGAATTCCTAGAGAACTAAACACTAGCTTCTTAATTTAAATTAATAAAAGTAAATGGGGGGGGGGTTTAATTAAATAACTGATTAACTAAAATTAATAAGAAAATAAATTAAATCAACTGAATTTAAAAATAAGAATGTCAAGATTACCAAACTTTGATTTAAAGGAAAGATATCATCTAATTGTAACATTGATTATTGGTCTAAAAAGAATGTTTTAATGATTCAAGCAGTTAGTCTGAAACATATTAGGATAGCTGTAATAAGTCTCAAAATTTTCTAAATTAATTGGTTCAAACCCATCATCCAAACCAAAACATATCATCCATTGACTAGGTGTGATAGCATTCTATATCAAATAAATGATAGCAACAAGCTCCGTGAAAAAGACTAAACCCTAAATTAAGTAGTCGAGATAGCTGTAACTATTCAATTTAGTATTCTTGTTTATTATAATTTAAATATGGCAATTCATAAATAATTTATTTGCTACTTGTACCAATCTTTCATGATAATTACGAATCTTTGAATTCCTGGATAGTAATAGAATAATCAATATTAAATTAAATTGTCACATTAATCAAATATTAATCATTCATGAAATATGAGAAATCAAAACAAGAAATACTTGAATTAAAATATGAATAACAGTTTGGAACACAAAACCTCACAAAGTTACAACTAGAATAGCAAATCCCCTTGTACCATAACGATTGAGTTGAGCCACATATGACTTTCGCTAGAATAATAAAAATAGAAGAAAGACTAAGAATTGCAAAAAGCATAAGAGGAGAGAACCTCTTTTTGTTGTGAAGAACGTCCCTTTTATAAGATTTTCTGATCTAATCCTAATATAATTCTAAATTGTAAAGATGTCCGTCTAAAGCAAATTCAAATTCAAACTCCTACATGATAGGGATAAGAAGAAGTTTCCCAGTTAAACTCCAACTCTTCAAGTGATCAGCCTTATCCATTGCAACAATATCTTCACTTTATCCAAAATTTGTGATTATCATCAATAGAGTCCCAATTTATTGCAATCTTCATGTTTCATCTCCTAAAACAAAATAAATATTAATGTCCATATTTAAGCATCAAAATAAATCCCCAAAAAGGAGATAATATCAAATAATATAGCAATATAACCTCTTATCAATGGTTGCTATAGTTTCATCAATAAAAACAATATCAAAATGCTTCATCTAAGTTATATATCACATATTTGTTTACAAGTTATTTAAGAACATGTTTATTACAGATTAAGAATAACTTTTTTTAAATCTTGACATAACTAAAAAGATTGGCATTAAATCCGAGCTCAAAGTGGATCCGTCTCATATTGTTAGTGCTTCACACAATATGCTTGGGACTGTAAAACTTGAGTAGTGATTGTATGATACTATGTTTTCTATCTAACAACTTGGTCTCTTAGATGTGTCAAAAAGGAGATAAGTTAAAACAACGAAAGATAATAAAACTAAGGTTCATTATGACCCTAGAAGATTGGTCCTTATTTTGAATTGGGATCACTCGCCTGCTAATACCTAAAGCATGCCAGACCATACCCATAGGATTCACAGCATCTGATTCAATCACAAATTTGCAAAACAATTCTTTTATCCAAGAGAGAATTTCACAAGTGACACGGTACGTTTAACCAATCAATTTAGGAGTATTCATTACATGAAGAATATTTCATATATAGATAACTCACTACAAGAAAACAACACAATCTGCACCGTTTTATTGATAAAACGTCACTAAATGTGAAGACTTTTTGTGACGTTTAAAAAATGTCACGAAAAGTTCAAAATTTCCATGACATTTTATGAAAACATCGTGGATTTGTAACACTTGTTGTGATGTTTTGTCATTAAAACATCATGAAATAGAAAACGTGACATTTTGATGAATAGAACATCGCTGTTAGTTATTTAAAAGTAACATTTTCTTCTCGCACGTTCATTTCCCACCATTTTGTTGGTTTCTCCACTAACGTTTCTTCTTCTCTAGTTTCTTCTCTCTGCATTCTTCACACCCAAAATTGGTTTTGTTGGGCCCCGTTTCTAGAGTCCAACTCCTACTGTTATTCGGAACACATATATCATAACCCAACCCTTAATCGAAAATATCATAATACTCTCCGATCTTTACATTAATTACAACCAACTTTCATCAATTACATTTTATTACCC
>JANZXP010000006.1:23437523-23450519 GCA_027576715.1 Erythroxylum flavicans
TGTTAAGTCAAGAAGACTTCACTTCTTCTATTGATTTTGATGAAAGTCAAATAATAATAATAAAAGAAGTGTGTTAACTATTTTGATGAGTTTGTTAAGTGGCAGATAAATGTAAGTAGCACAAATCATTAAATCAAGATGATATTCAAGAGCTGACTAAGACAAAGTGTGAGATGGACTAGACAAAGTCACATGTCTAAGACGAAGCAAAGTTATTAGACGAAGCGAAGTCATAAGAGGAAGCAAAGTCATAAGAGGAAGCGAAGTCATAAGACGAAGCGAATTCGTAAGACAAAAACGAAGTCGTAAGACAAAAGCAAAGTCGTAAGATGAAGCGAAGTCGTAAGACGAAGCGAAGTCGTAAGACGAAGCATACAAATCAAATTAAGACAATATAATTGAAGAATAATCTACAACGTCAGTTAGTTAGTCAGTTAGTTAGAGTTAGTTACAGGACTCAACTAATAACTGATCTCTGAGGATTTTACAAATAGTTTTCTCAAGAAGATCATTGGAGAATTAGACTATAAATATCAGTTGTAGTCATAGAAAAAACTTACAACTTTTAACTTTCAACTCTCAACTTTCTACTCACACGAAATAATTCTGTGATCAAGTGAGTATACTGTAAAAATATCCTGAGTCAAAAGAAGGAAGAAGAGAGATCAAGAACACTTGTAACGTGAGTTTAGAAAACTCAAACAGTATCTTTTCAAGTGGAAGAGAAGGCTAGAGCCTGAAGACGCTAAGATAGCAGATAAAGAATACTTTCTGAAATAGACCTGAAGAGACTCTAGAAGTGAGAAATAATACTTGTAAGATAGTGAAATCTCAGATAAACTCTGAGGACTGGACGTAGCCCCAAGATTAAAGTTGAACCAGTATAAATCGTGGTTTCATATTCTCTAACCCTTATCTCCTTAATTTCTTGTTGTTAGAAGAATAGATACTATTTCTGCTGTTGCATTACTCAAACAAAATAAGTGCATTATTTTGTAATCGTTTGAATCTTTCAAGAAAATCAAGAAGTTTTTCAAAGATTACTATCTTAGACGATTTAACACAATTCAACCCCCTTTCTTATGTATTTTACATATTATATGTGATTTCTATAATAATAAGTGATTTACTTCAGTTGGTATCAGAGCGAAGTTTCCAAGAAACACTGTTACAAAGTGAGGACAAAGATCCAAGACTGAATCACATGTTTTTATGGTTGAAGTTGCCTCAGTCGCAAGACCTCCTGCATTCAATGGTGAAGACTATCATTATTGGAAAGACAGAATACAGCTCTTGATAGAATCCACACACATTGATCTTTGGGATATCATTGAAAGTGGTCCTTATATTCTAATAGGCTACGAAGGGAAAATCATCTCTCGTGACCAATGGTCAGCTAATCAGAAAGCTCGTATTCAATTAAATTCAAAGACCAAGTTTTTTCTAAGTTGTGCTCTAAGCAGAAGTGAATATGATAAGGTTCATGGATGCGAATCTGCAAAGGAAATGTGGGACACATTAGCCATTGCACATGAAGGCACAAACCAGGTGAAAGAATCTAAGATTGGTATTCTTATTCATCAGTATGAACTGTTCAAGATGAAAGATGATGAGTCTATTGATCAGATGTTGGATGATTTCAAACAATCATTAATGGACTTAAAGCTCTGGGAAGAATCTACGATAGTCAAGATCATGTCAGAAAGATTCTCAGAAGTCTTCCTCAACATTTAGAAGTTGAATGCAGAAAAGTTGTTGATTCAAATTCAGGGCTGTTGACTCCCTCAACGTTCTACAGTTAAGATTTGCCATCTTTTCGTCCTTTTCTTGAAAATTAAATTCTTCACCAATTGTTAGATCTACTTCAACTTTCACGTCTGAAGATGAATGTCCACTTCCTTGCTTAGTCTCTTTTCTCAAACGACGCGATATATTCTCAATTTCTGGTTTGTATTATAATTTACCTATTTGAGAAGCACAAGTCATACATGACAAGAGGTTAGCAATAACTGTAAAAATAAAAATGCAAAGAAACTAAGAAATTTGAAATAGTTCCCCGGCAATGACGCCAAATTTTGGTCAAGTTGTCGAAGTCCATAAAATAATTCCGATTCTCCAAACTTTTGTAGTAGTCATAAAACTAGGTCGAATCCTTAGAAAACTAAACACTAGCTTCTTAATTTCAATTAATAAAATAAATAGGGGGTTTTTAATTAAATAACTGATTAACTAAAATTAATACTAAAAAGAATTAAATCAACTTAATTTAAAAATAAGAAAGGGAAGATTACCAAACTTCGATTCAAGGGAAAGATCTCATCTAATTGTAACATTGATCATTGGTTTAAAGAGAATATTTTCACGATTCAAGTAGTTAGTCTGAAACATATTAGGATAGCCGTAAGTCTCAAATTTTCCTAAATTAATTAGTTCAAACTTAATATCCAAGCCAAAGCTTATCATCTATTGACTGAGTGTGATAGCATTCCATATCAAATAAATGATAGCAATAAGCTATGTGAAAAAGACTAAACCTTAAATTAAAAAATTGAGATAGCTGCAACTATTCAATTTAGATTTCTTGTTTATTATAAGCTAAATATGGAAATTCATAAATAGCCTATTTGCTACTTGTAACAATCTTTCATGACAATTACAGATCATTGAATTCCTGATAGTGATAGAATAATCAATATTAAATTAAATTGTTAGATTAATCGAATATTAATCATTCATAAAATATAAGAACTTAAAATAAGAAATACTTGAATTAAAACGTAAATAAAAGTTTGGAACACAAAACCTCACAAGGTTACAACTAGAATATCGAATCCCCTTGAATAAGAAAGATTGAGTTTAGCTACATATGACTTTTGCTTCAATAATAAAAATAGAAGAAAGATATATATAGAACTGTGAAAAGCATAAGAAGAGATAATCTCCTTCTGTTGTGAGGAACACCCCTTTCTAATCTAATCATAATCTAACTCTAACTTGTAAAGATGTCTATCTAAATCGAATTCAAATTCCCACATGATAAGGATAAGGCCAAATCTTCCAATCAAACTCCCAATTCTTCAAGTGATTAATTTTATCCACTACAACAATCTTTCCACTTCATCCAAAATTTTGTAATTATTACCAATGGAGTCTTAAGTTGATGCAATTCTCACTTTTCATCTTTTAAAAAACATTAATTTTCATATTTAAGCACCAAAATAAATCTAAAACAAAGGAGATAATATCAAATTATATAGCAAGATAAGATCTTATCAAATTCACTCAAATTCGGCTTCAAAACGCCTCATTTCCTTTTATGGAATTAAACTTTAATTTATTACCCATGTAATAAATCCAGAAAAATTAAAAACTCACTTTATAAACTTCTTCGACTTTAAACCCTATGTTCGTTATGTTATGTCACATTAAAATTTAACATATTAAACGAATTCATTGAAGTATATCTGCAACAATATATCATGTTTTATGTTACAAAATTTGTGGTTATTTAAACAATATTTAATATCATATAAAAATTTTCATAAAATAATAATTCACAAAAATTCATGAGTCGTTTAATATGAAGATCTTCAATGTGATATTTCATGAATTTTATGAAATCCCTCATCTGTATGAGCTAAAAAGTTCATGAAGGCCAACACCACTTTATAAAATTTCAACACCTTTCTTGTTAACTTTTATTTCAAATTTTGAAAAATAAAATATAAAGAAGTAACATTTAAATTAATATAATATTATTGGAAACAGTCTCTCTACTAAACAGAGAAAGACTGCGTGATGTCAGACCTTTTCAAACTCAGCATCTCAGCGGGACTTCAACTTATTATGATGATGATAATAGTATACATATCTTTGAATAAAAAACTCTAAGAATTATATAAAATTTACAAAGTTTCAAAATTTAATGAATACATAATCTGATGATGAAGAATACTTCTAACAAAACATTACTATTTAAAAAATATGTAGCTTAATTTATATACTTTTAACAGTTTTATTTCAAAATTTTACAGATGATAGAGGATTTGTGAAAATTTTAAATTAACATTATTTTCATTTATTTCTAACAAATCTCTAGTATTTAAAAGATATAAAATAAATAATACAGGATAACTTTCTATAATGTTAACCATTTTTTTTTTGAAAACTTTAAATTAACATTATTTTCGTTTATCTTGTACATGTAAACAAAGAATTCTTATTTTCTTTTATATCCTAGTTTCCCCCATGTGGTCAAGGATGGAGATATTGCATACGAATAGTTCAGTAGGGGCAGTTCTTAATAAGCCATTTGTGACGTCTACCTAACCGAAAGGTTGGTGATTATTTGTCAAGGAATGGAAATTCTCACGTGGCAACATTAGGTACAATAACAGCCGGATCAAATATGTGGATATCTTAAATTTCATCTATATATTTATATAAGATTTTACATAAATATATAAATAAAATTAAATGATATATAATTAAAACAAAACAGTGTACTCTAACCTCCGGTGGCACAAAAACGTTGAAAGATGGAAATTGATGCGCAATACTGCGGACCACCTCTTGCCCTCTTGGAGTTGATTTATCAAATATAAGGTTCATGCCTAGCTTTCGATGATTAATAGGTGATGTCATGTACAGGTTTTAGTCTACACCTTTTGATGTTGATACAGAAGTGGTAGGTCCACACCGACGCTTCCTTGACACTTGCCAGTCTACTATTGGCATCTATTACTTGTACATTTATGTACAGGTTTTAGTCTATATCTTTTGACGTTGATACTGATACAGGGGTTAGGTCCACATCCACGCTTCCTTGACCCATTCCAGACTACTAATGGCATCTATTATTTGTACGTTATTATTTTATTTTTATATCTCTTTTTGCTTGCAAAATTTACGGCGTCTAGCGGAATTAGAGATGTTAAAGTCGACAATGCAACCAAGTAACGGTAATCATCGTGATTCAGGATTCCTTTAACAAGTCTCTAAACTAGTACTCTCCAAAAGATTTAAATTTCGGAAGTACTCAAAACAGCAACTTGGAAACGAGATATAGTTGATAATAAAGATGTTTTTAAATCTTGTATATAGCAATAGGTTCAAGTTAAATTTTATCTTTTAATATTTGTATTAAATTTTAATGTTCTACAACATACAAAAACGTACATAGTGCATTTTTAATTCTAAAATTTCACTAAATTATAAATTAATTCTTAACTTATTCAAGATCTAAAATGAATATTAATCTTTACAAAATATTTAAATTAAAAGTTAAGTATACATAAATTTTAATGAAATTAAAATTGAATTTATTATATAACACGTCATGTTACACAAATTTATTATTTTTATTATTAACATAAATCCCAATTATTACGTAGCATACAAATACATACTTTTTAAAATTAATTTTATTTAAACATAATTTAATTTAATTTAATTTAAAACTTTAATTTTTGAATTACCAATCCCCTTTCTACTGGATAGGCGACATGCGGCAGTTTCATTGTTCATCCAGATGGCCAATAGCTTCTGGTCTTTTTGCACAATCTAGAAATATGCTCCCCATTGGAAGCTGAACTTTGGGGGATCTTAAAGGGACTGAATTTTGCAACAGATCAAGAAATACCAAGACTAATAGTTTAGACCGACTGCAAGGAGGCGATAAAACTCCTGCAATTAGAGACTGTTTCACAATTTGCCCTCTCCCTCGTCTTTAGGATCAAAACGCAGGCTTAATATTTCCAACAGATTAACTTCAAATTCATAAGAAGGAACTGTAACAAGGCTGCGGATCTTCTAGACAAGAACGGCTTTCATTTACAACCACGGGAAACGAAAGTTTATCAACATCCCCCGATTTTCCTATCAGAAGCCACAGAAGAAGAAAGAAGACCAACAATCGTTCCATCCCCAAAGGTAAATGATGTTTGGACGGCAGGGCATAGGATCGATTGCAGGGGTAATGGGGAGAGCACATAGATCTATTCCATTGGAAATGGGAGAAATGAATTCCCTTATCGGCACTTCTACCCGCCTTAATTAGGGGGTATTTTTGTACTTTCGTTTTCCTTACTTTTGCGCTCTCCAAAGTATTAAAAAAAAGAAAAAAATCCCCTTTTTAAAAATCCCATTCCCGATCAACATCAAATCAAAGAATAACAATTATTCTCTTTCTCACCAATATCTCATTAAACTGTGTGGTTGTATTTTCTAAAACAAGATTGTGAGCTCACTGGTATTCAGGCACGAATATTGGTGGGTTATGGCAAATATGTGGAGAGTAACTTGATTTCTTTTGAGTTGGGTTAAACCAAATGGGTATGAACTTATATACAACTATACAAGGTCGATAAGACAATTAAATTGTTTGAAGAAGCATGGGGGAATATTAGAGAGGAATGTGATCAGTACCACTTAGACACTCTTTTAGTGAAGAAGCAGAACCAAATGTTGATGGTGAGGGAAAAAAAAAACTAAATATGCTCCTTTCTGCTAGAAGTAGGCAAGGAAATTCTCTACGAAATCCAATATAAATCAAACGAAGATGGAGGATAGGAGGAGACGGTCTGGAATCGGTTTGCAAACATGTGGACAATGTTCCTTACACTCTACTTACAATAGAGAAGAGGATGAATGCAATGACATTCCTTGAAATGGCCTCTAATCAAAATTTGTGCTTTGCCATTGCATCTTTTATTTGATGTGATCAACGAGGAGATTTCTAGAAATAGAATTTAACAAATTAAGGTTTTTATTTTTTTGCATCAAGTCAGAATTAGTAATTTGAAATTAGAGTTTTTAATTGAATTCAAATTAATTATGAATAAATATGGTTATTTAAGTTAATTTATACTTATTTATTTTAATTATAGTTTGGCGAATATAAATAGAATTAGAAAAGAATTTAAATATTTTAAAATAAGTGGTTCTCACTTTGTAATGTACAAACTACGTTCTAAAATAAGATCCATACATTTAATATAAAATAATAAACTCGTACTGCATCAGTATTAACATGATTCATAACAAATAAAAAAATTAATTCTATCTAAATTTTCATTCACTCAAGATTTAGTTTAAATGTTTTATAAATATTAAGATTTATTTTGAACACTTTAAAATGTTAAAATTTAATCTTTATTTTGATAAAAAATTTAGGATTAAAAATGCAATGCTCGTATGAAAAAGATCCTAATATTTTGAAAAACGTTTAAAATGACATTCAAATTAATAAAATTCTTAGGATTCTTCAAATTTGGCTAATTTTTTTAACTTAGGAGTCACATGGATCCCTAAACAATGAAACTCCAAATTAATTTACATTATGGGTAGAGATGATAATAAGCGTAGGCTCGACTTAGTCCGACTCGAAATAAAAAATCATGACTTAAATAGACTGGACTTCGAGTTAGACTCGAATTTTTAAAAAATAATCTTGAATTTGAGGCTAGGGTTCGGCTGGATTACCTACACTTGGCCTAATCCAAAGCCCAATATATTTTAAAAAAATAATATCATTTTAAAATTTTAAATTAAAAAAGAAAAATAAGTCATGAGCTAGATTTTCGGTTTGGACCGAGTCGGATCCTTTCAAAATGACAATGAGTTAGCAGGGCAAATGGAATTCCTTTTATATTGGGTTGTGTATTGATGAACATAAGTGGTTTTGATGAAATTTCGGAGAATGGCAAAAAAATCCTCCAGCATAAGCACAAGGAGAAGATGAAAGTAATGAATCGGGGAAGTCAATTAGTGTGAAGAAGAAGACGAAAGCACTGAATTTCGGTCTTCATAATATATGTTCTTTTTTCATAGGCAAGGACCCAATAAAATTGCCGATAAGATGAAAGGCAAACTGAGGTTGGAGAAAACCCTTTTAGGATCCAAATAGCATTATCAAACGGTATGACAAATCCAGACACTAAGGCAATCGGGTTCCATAATTTGTATCAAAAAGGAGGCGAGATATTGTGATGCTGTACCAGTTTCTTTCATGAATCTGCTATAAGAAGAAAAAGGGTGACGCCAAAGTTGAATATACAATCCAATCCAATCGAGGAAAGTAGGTTGACAATATTAAGGCCAATGAATATGGATGATAGAAGTAAGCATAAAGTCGATACCATCCCCGTGGTAAGAAGAAGAGTTAGAACCCAAAATCCACACTGTCCATTCAAGAAAATAAAATAAAAGCATGCTAATGGCTGGTTCTTTGAATCTATACCCTCTTCATTATCGGTTACCAATGTTTCAGCTTTCTTATAACTAGTTACACTGTTTAATATGTTGCTGTCTTCTCCAGGACTTGACTACCAGACTCATGAGCATATGCAAAACAATTCAGTAACATTAGACTTCTACTTTCAGAAGAAAATAGCATCCATTTCCATTTCCTAATAAACTTACAATTTGCTTATATCATACAGTACTTGAAACGAAAGCATCTATCTGGGATTTGAAATTAAGTAATATTCAGAACGTGAGATTGTATTACTAGCACTTAGTGACAAGAACTCGTAGTGGTTTTACGTTTTGGACACCTTAATTCTCTAAATCAGTTAGGGATATAATTTTTAAGAATTCTCGTCAGCTGCATACATCGTTAATGTAAGTTTCTTAATAAAAAATTAGCCGAGTTGGCAAATTGAAGAAACCTTGACAAATTCGTCAATTTGAAAGGCATTTTAATTATATGTTAAAACGTATGAATCTAAAATAAAATTGACTATTCTAAATAATTAATATATTTTAAAATCAAGATAAAATACAAAATTTTCCATATAAAGAACTAAACACATAATAAGTTAAAACTTAGCAATATGTTAATGAAATGCTCTATTTTATAACATTAAAAAGAAGACGTATTTATTAAAATAAAATTCATAACATAATCGAGTGTTCTTTTTCTTATGAAAAGCTTCAAATCTTAGAATAAATATCTTTAATTTTCCTAATAAATAATTTGAAGAAATTAGTAAAATAATTATTTGACTTTAAATGATAATTTATAATTAATAGATGCATAAATATAAAATATATCCTTACATTTTTTTGTATCATATTTACCCGAGGAGACATAATTCATTAGCTAAATCTTGTCGTACAAAAAATTTGTAAATCATTAAATATATGTATTTAATGGAGAAATTCAATTATCTTATTTACATAAAGTTTAATGATAAAGAAGGTTAAATTAATATCAATTATGTATATTTCTTTAAATATTTGATACGGTTGCATGCATGAATAATATGTATAATAATTTAATAACTCAAAGAAATCACACTCATGAGAAGTTTATTATGACTATTCCACAGTATGCATTGTTAAAAGTTAATCAAATTTTTAACTTACAAAAATTAGAGATCTATTAGAATAATTAATATTTAAAATAAAAGTAAAAAAATTAATATGAAATTTAAGAAGTGAATTTGATTTGAAACATGCTTTAAATATTAATTAATTTACATTCAATTTAGAGTTATGAAAAAGTATTTTCATAATCTTTAGCATCTTATTAATTGTATATATTTATCATTAATAGGATTTAAAAAGGAGTGAATTGAGTGTTAATGAATTTAAAATTTTTCTGAAATTAAAAAAAGAAAATGATTGATTTCAAATTAAATGATGATATGAAATAACAGTATAAAAATTTTAATTTAAAATTTTAAAATTAATTAAACTAAAAAAAGTTTATATTTTTTACTCTAAAAATGTTATTATATTTAATTAAGAAAAGAAAAACCTCTTGTCGAGCATATATGTCATACAACTTCCTTCTCTTGAAAACCTTTATCCTTCCAAAAGATAACACGCTTCTAATTAAGAGGTCAGAATTATAACAGCCGTAACAAACATCAGTAAATCGTCCGCTAAAAAAAAAAATCAAGGAAGGTAAGTTGCGTGTATGAAACGCCGAAAATTAGGAGAAAAAGCAATTGTTGCTAGTCCTCTTTTTCTTACTGCAATGCGATTTTATTGAAGAATGTGGGACCCCCGAACTTGCGTTTCCTTGCCGTTGTTTTCCTATCATTTCCTCTCCCTATTGCTTTATTGCTTTATAAATTGAGAGGAGGACGGACGCTTAGTGTACCCTCTCTCTCTTTCTCTCAAAGCCAATCCATCGTTTGTGAAGTTCGGAGTGAAAATGAAGGCATCATATGCGGTAATTGCCACCCTGCTGGTGCTGCTCATGGCAGAGGCAGAGCTGACAATGGCAGTGACATGCAACCCGGTTCAACTGACCCCTTGTGCGGGTGCTATATCAACCAGCGCTCCACCATCACAGCTGTGTTGCGCCAGGATCAAGGAACAGAGGCCATGCCTCTGCCAGTACCTCAAGGACCCAAGGTTCAGGAGCTTTGTTAACTCCCCAAATGCCAGGAAGGTTGCTACCACATGCGGAACTCCCTATCCTAAGTGCTAGATTAAATCACTCTCCCCTTCCTAGATATGAACTAAGTTTTATTTTCACTTGTTTTTCTATGCTACTATGTCTATGTGATGGTCAAAAGTAATAAATAAGTGTGGGGTCATAGTCACATCACATGACACCAATTAAAACTTTGGTGCGGTTTATCTTATAATTCTCCCTATAACGGGCATTAGCATTACTCCTACTCTTTCTTTTTATTTTTATCTTTGTCTGGAGTTCTAAAGGAACAAACTAAGTCTTCCAAGCGGCCAACATTTGTTGCTATCTGAATTGCTGGCTATTACCTCATCATTAAACTGGGAAAATTGACTATGACTTAAAACTCCGACCATTTAAGAAAGAAATTACAGAAGTATTTCAACGATCCATTACTCCTCATAAGATGTCTCTTTTCTGGTTGGATGATTTACCGACGCTCTATGTCAATCCTTACGATCCAATGTTAATATCAAATTAAACCCTAGATACGACCATTTCTTACTATCTGAATTTCTTAGCACATAAGAGTAGGAAATTTCTTTGGGCTAGAAGTTCTACGAATTCGCAAAAAAAGAGCACTAACATCGTTAACATTTAATTAATACACCAAAAAAGTGCTTTTTTCTATTAAAAAATAGGAGTGCTCGTATCCGTATCAAGACTCGAAACTTGCATCTACATGCATCTATAATCACTGAGGTATAAGAAGTGCTGTCCATACTTAAAATAGTAAATCAATCGCCACCTAATTAATGTCTGGTAAGCATCTGCATGTAAAATGATCAAATTCTAGTATACCTTTTCAATTATGTGCTATTATTCCATGCATAGTATTATATTATTCAAATTCATAATTACTATTAGAAGCAGAGCTTTTCAACCCCAAACTCTTGCTCATAGTCGTGGGTATAGAATTACGGACTCGCAAAACCCAACTCAACAACGGAGTCGCTATTTTCACTAAATGATGTGAGACAAGTCACCGACAGAGTTCAACAACCAAGGGTAATAAATTGCTACTTCATGCAACTAACAGGAAACAGTTCTTTACTGGCTGAAATGAAAATGGAATAGCATCATGGAAACATTCCCAACAATAATGATGGAAAATTAAATTCCAGATGTTTGCAGAGAAACTTGGAAATTGATTAACAATTACAAAGGGAAGTACTTACAATTTAAATGCATTTCTCAAAATTTTAGGTCTGTAATAGGGTTCCAGCCCAGGATCCATGGTATCCTGTCAGTAGGAATTGCAAAGTTGAGCCCAAACATCGCCTTTGACTTTTGTCCTCCTTCAGAGAATCCCACACGCTTTGCTACAATCTCAGCACTCTGTTTAATGTGTTTAGAATCATGGGGATCTATCCACTGTTTACATACAAATTGCAGCTTCCTCTGATTACCCTCAAGTGGAACATCCCATTTAAGGTATAATAGCTCTCTCTTCTCTACGGTCAAGCGTGAGGTGACCCTCTTGGCAACGAACTCCCTTTCACGTTTCAATGCTCTAATACTGCATGTAGACATAAGAAAAAGTGGATCCAATATCAGTCAGAAAAACTGAAAGAAAAGCTATGTCCAATCCAAGAACAAAGGACCTTGATGATAAGGAAATTGTTGGCTCGTCTCCAACACTAGCTGGCTTTGCATCACCATGTTCTGACAATTGCTCTTGCAACCAGGTCAAACGTCTGAGCTCCACTTCCATGTATATTTGGTCAGCAGGATCCCCTTTAAATGTAAATAAAATTGTGTCCTGTTAATGATGGATAAATAGCACACATCCGATAACTCAATGATCTGCTGCCTTTGCTCTTTAATAAGTTACTTGCCATGGGACAGGGGGCTACCCTGGCTCATTCTTGTTCTCATCTGCTTCATTTTCTTCCAGTTCAAGGACCTAAAGGGACCGTGTACAGATGGCATGAATTTGTTTGTCGCAATCAAAAGTTGTTTAAACGTAAACTAAAACAAACTGGGGCAGCATGGTTTAAAGTATAGGAAGTCTTATGATTCAAGGAAATACAGCTATTATGCCTGACAAACAAGTAGCTGCTCCTGGTATTGGTGTTTCGCAACACATTCTTTTAGTTCAGTCACATAAGCTCGTATGCTTCTGACATTCTCTTCAGCTGCAGTTTGGATCATCATCTGCATTTTCTTCTTGTTAACGGAACTTGATCTCCTATAGCCAGTACCTCCCTTTGATTAGAGATCTCCACCTCAGTTTTTGTAGGAGTCACTTTAACAGATTCTGGCAAGATGTCGCTAGATACAGTGTTATCATTATCTGCGGCTCTATTTTCAAGCTCATTATCCATAATTTGTCGAGAAGTTGATAGAGGTGAATAAGAAGAACAGATGAAATTTTGCCGGTCGGCACCATTAGTTGAAACCAGGGTGTTAAGATCTTGTATGTTCCTGTTGTCTTTATTAACAAAGATTGATGATGCTTCTTGTTTGAGTTTGTTTTGCAGAAAAGAAGAGTAGTAGAAAAGTAAAGAAGGCACAAAGATTTTACTTAGTTCGATAGCTCAATTGCTATCTACATCCAAGGATCA
>JANZXP010000006.1:23450619-23462393 GCA_027576715.1 Erythroxylum flavicans
TTCGTCATAGGCACTGTTTTTATGTTCTGTCCCCTGCAACCAAACACATTTCTGTTCTTGAGACGGAGACAATTGTTCCTGTTCTGTCCATCACAACCAAACAGTCACTGTCTCCAATTTCTGTTCTGTTCCGTCTCCAAATTTTTGTCTCGTTCCGTCTCTGAATATTGGAGACAGTAACCAAACAGACTGTAATAATACAATTACTAATTATTAGACTGACACTTTGCCTTAATGATTGATTGAAATGAGTATATGGAAATAATTATAATACCATTAGATTAATGAATAGCACAAATAGTAGTAGTAGAAATAAATCATTTCATGACAAGTTTATGGGATGGATTCATAATGGTTGAATCTTAGCAGCATGTGCATTCTCCTTCCCCCATTGCTTACCTTTTAAATAAAACCATAAGGTGGACCACATGGCTTCTTGACTCATTGGTTAACTTTTCTCTGATTCAATCAGTTCACTTCTAAAGTGAATTTATCTATGTTTGTTGACGAGCTGATGATTATGGTTGATTGGTTTATGTAACAAAAGACAAACTTCTCTTTCTGAAATAATCTTTGTTAGTTGTTAACATATCACTATTTAACAATGGCAACTACTGGTGGATTCAAACTACGTGAGGTTGCTCTCTCTAACCACCTGCCCTACATGCATAATGTCTCCTCAGCAAAATTAGATTCTCTCAAAGTCTATAATCAATATTGTATCGATATACTATTCAGCTAAACCTTTATGAATACATATATGATCCTATTGCCAGAGATATAAAGTGCCCACAATTTAGAATAGCACTCATAGTTCTTTCTTCTCGCGTTACTGGGGTAAGATCCAAGTAAACATCATACTTTTATGTAATTATTTTCCCACTCACTAGGTTGCTAATGCATTTTTGTCAACTTACAGAATCACAGCAAACCAAGGATTTTACCTCCTGGGGTTGTATTATGCCTCACCAACTTTTGCTTCAGCAATGCAAAATTCAGTTCCAGCAATCACTTTTGTCATGGCTTCTACTATGGGGTAATACACAACACTATCCTACCGTCAGTAATCACTGTCTGAAATATGATAACCAGATACCACGCTCTTAATTCTCTCTCAGACTGGAGAAAGTATTGCAAGAAGAGATGGGTGGGCATAAGTTGTTGGAACAATTGCAAGTGGAGGTGGTGCTACTATCATTACTCTATACAAGGGCCCTCCTCTTCTGCACTATACACTCCAAGCACAAGAAATTACATTTCAAGGAGCAATGTCCTTCGAGAAAATGCAGAACTGGACATGAGGATGCATATATCTACTAGGACCCTGCTTATCATGGGCTGGATGGAAGGTCATTCGGGTAATTAATTAAGCACCATGATTAGTATTACAACCAAATTAGTGTCGCATGACCATTATGTTAGCTTATATCAACCAGCACATTAAAAAGAATGTTCAAGGAATCTTGCAACAAATCTTCACAACAATTATTTCCAGTGAAACGAGCTAAAATGTCAAATACTTGGATAATTTCGTAGGCTCCCGTGTTAACGAAGTATCCGGCTAAACTTACTATTGTTTTTTTTTTGGATTGCTCCAGTTTTTGGTCATAGCAGCTTTTGTAGAGACTGACTTCGACAATTGGAGAATTCAGTCAGGAGAAGAGCTTTTCACAATCCTTTATGCTGTAACTTACAGTTTGCAGACTTTCCACTCCTGTTTCGTATTTCATCTTGATTTGAAGATGACCATGTCACTCGCTATGTCTATGCGTGCAGGGAATTGTTGCCTCTGGAATTGTCATTTCACTTCGAACGTGGTGCACAAAGGCGGTCCTGTCTGTGGTTGCTGTCTTCCAGCCCATGCAGACACTTATAGCTGCAGTTATGGCTTGTTTAATTCTTGGTGATCAGTTATACTTGGGAGGGTAAGTACAGTTGCCCAAAAGCTCCAATTTAATCATAAGAATGCAGGTCATACAAAAAAGGCTTTTTGCAGGATAATTGGTGCAATTTTTATCACGCTTGGCCTATACTCTTCTGTGGGGCAAAGTTGAAGTGAAAAAATTGGCGATAGAGAGAGAAGGAACTTTGACGAAGACCCTTCTTGCAGCTGAAAGCAAAGACCATGTTGGTTCAGACATACCATAACACAAGCATGCTGACATACCCATAACACAAGCATGCTGTTACTCACCATCATCCAGATAATTAAGATTTGGTTTCAACTTCTCTGGACAATGACAGCTCCCACAAGAGCCCTGCAGCCCCAGCGATCTTTACATTAGCGCAGAACCTTTAATCGTATACGTACATCCCTGGCACTTTCGATCCTATTCCGTCTTTTTTCTTTTCCAGACTGGAGCAAAGGGCCATTTATTTCATGTTAATAATTAATAGTAAAGCCCGGATTTGATGACTCAATCACATCGTGTACGGGAAATAGCTTATTCACTCAGAAGGAAACCTACTTTCATATGCCACGTACAATCTCTAACTTGCCTAGAAGTATTCACTACATTGTACTGCTCTCTATCTTCGGCCATATCTTCACTAGGCGATCATAACAATATGGCTGGGACATGTACCGCGGCTAAAACCTTTTGGAAGTGATGAGTAATAAAGAGTTTATGGCTGGAACTTTGAATTGGAAGAAAACCGTTAGTGTGTGTAGTTAGTTGAGTAACCATTGAAAACAGTTACAGTAATTTTATAAATCTCTCCATTGTTAAGTGAGTGAACTACCTTCCACTGGCTGTGAAATGAAACGGATCTCTGAAAATTTTCTTATCACCTCAGCTTCCTGTAAGCTGAGCCGACATTAAGATGCTTTCATAATTAACAACTAATTGACAGAGAAGTACACTCCACTAAATGAAAAATGTAGAATAGATGAAAACTTCATCTACTTACTAATCAGCAATCATCATATTCACAAACTGCGAAGGTCCCTTTTGTTCAAGACCAGTACAAACAATATCTATCAAGTTGTCTATGCACTAACAGATGGATCTAAAGTCATTTGCAAATGAAAGAAATGAGACAGGTCACATCCACTAGATACTTAGAAGGCAAGAGATGCATAAGCCATTCAGACTCTTCACTCGTCCAAGGAAGCAACAAATTGCACCTTATTCTCTAAGAACTTTAAAGCATTAGAACTCAATGAAGCAATATTAAAAATAATTAGGAAAGTAGACAAAAACTAACATTAACACAATAAAAGAATCATGGAGACAAATATCATTGTTCTTAAAACATAAACTCATTTAGACATCTTTCAGCAAGGCACCTGACATAAGAGGTTATCAATAACAACTCTGAATATATATAAAAGAGAAAATAACAAAGTTCTCGGACAATATTAGTATCTAATACCAAGTACAAAACCAAATTTAGCAGCAAAAGCATCAACCACCAAAATTCTTTAACCATATCATCCCCCAAAAAGAACAAAACTCAACGTCAAATACCACAGTTGCTGACATTCAGATAAACGAGCACTTGTCATCTCTGTTCTAAAACTACCTAACAGTAACAATGTCATCAATCTTCAAGATCATCCGGACACATTCAGTTGCCAACATGATGGCACTTGTGCTCACAAGCAATGGCTGCACCACATTCTCCTCCAAGATATTTGTAATCTGCCCCTTCCTCACATTAATTCCAGCATTGATCTCTCCTTGAGCATGCCTATTCCTCAGCTCCGTCACAATGGCAATAGGATTCAACCCAGCATTCTCTGCCAAAGTATATGGTATGACTTCAAGTGCCTCCGCAAATGACCTCACACAGTATCCTTCCATCCCATGGAGCACCTTAGCCCAGGCTCCAAGCTGCCTAGACAGTTCAATTTCCGGAACCCCACCTCCAGCAATCAAAAATCTCTTATTCACCAGACATCTGACAACACACAATGCATCATGCAAGCTCCGCTCTGCCTCATCAATTACCAGTTGATTTGACCCACGAACAAGCACCGTTGTCGTCCTCCCCATATCCTTAACCCCAGTTATCTTCACAATCTTTCCATCACCAAGCGAAACCTCTTCGACAAGGTCTGCAAACCCCAGCTTCTCCTCTTTAAAATGCTCAATATTTGCAATAGGCAAGCAATTCAGTGTCTTAGTAATAAACTCAATTTCATCCCTCTCCACATCCTTAACCACCAATATCTTTGCCTTCGCCAGATAATGCAACGATAAATCAGTCACAGCATCTCTTAAAATACTCTTCTGAATCAACAACACATTGCAGCCAGTTGCTTTAATCTTCTTAATCATACCCAAAATGTAATTTCTCTCTTCCTTCAAGATCCTATCCATCTGTGTGTAATCAGAAACTACAATGCTCTGCTCTATATCAGTCTTTGGAGGCGAAATCTGAAACTGAATAACCGCAATCTTAGCATTCTCCGTTCTAGTAGGTCCACCAGCAGCATGACTCACTTTCTTATCAAAGACCAAACCTTTAACCATCTCAGTGTCATCCACAGTTCCCCCAAGCTTCTTAACAATCTTAATATCCCTCAGATCAACCAAGTCAGGCTTCACAGGATCCACAACAGAAAGAACCGCATCAACTGCCAACGGAGCAAGAAGTGACGAATACTGACTCACTACTTTACTGTTCAAAGCCGTACTCGCCGATTTGACTAGCGATTCGCGGTCCGACAGTTCAACGGGAACCGCCATTGCAGTTAACACATCAACAGCTTTAATCGCAGCTTTATGAAGAGAATCGGAGATTACCGTAGGGTGGATTCCGCTGGAAAGAAGAGTGAGGCACTGCTTCAAGAGAGCTCCGGCGATGACGACGACGGTGGTGGTGCCGTCGCCTGCGGCGGAGTCCTGCGACTTAGAGAGCTCCACGAGCATCTTCGCAGCGGGCTGGAGGACTTCCATTTTGTTGAGAATGGTGGCGCCGTCGTTGGTAATGATGACCTCGCCGTTGGCGGCCGAGATCATCTTGTCCATGCCTTTGGGACCAAGGCTAGTCCGGACAGCATCGGCGACTGCCTTGGCAGCCACGATGTTGGCTTGGCGGACATCCTCCTTGCGCTTGTTGTCTACGTACGACTCAGTCTTAGATGTTCTCGGCTGAGAAACTTCAGGAGCCGCCATTAATTTTCTTGGTCTAGTGTAACCCTAATCCCTGTGGTGGAGAGTAAATTGGAGAGGGAAAGAGGAGTGGTACAGGAGGACTAGATAAAAGGTAAGAGCTTGCGACAATAGCCGTGGTAGAAATGGAACCCTAACGTAGAGCCCGAAAGGGTTGGTGGCTTTTGTGAAGAAATGAACGATAAGTGCGACTCTGTGAGTGTGACGCTCCGGAGGGTTTAAGATTGCTGTTTGGTGACAGGGGCCCTGTGATTCGAATCAAATCGGATCCGGGACACGCCCCGTGTTCTAGATTATAAGGAGTTGTAATTCAATTACAAATTTTGAAGCAATTAATTAGCTACGAGAGAAGATAGTGATGAGGCTCAGTTCAACTTGCTTCAATCTCTTATTTTTGTGCTTCGAAGTAGATAAAATTTTGAGTTATGATTAAATCGATGGCATTTTAGTATAGAAAATATTTCATATTTATTTAATTTTTTAAATCAATTTTTATAATTATAATTCTAATTGATCCTTTTTATTTTAATTAAACAAACAATATTTTTTAGATTATGAGGAGTTGCAATTTAATTACAAATTTTGAAGAAATTAATTAGATGGGAGAGACGGTGACAATGAGTTTGAGTTCAAGTTGCCTAAATCTCTTATTTTAATTGATTTTCAATTCAATTTTCAATAATTATAATTCTAATTAATCCTTTTTATTTTAATTGAATAAAAACATCACCTCATAAAACTTTTTCTTTAATTCTTTTAAATTCATTGGATCATTTTTCTCATTCAAGAAATTTTTAAGTTAAAGAATTTATAAAGTAAAACGACATTGTTTTAGTTAGTTATAAACTCATTTTATTAAATTGGTTAGACCTTTTTGGGCTAGTCTCTCAAGTTTGAATTCAATCTGAAACTTAATTAATGTATGCCTAGTCCACTCATTTTAGGTTGCATGAAACTAGGCTCAATTTGTCATCCCTATATGCCATATGATCTAATGTTGTGTGCAATTTCTTATTTATGGATGTGCAATCTTAGCGGTGTTTCTTAGAATGTGCTAGCTAAATATAATTTATTCACTAAGGTAGAGATTGTTGTATATGACTCATATACACTAGTGACAATCTTAAAGTGTTTAAGGAAGAATGCAAATAATTTTTGGAAGTTTTTGGGTGAACATAGCTCGAGGCATATTCCTTTAAAAAATGATAGGCGAAGGCACCAGCGTGTTGGTATGTTATAAGTTTTTTTTTTCAATGGAATATATAGTTTAGGACACAACAATGTAACAAGTCATATATATGTGTGCAAAGAAACAAAATGATCCATAGTATGGGGACTTGAGGGTGGTTAAGCCCATATCCCTATACAAGGAGAAAATGTAAGGTTAACAATTTGGGACACGACTATATCGTAGGTCAAGTCCGTAATAGACAACTTTATCTAGAAACATGTTATTGGTGGATTTCAAACTCTACTAGGATTCTAGAATTTACAATAATCATACTTAAGTTAGGTTTGCTGAAGGGACAAGTTGCATAGGATTTTACTAGCTAGAGTTTATAATTAACTATACTTATGTGAACTTAGTCTATATATAGGAAATATGTAATTCTTATAAAGTGATAAAGTGATTAATATAATAAAAGTGGTGGCTCTTGGCTCCCGAGAGCGTAGCTATACCTAATTGAATGAATCTCATTAAAATCTTCTTTTTATTTTTCGATTGGAAGGAGTTACAAACACGAGTAGCTAAAACCATTCGATTATATATGGCCCACAAGGTACCACATCATAAATATTGCTTCTCATGTGAAAAAATGGAAGAAGATAAAAAGTGAATACATGTCAAAATTTATTGGAAATAATTTATAGCTAAGTAGAGACTATACAAGTTATTAATGTATGAGGGAACAAATATGAAACATCATATCAATATTCTCAACCAAATAGTCATTGACTTGCTAAAGCTCGAAGTGACTATTGTGGACAAGGATAAAGCTTTTGCATAATTTTTCACCCCTTTCTTACGAACATTTAGTGATCATACTTACATTAGGTGAGGAGATAGTTAATATGGAGGACATAATTGATTTGCTATTAGCTCACAACCAATAAAGACTCATTATTGGTGCAAGCTCTCAAGTTAAAGGGCTAGCTCATCTAAGTGGAGTCTAAGGCTTTAACCTATCGATGGAAAGATAGTTTGGTGCTATAAGTGCAAGCAAAATGGACATATCAGGAGGGATGGTCCCAAAAGGAAGAATAAGGGTATTAAAATTAAAACAATGATTGGTTAAGGTTTGCTAACATAATTTAAAGCAGGGACTCAAATTGAAGCAATGACGAGATGTTTCACGTTTCAACTAATCAACTTCAAGGATCACAGATTTTGGATATAGGATGCTTATATCAAATGATACCAAATAAGGATTGATTTGTGTCATACACATTAGGCAACTTTGGGACCATCTAGTTAGGGGATAGTAAATCTTACAAAATTATTTGTAATATAACAAGTTAAGATCAACATGTTTGATAATATGATTAGTAATTTGAGTGATATCCAACATACACCAAATTTGAGGAAGAATTGGATCTCTTTGGATACCTTATACATGAATGATTTTGGATATAAGACTAACAAAAAATATTAAATGTAAATGTTTGTCATAAAAGAGCCAAATTTAGTAGAAACAAACTGATAAGGAGCATAGTTATAGGTACAGAAGCTATAAAAGTATAGTAAAAAAAAGGGATAATCAATCCTAAAGTGCTCAATCTTTTGGGATTTTTTCAATTTAATTCTTAAAATTTAAAAATTTTCAATTGAGTGACCAACCTTTTAAAACCTTAACAATTTAGTTCTAAATGTTAGTTGTTATTGACTTGATTAATAAATTAACATCTATGTGGCATTTATAGACATGCCACATCATTAAAAATAACCTTTTGAACTGAATTGTTAAAGTTTCAAAAGATTGGTTACTCAATTAAAAATTATAAAAGTTTGGGCACTAAATAGAAAAAATTTTAAAAGGTTAGATACTTTTGAATATGTTAACTTATCAAAAGAAATAATACTATATATTAGATTGAGTCATCTCAGTGAATAAGAGATGGCAAAACTTCATAGCGGGAGCTTATTAGAGTGTGTAAAACACTATAAGGTAAACGTTTACAATTTATAAGCACTTAGTAAAAGATTATAGGGTAATCTTTAAGGATGCATTGTATAAAGCAAAATATATACTAACCGTGTGTTTGGTTAGTTTCTTCACGCATGAAGACAGAGGACAAGGACAGAAGAGTGCTGTCCATGGATGTGTTTGGTTGATGTCCACAGCTGTCTCTGTTCTGTCTTCAACGTACAAAGACAGAAAATTTCTGTACCTCTCATCTATGTGGTACACGAATTCTTATCTGAGGACAAACACAAAATGCCGTAGTTTAATGTCCAAAATACCCTCTTTAATAACTCTGATGAAACCTAACCATTGTTTCGTCTCTCTCGCGTTCGTTCTGTCGAAAAGCTCATTGTCCTCTCCCTCACGCATCGCTCCTACGTACCCACTGCTGAAAGGTAGTTTTGTTATTGTCTTCTGATATTTATGTGTTGTTCAATTTTTCTGCCCTTCTCGTCCAACGTCTCCATTTCTATTGATGGTGTTGCTTTAACCTTTTCACGTTCAACAACAGAAGCAAGACTCCGAATCTCATCGCTTCCCGTTCCAGAAGGTGCATCGTCGTCGGGCAACTCTCCCACAGTACGTAAAAACATACTCTGTCTACCTCAATTGCAGACCTTGTATCGTTTTTGGTTTACTATAATAAGATTGCTATGGGATGATAAAGTTTGAGAATGGGGTTATGTTTGTGTTTTGTTGATGGTTTTGGATTGGGTGAGGGATTAGGATTTGTGGTTTGATTTCACTCTTCATTGAAAATGGCAATTAATGGCAATTCCCGCTGAAATTACTGGTGGGTATAAGTGTAGTATTATGGCTGTTCGCAGTTGAAAATGTAAGTCATTCACTACGGAGAGATGATTCTAAAAACAAAAACTGGTGGTGTATGAAAGTCAGAAATGTTGAGAGTTTGTTAATGTCAGTTGAAAACATTGAACTGAAATCTTTTTTAAGACTTAGCTGCTTTGGTTAATTTGCATTGCTGTTGTTTGTTAAGACTTAGTTGTTTATTGAATCTGATGTTACAAAATATACGTCAGTGGTGAAGTGTCTCTGTTCTTATGGTAGGATTGATGATGCAGAACATTGTCCATTGTTATGATTTTGTTTTCAATAAGTTCAATCCCGCAATACCTAATGGCAGTTTTGATGATCGGTGCAAGTTATTATGTTAGCATAAATTGGAATTTTAGCAATTCTGACCTTGTATAAATTGGAGTCCGACGTATGAGTTTGGTAGGTTGCATTGATGATGCAACCACTAAGAACGAGGGTCTGAATATATTTGTGGTTGGGGTCTTCTCTTCCTGTCCTGATGGGGTACTGTTTACAGATGTAGGACTTGGACTTTTAGGTGTCTCTTATGGCCACAATCATTAAACAACATGCAAGCACTACTTGTGAAGGTAGAAGGAGCTCATCAATTCTACCTAGCCTCTTAACTCAAACCTATAACTTTGTGTGACAAAAGCATAACTTTGCCGGTCTGTTCAAGTTTTGTATTATATCTAAGTTGCTTTGTCTTACATTCAGTTTATATCATCCCATCATTAGTGAAATACTCTAATATAAGTTATCTTTATTAAATTTTTAATAATTTTATTTAAAAACAGAAATGTACTCTGAATCCTTGGAATGTAACGATTTTATAATAACATATTTAAATCCAATCTATGCTTAGAAGGATAAATAATTAATGCCCATCTTCCACTAACTTAGCACCAGAAAAGGGAAAAGATTAAAGATTACAATGGATTGGATTGGATGCAGTTGTGAATTGACTTGTTATTTGTATTTCCGTTGTGAACTGACTTGGAAATGATGATCTCCTTGCTCGTTGAATTGGGATCTGATTTCATTATAGTTATTTTGGGTGTAGAATCCATATTTTGAGGAGTTCAATTGTGTCTGTTTCAGTGAAGGATAAAGTTGACAATTTCGTTAGGAAACAAAATGAAGGATGAAACTTTCTGTGATGATTTCATTTAGGTACTCTGGACTTATAATAGAGCTATATACAGGCTGGGACTTTGCTTTTTGGAACTCTAAGGTGGTTTCAATTCATCAACGAGAATAAAGTCTACAACTGCAACCGTCCAATCATGCTTGCAATTTTACATGTTCTTTTCGCGTAGGCAACATATATGTAGCATTGTTGTTCTTGGGATACCAAGCTTCAGAGCATTAGTTAAAAACCTTCATAATTAACTCAGGTTATTAATTGACAAAATTTCTTTCTATACCATCTCTAATTATTTTGTTGGGTTCTAAGAAAAAATCCATTACTTGCATTGCATGTGGTTTTAATTTTAAAAAATCATAGATTCAATCTGTGAAGAATTTTTATGCATTGAAATTTTTTAAAACAATTATTCAAATAGATAATGTCAGTATTTTTTAGATTAACTTAACTCAATCAGATTTTTAAAAATTAGAATTTGATCAAACTTAATTTGAATTTAAATCTAAATATAAATTCAAAAAGAAAAGAGATACAAAGATTTTAACTCGAATTTATGTTATAAGAAGTCTACCCGAGCCCCGCCTACTCTTATTCCTTCGCCAAAGAATAACTGAGGGCTTAGAGAACGGTCGAACTAAAATGTGGTTTGAGTTAGAATGAGGTAATCAATTTGTTGTGCAGTGCTTAGTTTATTTATTTGTCTGTCTTCAACAAAAGCACAGTGTCTATATTGCATACTAATATAGGACGGTCGCAGTTGTAGACTTTATTCTCGTTGATATTCATGTCTTATTAGAACATCATGACATTGCAACTCTTGATATCAGACACGACTTGTTATATGTAAACTGGGAATTCTAATAGAGTTTTGAATATCAACTTGCATTTTATATGTATATATTGCTTGCTTATTCATTTATCCCATTCTTAAATATGTTAATATAAATGTAAAATGTTAGAAATAGTGTAAAGTACCGAAAACTTAATTCGAAGGTGAAAGCCTATTAAGCTGCAGGATAGATCCGTATGTTTGTTCATGTAAACAAATCGTCTTTTAGGTTTTTTAACTCCAAATTGTGAAAGATTATCTTAGAAATATATCAAAGGATTGGTAGTTGGATCCTCTTATAAAGCTATTGGAGGCCAAAGATTTGGGAGAGATTAACTCAACCCTATTACATCATAGCTCCCTACTAAGTAAAAGGCTGGAGTTAATTGACGCAATGTTACTATTCTATACATATAGACAAATTCAGTTTATGATCATTATATTGTTTTCTCTTTGCAAACAGTTTTTGTTACAAAATTGGACTCAATGGATCACGATGATATGTTTAAGTGTTTGGCTTTGTTTGAGTTTTTGAATGGGCAATTGGATTTGATGAGAATGTTGATGTTGTTATACTTGTATGTATACACCAAACAACGCCGTAGAAGTGAAAATGCTAAAGGTAGTAGGGCATTGACAGTACCAAATAGGGAAGCCAATATATATAGGATTTTGCA
>JANZXP010000006.1:23462850-23478446 GCA_027576715.1 Erythroxylum flavicans
GAAGAATAGTGGAACACTCAGACGAACTCTGAGGACTGGACGTAGCCCACGGTTTGGGGTGAACCAGTATAAAAATCACATTGTCTATTCTCTACTCTTTACTTTAGTTTACTTTGTTGTTAAAACTTATAGAGAAGTAATTTTCTATTTAATTACGTAATAAGTTATGATATTCTTCTAATAATAAAGAGAAGTTCTTTTCGAGATTTTATATTAAAAAAGGAGGATACACCATTCAACCCCCACTTCTTGTGTATCTAGTTTCTTGAACGTAAAGTCTTTACTAATGTGTGATTTACTTCATGCACGAATACCTAAATGATTATAATAAAATACTTGCTGATTTAGCAAACCTTGATGTAAAAATTCCTGAGGAGGATAATGCACTACGTTTGTTAAATTCATTGCCTGATGATTATGATCATTTGACAATTACTTTATTGTATGGAAAATCTGAGGTGAAACTTGGTGAGGTTTCTGCAGTATTGGTGAATCATAAGTGTCGTAAGAAGGAACAGAAGACTCATAATTCACAAACTGTGGCACTAATTGCAAGGGGACGAACAGAAGAAAGAAAACATGGGAAATGGGAAAAATCTTGTTTAAGGTCACAAGGGAAGTTTTCTGCTAAAGATGAATATGCCTTTTGTTGCCAAAAGGTTCATTAGAAGAAAGACTGCCCCAAATTGAAGAACAAAGAGAAGGAGAAAGTAGGTTCTATAGCAAATGTTGCAAAATCTAGAAATGATGATTTTGAGTTTGGTTTGGCTAGTTCATCTACTGATGGTCACTCCAAGGAGTGGATTTTGCATTCAGGTTGCACCTATCGTATTTGTCCCATTCAGAAATGATTCTCTAGCTTCCAGGAGCTGGATGGTGGAGTTGTTTTGATGGAAATAATAATGCCTACAAAACATAAGGGATAGGAAAAATCTATTTGAAGATGCATGATGGAACAGTCAAAGAATTGAGTGATGTTCTATATGTACCAGATATGAAGAAGAATCTTATCTCATTGGGAGCATTGGAATCCAAGCGTATTAAGATCATTATGGAGGGTAGAGTTCTTAAAGCTATGTACGGGGCACTGGTGGTGATGAAAGCTACAAGATGAAATAACTTGTATTTATTATAGGAGAGTATAGTTATTGGTGAAGTAGCTGTCACTGAAGCTACTGACGCAGATAGCTCAGACACTACGAGAATATGGCATATGTGTCTTGGGCATGCCGGTGAAAAAGCGTTGCTAGGATTGGTAAAGCAAGGCTTATTGAAAGGTACAAAGGCATGTAAATTGGAATTTTGTGAACACTATGTGTTAGGTAAGCAAACTATAGTGAAATTTGGCACTGTTATTCACCACACTAAAGGCATTCTAGATTATTGATGTTTAGGGACCTTCTAAGAATGAATCTTGGGAGGTAATCATTATTTTTCTCCTTTATTGATGACTTCTCTAAAGAGTATGGGTGTACACCATGAAGCATAAAGATGAAGTGTTGAAGATATTCCTGAAGTGGAAAAAGATTATTGAAATACAAAGCGATCGAAAGATCAAGACTCTTAGATCAGACAATAGTTATAAATATAAGTCTGATCCTTTTTTGAAAGTTTGTCAAGATGAGGGTATTATGAGGCATTTCACAGTTTGGGAGACACCATAATAGAATGAGGTGGAAGAGTGCATGAACCTTACTTTACTTGAAAAAGTCTGGTGTATGATGTCTAATGTTGGTTTAGGTAAGGCGTTTTGGGCTGAGACAATTAATTATGTAAGCCATCTTATTATTCGATTACCTACCGTTGCGAATGAGGGCAAAACAACCATTGAGGTATGGTTTGGTAAACCTTGTACTGATTACAAGTATTTACACATATTTGGTTATCCTGCTTACTATGATGTCAGGGAAAGCAAGTTGGATTAAAGAGCAAAGAAAACTCTATTTATGGGCTTTAGCACTAGCGTGAAGGGATACCAACTCTGTGTCTAGATGAGAAGAAATTTGTTATAAGTAGAGATGTGACTTTTGATGAGGCTACTATAGTTAATCAAAACAAGCATGAAGGGGAAATTGAAGTGACCAAGACTATAAGTAGTTCAAAGCAGGTGGAGTCATTAACAACTCCAGTTGTTCCAGTAACGTCTGATGTTACAGACACTAGTCATACAGTTGATTCTGATGATGAGGACGAGGATAATGAAGAGAAGGTACCTACCCAAGAGCCTCCACAGTAACAAGATTCTATTGCAACCAGAAGATCAAGAAGGGAAATTCGAAAGCATACTCAGTTTACTGATATTGTGGTATATGCACTTCCTGTTATTGAAGATGATATTCCATCCACCTACAAAGAAGCAGTCAGGAGTTCAAAGAGAATGGAGTGGAAGAAATCTATAGATGAGGAGATGAAATATCATCATAAAAATAAGACTTGAAAGCTAGTTCAATCACTAAAAGGGAAGAAAGAAATTGGTTGTAAATGGGTGTATGCTAAGAAGATGGAATCTTTAGGAAAAGACAGTGTAAGATTTAAAGCCAGATTGGTAGCTAAAGGCTATGCTCAGAAGGAAGGCATTGACTACAACAAGGTATTCTCTCCTATAGTAAAATATTCTTCTATTCGTATGTTGTTGGCTTTGGTTGTGTAGTTTGACCTTGAGTTGGCTCAACTTGATGTCAAGACGGCGTGCTTACATAGTGATTTGGAGGAAGATATTTTTATGTCTCAATCAGACAGGTTTACGGTTACTGGCAAAGAAAACTAGGTTTGCAAATTGCAAAAATCATTGTATGGTTCGAAGCAGTCTCCAAGACAATGGTACAAGAGATTTGATAGGTTTATGATATAGCAGAAGTACACAAGAGGTCACTATGACCATTGTATATACTTTCGCAAGCTACAAGATGGAACCTTTATTTATCTACTTTTATATGTTGATGATATACTCATAACATGTAAGAGCAAAGTGGAGATTGAAAGATTGAAGATGCAACTGAGTAATGAATTTGAGATAAATGACTTGGGAGAAGCTGAGAAGATACTAGGTATGGAAATTGAAAAAGATAGAGTAAAAGGTAAGATTGGTCTTTGTCAAAAGGAGTATTTGAAGAAGGTACTACAACGTTTCAGGATGAATGAAAATTCAAAACTGGTTAGTACACCGCTTGCTCCTCATTTCAAACTTAGTGCTTCTATGTCTCCTAACACAAATGAGGAGAGTTATTACATGGTTCAAATTCCATATGTAAGTGATGTTGGTAGTTTAATGTATGCTATGGTGTGTACTAGGCCTGATATTTCATAAGAAGTTAGTATTGTCAATAGATACATGCATAATCCAGGAAAAGGGCATTGGCAAGCTGTAAAATGGATTCTACGATATATTTTGGGTACTGTAAATGTTGGTTTATTGTTTCAGCAAGATGAAATTACTAGTTAATGTGTTGTTGGGTATATGGATTCTGATTACGCAAGTGATTTGGACAAGTGTAGGTCTACTATAGGTTTTGTATTCACTCTTGCTGGAGGTCAAGTGAGTTAGAGATCAACTTTGCAATCTGCAGTTGCTTTGTTGACTATTGAGGAATGTATGGCAGTAACAGAAGCTATTAAAGAAGCCATCTAGCTTCAAGGGTTGTTTGATGACTTAGGGGTCTAATAGGACCATGTGGATGTTCATTGCAATAGTCAGAGCATTATTTATTTAGCAAAGAATCAAGTTCATCATATATGAACGACGCATATTAATGTGAGGTTCCATTTTGTTAGTGAGATTATTGGTGAGAGGGATATTCTTCTTCAAAAGATTGGGACCACCGACAATCCTGCTGAAATATTGACAAAACCAGTTTTGTTGCTTAAGTTTAAGCATTGCTTAGACTTGATTTATATTTGTAAAATTTGTTGATTGCCCCATAGGGGATTGAGAGATGACTATTGGGAGATCTACTTCGAGGGTTTGAGTTAAGGTAGAGATTGTTAATTATTGTCTCAAATAATTAGTCAAAAATGGAAACCATTTTCAGTGAATGCAACAAGTTGGCCAGCTGTACCTTATAGCTGGCCTTCACCCATTGGCTTCTTTATTAAAAGAGAAGCATGGAAGAGAAGAGAGAGCCACACCAAAAGGAGAAGGGGAGAGAAAATAGTAAGGAGCAATCCTGCAGAGAGAAGAAAATTCTCTCAAATTATCTTTTGTTGTGTATTTTTCAGTTTTCTCTTCCTAGTAAGAGTGTATGAGCTTGGGTTAATTTGGGTCTTTAGGAAATTTAGTCATAAAGACTATTGTATGTTCTCGTTGATTATAGTGAAATACTCCGTCTTCTCTAAACTAGACGTAGGCATTGTCGAACCAGTATAAATCTTGGCGTTCTTGTTGGTGTTGTGGTTTTGGTTACTTTTCTATCCTATCAATTGTTTTTTTATTTTTCACTCCAAATTAATTAACGTTTTTGCACAACATACTACTACTGCTTCGTCTATGTAAGCTTCGACGATTTTAAGTCACTCCTTTAATCTCTTCTCTGCTCCAACACCAAAACTCTTTTTCACTTGCCGTATAAAGCGAGGGTAAAGAATCCTCTATAAAGTAGCTTCAGTGGCTCTATTAAAAGCAATAGAGAAAGGTTTATTGGTAACTCTGACAAGAGTGTGAGACCACAAATGTTGTCAAAGGTCAAGCGAAGTAATAAATCCTACAAGTCCACAAAGATCTTGGTGAGATCCACTTCTTTTTTTGAGTTTATGAACGAATCCACGTTAACATTTAATAACTTCGTTAATTGTTCTGCCTAGTCAAGAATTTTTTCGAACGTTTTTCAAATGTTAGAGTTCACTTTAAACATTTTTTCTAATCGTTAGGATTCATTTTGAGCGGTCTGAAATGTTAAGGTTGAACTTATACTTAAGTGAAAATGTTAGGGGCTAAATTATCATTTTGGACTTCATATTTATGAAAATAAGGTTTTTAAGAAGAAGAAAAAGGTTGTTTGGATTTGAGCTCTAGGAATCGAATAAGCAGTTTTTGGCATACAGACAAGTTTTAAAGGTGTTTAGAAACTAAAATAAGATATACTTTTCTTGGTTATAAGGTTAATATAAGCTAAACCAAGAAAAGGCTTGTTTGGGATAAGATTAAGGTAATTTTAATAAAATTATTTTTCAAGCATACAATAATCTATTCTAAATTTGAATAAATTAAAATTTAAAATTATTTTAAATTTAAAATTAATTTCAAAATTATATTAATTAATTTCCTAATGTGATTAAGTTTAATAATTGGATTAATTCTTAAATTTAGATTTTAGAAAAGTTGTTTCTAAAATTAAAATTAATTATTTATAATTTGATTGAAATTAATTAATTATACTCCCTAAAATTAGAAAAATGTTTTCTTAAGTGATTGCAAAAGGTGTTTATTGATTAAATTTGTTTATTTCCATTTGATTAGAATAAATTAAATTTATTATTTTATTTATTTAAAAATTATTTTTCTTTATAAATAATCTTAAGTATCTTGATTTATTAGAAAAGATGTTTTCTTGATTAAATTTGAAAAGCCATTTTCATTAAATAAATAATATAAAGGGCTTTCTTAATTAAATTTAATAGTTTTTATTTAATTTTAAAAATTTCCTTTAATATTAAAAAATAGTTAGAGTAAAAACAATCAGCAAGTTAACTTTTAAAAAAGAGTTTTTCTAAATTATAATGAGTAAGAAGCATAATTTATTGAAAATTATTTTCAATCAATTTTGTGAAAGAAGTCAAGATATTTAGAAATAGTTTCCAATTGAATTTGATAATTTTATTAAAATAAAATAAACTTTTTGTTTGAAGTAGAAATTTTATTTATTTAGGAACCAATGAGTTTAATCTAATTTAATTTTCTAAAGAGTTTGAGATATTAGTTTAGATTATGAAGATCAATAACTAGGCTCAAAGCAAAGCTTGGTATTTTATGCATATAATTTGATTATGAGTACACGTTTGATATATATTAGATGTATGTTAAATTATATATTTTATATATCTGACATTGTTACTTGTAGTTTTATGTTTGATGAGACTATTTAAGATTAAATCTCTCCTTAAAATATTAAATACACATTGAAAGCTTGATTGCTATATTCCATTATTTAAGCATAAAACTATAGCTCTATTTAATGTAAGGCTTGTTAAGGGACTCAAAGACCTCTTTAACCCGAATATGTTTTATCTTAAATTAATAGGTCCTACTTAACTAAATTTGTATGATTTGGATGAGTGACTAATGATCATATGAATTTAAAGGCAAGGTTAGTAATAACATATAAGATATGTTTTGACAAGAGTTATCAACATATAAATCTATGACTCACATGATGTGATTGATAAAAGTCTTATCTACCTAATTTAAGTTTAGTTGGTTTGTTGAATAACTCAAGATCAACTAAATTTAAATGAAATTCTAGCCCATTAGAGAGATTAGAGTAATATTTCTGAATAATAATAAGGGTTATTATTTTGAATAAAATAGAATAAAATAGTAAGAGTTACCAATTACATGATTAAAGTCATAATCATATTCAATTATTATCACACACAATCTATTACTTTCTTTCCTGACATTTACATTTTGTTCTGAGTAGAAATTACGTTTGGATCATACACTAAATTAGTGAACCATATTTCTTGGACATTGGTTATGTTTAAGAAGAGTTTTAAAAGTCAAAAAGAAAGATTATATGTTCATAATGCAATTATGCTATTAATCCTTGTTAGCATGATGCAAGAGATTTACTTTGATGGAATTGTTCTACTCAATTTAGCCTCTTACAAGAATAAATATGGACCTCATTTAAAGGCATTTGCTTTAGTATGATATTAATTTTCATAAGAAGGAAATACGTGACTTTTTTGCTTATACAAAATATGATGGAGATCATATATATTTGTAGTTCATGCTTATGAATATTTGATACTAAATTTAGATTCAACATTATTAGAATGTTCAAGGTATAATAAGAAATAGAATGCTGAGCAAAAGTAATTGGTCCAAATTTATACAAATAATTTGTATGTATTAGGCTATAGAAGACTTATGCTTAACATAAGTGGTAAAAATACAAAGTTGGATAACTAAGACTATCATTTTATTCCATGTTGGTTAAATCAACATTATTATAAAGTTATATAAGGATATATGTATCCTTTTGATTACAAATCTATAAAACTTGTGATACTTATTAGATTGAAGAATGACCACACTAACTTTTGATGAATGGATGATGATGGTACTAAATTGTTAAATCTTATACATAAGATGTATGGGATATAGTAATAATTCATAAAAGCATGATACTTGTATTTCATTAGGTTACTAATGACTTTACATGGTATAGTCATATGTACTAAATTAAATAATGATTTAAAAATATGAATAGTTCAAAGTGTTTAAATTTAAGTAAAAATTAAGTATTGAGAATGTTGATCACTTTAGTGAAAGAGATTCTCTAATAAGCAGATTTATAACTAAATTCCGTAAGAGTATGGATTTGTGTAAGGAGAAAAATGTAATATGAGATATTATATGACGTAATATTATTTCTTTTATAACTATGCCTAGTATTACAATAACTTACCTTCAGTAGTTCCAATTATATCAATTAGGAAGGTTTCCTATTAGATATCAAATATTAATACTTTGAAAGAGTCAAAGTTAATGATTGTAGGATGTGGTGTTTTGCTAAAACATGTATTATTCAATAATTTTAGAATTAAATTGGATAATAGAAGTTTATGAGATATCTAAAAGGTTGGATATAATCTTACATATCCTATTGAATAAAATTTTTGTTTCAATGTATACTTATAAAAGAATAGTTCTTAAGATAAGTAGTAGGAGTAAGATAAATTTTGAAAAACTTCAAATCTCATGATGATACATCTAATTGGAACTTATGCTTTTATTGATAAATTTGATGTATAGTTAAAAGGCTACAAGATGTTAAAAGATTCACTTTCATGATAAACTTAAAGATTTTTTTTGGAGATGATTGTGAATTTATCATGTTTACAAGAAAGTTAGTGGGAATGTATTTGTTTTCTTTAATAGGAGTATGAAGAGACATATTACTTGTAGAGAGAACAATGATTCATATTTTCAACCCTTAAAATTATAATTTTCCAAGAAAAATTCATATTGGATATGAAAAGATAACAATTTAGTTATGTGAATTAGATTTATAAGGATATATATATATATATAATTTATTTATCTATTCTAATCCAATTATATAGATAATTTACTAAAGGAGTTTAGTATTTGAGGTATCTAACACTTGTGAAGTATTAAAGATTTCCATTATTCTATATATTAAATGATATTTGAGTTCAAGATTAAATGAATATTAACTTTATAAGTAAATCCTAATTAAGGTATATTTTACTTAATACTATTTTGAGATCGGAAAGATTTCAATGTGGCTTTACTTGATAATCAAACCATAATACATTTCTTATGTAGTGGAAATGATTAACTAGATCAAAAAGTTCTTTAATAAACATAGGATAGTTCCTTGCATTATTCAGATAATAATGTTCTGTAGATCATTTAGAGCCATTGCACATATGAAAGGAGTTAAAGTCTCATCAAATCTAAGTATGTATTTAGGTTGTTTCTCTTAATTATGATAATAATTGAGATGAAAATTATAAGATTTAAGAAAGTTCTCACCATAAAGAATCTTATAGATTTGTCTCACCAATCTAATGTCCCAATCGTAGCATGATCATTATATGGTGATATGGTATAAGATACTTGAAAGATTAACTTAGTGTAAGAGGGAGATTATTGGTTTAGACCATATAACCAATCAGTTAGTTGTGGTTTAGTAATATAATTATTTAAATGTATTCTTTATCTTACACATATTTCGATATATAAGATAAAGTCCATAGGGTAAATTTACATTGCAAATAAAATTATGATGAGATAATAACTATGAGATTCATATTGCATTTATGTATTATCCCTAAAGTGTTCTTAGTCATTGTTTTATTGAAACTAGACATTAATAGAGTGTAAAAAGACTAACATATTTTATGTTTCTTCCTTATGAAGGAAGTAGTTGATCTTATAGACTAAACTATAGAGATACTTAAATAAAAGTATGAGTGTTTGTTAGAGGACAAGTTTACTAAGCTGACCCCATATGAGAAATCCATTTGGAGCATTACTTATATGTCTATGAAAATTCTCATTATGATAATTGTATAAATGATCATTTAACTTGAGATCTCTAAAGTTATCTCATATAAGGAATGTTATGTTTTGATACTACTTATGACCTATTCTAATCAATGTTAGCCTAGCTAACAGTCATTCGATATAATATAATTATAAATAAGTTTTTGAGTGATCAATGTTGGATTTATCACCCTCAAGTAATTGGGGAGATTTTTTTTCTCGAATAATATTGATTCAATAATCATAGGCTAAAGTGGAATTATGCTTTGTAAATAGTTTGCAAATGTCATTTATAAAATAAATTACTAATAGTGGAGAATTAATATGATTGGACTCAAATTATGTGACGAAAGGATTAAATTATACCAAACAATCATGCACAAAAAATTTAGTTAAATTCACTTTGACATTCCTAAATATTTAAGTGGTTATGATGCCTTATTAGATGCCAATTTTAATTTATGGATAGAAGTTATTTAATTAGGAAATTAAAGATAAATTAAAGGAGTTTAATTTATCTAATCCTCAATATGATTTATATTTATAATTTATATCTATTGCCAACGTATTTGGGAACATATTAGGCTGCACATAAATAATGAGTTGAAGAAATAAAAGCCACTTTAATCAACTTAGACTTGATTATGAAGTTTGAAAAAATTTATAATTAAATATAAGATATTTAATAAATAAGCACCATATGACATATTGGATCTTATTTAAGCTCAATTAGTATCTAATTAGAATTAATTGTAATTATACTTAAAGTTCAATTGATATTATAATTTAATTTCAATTATAGAATTTAACTTCAATTAAATTACTAAAATATCTAAAACTAATTGTAAATAAATAAAGGCAAGAGTAGTTTCACATTGTTTTCTTTTTTTCACATTATTTTCTTTTCTTTTCTTTTTTGTTTCTCTTTCGTATTATAGCTCTTTAAAATATGTTTATATATATTTACTTACAAGAAATATAGAAGTTTTTAACTTATATATTTTACAATTTAGACCAAAGAATTGTTAGTAAGCTTGTATTAAATTATAAGTGAACCATATCTTCACTATTAGTTTTAAGTTACAACAATTTAAGGGTATCATTCCCTTATATGAGACTAATCCTATCTGAAATGAAATTGAGGAGAAAATAACAATGGTTAAACTAAGTTCTCAATCTCTTATCTTCTTTATTATTCATTGTATGATCTTTTTTTTATTAATCATTGAAACTTAGCATCATCAAATTAGTTGATGTTTATTAAAGTGGTGATACTTATATCAATCTTTACTAATGTAAAACCATGCCAAATTATTTCAAGATATTATATTCCTTCAAATTAAAACAAAACAACATATATAAATAGATAAGAAATTAGCACTTTTAATCACTTTAAAAGTCATTACTTAAGTTATTAAACTAATAAGTTTCAAGTAATCCATCTAAAAGGAACAAAACCAATAACAACAACAATCTAGTGAAAGTACCGCTTAATCAAAATCTAAAAGAAGGGGTTTTCTAAAAAAATAAAAAATTAAAAGGAGCCTTTTGCATAATTTCAAAGATCGAAGAGCTTTTTCATAATTTCTTAAACTACAAGGGAGGTTTGTGTTTGTTACCTTATAAGGAAAAAGATAAATAAGATGAAACCAATATATGTTACAACAAAGGCTTTTCTTGTGCTCTTTTCTTTTTCTTATTTAAAAAAACTAAAACTTAAATGTTGATTGAATCCAAGTTATCCATAAGCTTGTTGTTTATGTGTGAAATGACCCTAAATTAAGTTTTTCTTCTCCATTTCCCTTACGAAAGGTAAAGAAAATACTTCTTTTTTATTGAGAAATCAAAATAGGATTTGATCTAATGCGTAACTTAATAATTATAAAACTTTTTTTTATAATTTTATGAATGTTAAGATCAATTTGGCCAAGGATTTTCTAAATCAATACTAATTGAAAACAAAGGAATATTATCCCTAATCATGTTAGGGTGATGAATTATATATTTATCACTTAACTACCTCTGTATTTTTCATGTTATATCTAGTTATTACCAAATGAGCTATCCTTAATTAGAATAGCTCATAAGTAGTATCAAAAGATAACAATCCATATAGAAGATAACTTTAGAGATCTCAAGCTAAAGGATCACTTATACATTCATCACAAAAAGAATTTTCATAAACATATGATAGATGCACATTTGACTATATTTATACCTTATATTTGACACATTTTTCTTGATATTTTATACTTTAATTGTATATTTGGACTTAATTTACTCCCAGTGCATTTATAGGTTGTAAATGCCTTCATAGACTAAAAGGAGAAGAATTCAGATGAAAACATATCACAAAACGAAGATTTGAAGCAAAGAAGGGATACACTGCCATATCTATAGTTATGTAAGTCCCTTAGCCTGTGCAAAGTCATAAATTCTAGAGATTTTGTGTTATAAATGGTCTAGTACCCATCCATGTATCTCCCAATAACCCTAAAATTACTATAAAAAGATGTGAGTGAAGGAAAAATAGAGCGAGCAGACTTACAGAGGTGATTTTAGACGTAGAGATTGTTCAAACGGGGCGATATTTATCCAAAGATGTGGAAAATGTGAAGAAATCAATCAAACCTCTACCTTATGAGAACATTTGATAGAAAACAAAGGAGATTTATAATTATAAGCTCTTTGTTTTCCATTCGTTTTTCTCTTTTTTCCATTTGATTTCTTTTTATATCATGTGTAATTAAATATCTTTAGTGTCTAGGTGTGAAGAACCCTAGTTTATGCTATAATATATTGTAATTCATTTATTTAATGAAATTACTTTGACTAATTTATTGTGATTCCTTTATGTGTTTAATATATGTTCTAATAGATCCAAAATATTAGCACATTATCTTATTTCATAACATAGAGATTGATAAATCCTATTTATAATAAATCTACCTTAATTGAAAGGAGTTAATTGCAAACCTAGAGATAGGTCGACATAAATCCTTTAGATTAGGGTCAAACCTAATAGCATAATTCACAAATCGGTAAAGCAATCTTAGAACCTTTAACCTGAGTAATTAGCTTGATAAACCTAATATTAGTTGTTAGTATTCTTAAGTGAGTTATTAACATATGATATAAATTTCCACGATCCAATGGTCAATAAAATAATTGCATAATAAAAGGCTAATTAGATAAGGGTTTTAGGGGGATTCATCACCTAAGCACTAATTCCTTATATTGATTGTTTTCTAAGTGATTTCTTTATTCTCTGCTCAATATTATTTCCTACTCTATTTTAATTGATTGTGTTTTGTTTTCTTTATTAAAGCTAAAATCAAAGTTGTTGACTAGATAATAGGATAACAGTAACCACTAATATTCATTATCTTCATAGGATTATTATAATATCATATTTTCGATATATGTTTAGGGTTCGACCCTAGATTAAGTATTGCACATACCGACATAACATTAGCATTCTTACACGAGTATTGATATTTGTACACATTACAAGTTAGCATATGACTATAATGTGGATTATGAATTGATATGTATTGAATTTTATTATGATTAGATATCAATTGGTCAATTGAATTAAATGTTATGGATTGGAAAATTGATGAATTAAAATGTACATTTGGACAAAGAAAAATGCCAAGAGGTAGGATAAATTGATATATGAAAAAATAGGGTGATTAAGCCTAAAATTGAGTGATATTTGGCATAGTTAAATGTGTGACAAATGGACTAGTAATTAAATGACAATTAGACTAATGATTATGTGACAAGTGGACCAATCTTGGAGTGACATATGGAATGATTAGCAGGAGACAAATGGTAGCATTATGAATGGATTAGTGGCAGCTTAATTGTTGAATAAATCGTATGGCTTTGTAATTTGATGACACCTAGCTAACATGTTGAAGAGGCAAGATGAGTTTCTGCAGCTGCCTTCATTCTCCTTCACCACCGAAAACTTCCATGAGGTTTTTCTCTATAATTTGTCTTAACCGTAGCTAAGCTATTGCACAAAAATCACATGCTAACCCTTCAGAAATTATCCAAGGAATCAACTAAAAGTGATTTTCATATTGCTATCCAAAAACAATATGTTTTCTCTCAGAGTTCGAGATTGATCTTGCATGATTGGAGACTTGGTTTAATCTAAAGTTTTACGTTCAATTGGAAGTTTAATAGGTAAGTAAAAATCTAAGCTTTAAGGCATGTTAGATGGTGTGAGAATGATGCTTGAATTGGAATGAATTGCATGTAAGGTTGATGATGAAGTATGCTGGAATATGTTAAATGGAGTGTTTTCACTAAATAGGCATCTGTATTTTGGCCATATCTTGATCTGTACATATCCAAATAGGATGAATTTTAATTTATATTAAACTAGATACATATAGATACAACTTTCATAAAGGAATTGAATTTGAATTCTATCCTTAAGGGTTTTGAAATTTAGCTTGAAGTTGAGTTTTGATTACCATTATTGTGTGAGAATAGTCAGTAGTATTTTAGGTATAACTAGAGCAATAATGAACCAAATTGTATGAACTTTAGTTCATTAGAAACTTAACACATAGAGGAACAATTTTTTAGAAGAATATATTACCTAAAAACCTTAATTTCTATGTCAGAAAAGCCATACAACATTGACCCAAAACCTGTCATGAAAAAATTTAGAAAAAGTGCAGGAAAAGGATAGGCCACGATCGTGGCACCCATCCCACAATCGTGGACAGATGCAACAGCTTCTGTCACGATCTTGGGGAGGTACCCTACGATTGTGGGTAGTGTTTTTTCATGGAAAATGCTGATTTATGCAATGGTTGAACCAATTAAGGATGAGCTACTTAACTACGATTTATTTAGATTTAATTGGGACTTGAAATGAACCTAGATTGATGCTTGATAAGTTGATTAAAGTATTGGATAAGTTGAAGACGTTAATTAATGTTATACTTTAAGGAAAAGAATGTTTGACAACAATGCATCTAAGTTTGGACTTAAAGAGTGTTAAAGGAATGAGGATGCTCATATGAATCCAAATGTATTCCAAGAGTTATGCAAAATGCAATTGGGATTCTTAAATACGAATTGGGAATTATGTGAATACTTGTAATGCTAGAAAAGTGTTAATAAATGTATGGTGAATTGAGCATGATTAAATGTATTTAAGGTATTAACCTAAATGTAGACAAGACATATTCTAGTACAAAGTTTGAATGATAATGAATTGTGATTAAGGAAACATACCTAGGAAAGTCATTGAGCATCCATTGCACATGGCACATATATACGTGCATAATTAAATATGTATTTGATTGATCAAGTTAGTAATATGTACAATTTTGATAAATGTACTTAGACGCTTAAGAAATATGCCATCATTCCGACATTGTTGGACCATCTAGACAATAGCATATACGAGAGCGTATTGTGAGTTAATGTAACATCCTATCACTTGGATTAGGGTTTAAATGGTGATTATTAGAGATTAATTAGAAATTAGGAAGCATAACTCATGTTTATACAAAATGTGGCATATACATACATCACATTATTGATCTTGCACATTATAATTATTTGTACATGCATTCATTGACATTTTCCGGGTAATATTAATTGTTTAAAAAATGCAATTAAAAGGTGAATTGTCAATTATTTGTGTTAAAAATTTATTTGGAGACTATTAGTATTATTTCGAAATTTTTGGTGAATTTTAGGAAATTTCTAAAAATTTGGAATATTTTGGACTACGAAAAATATAGAAATATAAGAAAATGATAATTGTGGATAGAAAAGTACATTGGAGTGTATTAGAATTGATTTAGTAATTATGGTGATATTTTGGGTCTTTTGGAAATTTAAAGTATTTTGGATTAAAAAATGTAAAAAAAATAAAAAAAAGACCAATAGAAGTGTGAAAAATGGACTATGTATGGATTGACAAATGGACCTATTAATGTGTGACATGTGGATAATTGGCTGGGGGACAAGTGGTAGTATAATTAGTGGATAAATGTGACATATGCAAAGGTGACACATGTCAAGACACTAAAGTAACACCTAAGTTATGTTTCGGCCAAGAACATTTCTGCAGCTCCTTAGTTTGGTATCATCGAATCTTTCTTCTTGCTATTCGTCATTTAAACACTTATCTTCTGCATTTGTTTGGGTATTGTCCATCACCGAAAAAAAAACAAAACCATGCAAGTTCACTTTGTGTTTAGCTTTTGATTAGTACATCAACATCAAACCTTGTAACATCATCACTTCAACTCTTTGGGGTCTTCGGTTGTCATTCTCCTCCCCACATAACTTCTGAATTTTTGTTGCAACCAAGTAAGTGATGCTT
>JANZXP010000006.1:23478546-23496096 GCA_027576715.1 Erythroxylum flavicans
AAATTTCCAAATCGGAAATGTTTGTATATGGTTCTAGCAATGTAATGAAATTTTGACAAGTATTTTGTATTTGTAACAGGCCCAAATGGCTGTTGAGTTTTCTGATGATTGTATTACTATGATTGGAAATGTTTATGAAATAAAGTGGGCCCGATTTGGTTATTGATTTCCTCACTTTATATTTATGGTTTCAAAACAAATTTTGTATTAAAATTTGAATAACTGAGTGCTATAACATGCCACCCTCGTGGGGCACAGACTCGGATATCCCTCAGGATGTCGGGTAGGTGTCTTGTGGGAGTGGGGTGTTATAAATTAATACAAAGGATTTCTCTCCTAAATGCATGAAATCAAATGTGAGTCAATATAGTAGGATAAATCAATTAAATAATAATAAAGAACAAATAATTGAATCTTAATAAAATTGATGAATAAATTAAATTAAATTAAAATTACTACAAAATCCATCCTAAGGTTCATCAAATCCAAGTACCATAAATATTTAGTTCCTAATCATAAAAGACACAACATCAAAACTAATGGAAAAATAGAAAATTAAAAGAAATACTTTGAGATCTTTTTTAAACCTCATAAAATTCACTTTAGATCGATGAACATCCACCCAAATTTGTTTCCTTGCTCATTATTCATTCTCTTTTTCCCTTTAGTTTTGCCTTTTATAGTTCAAAATTTTTTGGGTGGAACATAAGCAAGTACACAGTCATGAACTGAGCCATAAACTTAAAAAATACAAGATTAAAATTAGAACCAAAATTGTGCTTGAACAAGGAGCTAAAAATGTGAACATGACTTATCAATATATAATACAGGTGTGAACCTCTTAACCACGAGCATGTAACACATCAACATACCTCAAACTCTTCAAACAAGACCATATAAGTTGGAAATTCAAAAATAATAAAGAATGCGGGTAAGTATATGGCTATGTACTAGGTTGTGTTCTTTCCTTACAGCTTCATAACTTAGTTAAATAGCTCAAATTTCTAAGTGAATTATGATTTGCAAACAAAATACAAACAAATTAATTACCATAAAAAATAAATACACTTAAATAAACAAGCAAAATGCACTAAATATAAACCTAAATGTAAACAATTAAGCACTTATCAAGTATTCACAAGTTTTTGCATGAGTAATTATATTATTATTTATTTTAACTTAATTTAAACTAAAACAAAGTTCATTGCAAACGCTTAAAAAAGTTAATATAATTTCCAATGATACTAAATAAAATAAAATTATGATATAATTAAAAATATAATTCAAATAAGGTTTAAAGTAAATTATAAAAATAATAAATTGAAAATAAATTATATAGTAGACAACATAATGCATCGGCTGAACCAAACATCAAATGAGCTTTTGATAAGTAAGTAAAGTGAAAGCAAGTAGAAAACTAAGGAAAAGTACTAAATATGTTTCTCCAACCTTCTTTTTTCTTTTATTTTTCTTAATTACATCTTATAGTCCGAGTAGAATAGTAGACACTTTTAAAGAACTTAAGAAAGAAAAAGGGAGGGGGAGGGGGAGAGAGAGAGAGAGTAATTATAACATTAATTTAAGGACAACTTCTTTACAAAAGTCATTTAACATTATGAAAAGAAGAAAAGAAAAGAAAAAACCATTTACAAAGCTAGAAGCCTATTCGATTAATATGACTCTAGTTAAAGTGTGATATTAAGTTAGGTGGTTGTGAAAAAAAGTGTAAATAAATAATGTCAATACCTTAAAAAGCCTCTCTATTACTTAAAGATGATAGAATACCTCAATACTTAAAAGCTACATAGGAAGATCTCAAATATCAATATCTAACATGTTTTTCAACAATAGCACTCTCGATTTGTGCAAATCTAGGATGGAAGACATCATCGTGACCATTTACCATTCAAAGATGCTTTTAACTTCAGTGATAAATATATCAAAAGCATATATACGCTAGAATTTTAGAAGAATATGGCGCAAAAAGAATATAACAAAAACTAATCCAATCCCATTATTGTAAAATAATAGTTTTTAAAGAGAAAAAAATTATTGATAGAGAATTTTAGATAAAATAGGAAACTCTAATTCAATTTAGGAAGAGTTTTAGATAAAATAGGAAAAGAATGAAAAAGATAGGGTCAAGTTTGAAACTAGAAATAAATAAGATAAAACAAGAAATTATTCAAAATCCTTGCAAAGAAGGATATTGGATAAGGAATGTCACCTGTTATTCAATATTCCATTATATCCATTTAGAAAGAAATCCAAAGAATGATGTTAGATAAGGCGTCATCATGTAATGTTCAATATGCAATTCTACTCACTTAGAAAGAAATATAGAGAAGCATGTTAGATAGGGTGAGATCTCATCCTCGTGAATATCCTACTATGTCCAAGAATTCAAATGCCTCATCATTCACCCCTAATTGAAAAAAAAATGACCTCGAGTTATCATTAGCATATCCAAGCTCCGTATCATGAATGTAAGGCAAGAGATCAGCAACATTAAAGGTTGGAGAGATATTGCCCATCCATGGCATTAGTTTAACAATGTGGATGATGCCTTTTATTTTCCTTTTAATTTTGAACTAACCATACTTCTTTCATTGTAACTTATGATGTCCTCTAGCAGTTCGGTTCTTGCTTAAGAAAACCATAACTTCATCTCCAACATTAAACACTTAAACTCTCCTATACGGATCAACCTTAGCCTTGTACTTCTCATTAGCTCTTTCAATCTTCTTCTGCACCTCCACTTGAATCTCTTGTGCATCTTCAACTAATTTTGCATCACTAGGAGAAATGTTAGAAGATTTAGGCAATTTAATAAGATCAAAAGCATGATTAGGTACCTTAGTGTAAACCACAGAATATGGTGTTCGACCAATGGCACTATGGACTACATTTTTATAGGCAAATTTGGCTTATCCAATTAAGAAATCCTAACTTTTTAATTTGTCACATAATATGCATCTTACCAAATTATCCAAAGTCCTATTCACCACTTCCTGTAGCCACCAGTTTATGGATTTGCAATGTTACTATATTTAAGTGAAGAATTAAATAAACCCCATAAAGTCCTCTAAATGTAACTAAAAAACTTAGTTTCATGATCAAAAGTAATGGATTTAGGAACATCTTGGAGTCTCATTACTTCTTTAAAGAATAGCTCGAGAATCGTTGTAGCGTCCACTATCTTCTTACAAGGAACAAAATGTGTCATTTTAGAAAATCTATCCATAACCATAAAGATAGAATCCATACCTCTTTATGTTCTTGGAAGTCCCAATACAAAGTCTATAAGCAAATCCTCTCAAATGGCATTAGGAACTAGCATTGGCATGTACGAACCAGCATTTGAAGCATATCCCCTTTAAGCTTGGCAAACTTAGCTCCTCTCTTTAATAGTAATAATGTCTTTCCTCATTTTTAGCTAATAATCTCTCTTTCTCACCTCTTCAAGAGTCTTATCTCTACGAATGTGACCAGTTAAGCCCCATCTATATAGTTCTCTGATCACCTTCTCCCTAAGTGAAGTTCTTGGAAAACAAAGTTGATTTCCTTTCATAAAAAACCCATCATGCACATAAAAATCATTATGAGACCTTTTCACCAAATACAAGTCTCATATCACTTCAAAATCTTCATCACTCGCATATAACTCCTTCAAATACATAAGACCCTTAACCTCCATACTCAAGGTCTTCACTATAGCTAACCTCCTACTCAATGCACAACAACCACATTACTCTTACACACCTTGTGCCTCAATTTATGTAGGAAACTTATCAATAAAATTTGACCATCTAGCATGCATATTTGTTCTCAATTTCCTTTGACTTCCCATATACTTTAAATTTTGATGATTAATGTAGCAAAATAAACTCTTTCCTAATTAAATAATATCCCCACATCTTCAAGGCTCTTACCTTCTCTTCATCCACGCTCACTTCATCTTTCCCCATAGCGAAACTAGGAACAATATATTTTTATACATGAAAGTGCACTTATTCAAATTAGTATACAATTTGTTTTCCCTCAAGACACCAAACACATTATGAAGTGATCTAAGCACTCCTCTTTTGACTTGTTATAGATAAGTATATCATCAAAGTACACAGCCACAAACTTACTTAAAAAAGGTTTAAGCACTTGATTTATCAACCTCACAAAAGTTCTAGGAGCATCAGTTAACCTAAAAAACTCATTAACCATTCATACAGCCTATCGTTAGTCCTAAATGCAATTTTCCACTCATCCCTAAGCCTAATTGGAATTTTATAATAACCACTCTTGAGATCAATCTTAGAAAAGATCATTGCTCCTCTTAATTGATCCAACTCACCTAACCTTAGGATAGGAATTTTGTACCCAATAGTAATCTTGTTAATGGATCAATTATCCACACATATGCTCCCTTTTTTAGGTGTAATTAAAGCAGGAACGACACATAAGCTCATACTCTCTCTAATATGCCCCTCTCCTAATTAACTCTTCTACTTTCTCCTTCAAGATCTCATTCTCCTTTGGACTCATATGGTAATAAGGTAAGTTAAGTAAACTAGCCCTAAGAGCCAAATTAATGTGGTGTTGGATATCTCTCATAGGAGGTAATCCATTAAGTAGCTCATTGAGTATTACATCTCTAAATTCTTCTAAAATTCGATTCCCTTCTAAAGTAATCTCATCTTCTCCCTTTTCACTCTTTTCTTCCTTTTTTGATATCAACAATTATGCCTCACTCGTTTCTTTCATCTCACTTACAAAACTTCCCTTATTATTTTCCAATTCTAATAATGGCTTCTTTATCCCACTAGGTTTGACGATTCTTTTTTCACCTATAGGTATTAACTTATAGTTTACACCATTCTTCACAAATCGATAAATATTCTCCCTACGCAAGTGATATGCATCCATATCATATTACCATGGTCTACCCATCAAAATTTGAAATATATCGATATAAATAACGTCACAATAATGTTCATATGAGTATTTACAAACAGAGAATGGCACCTTACACCTTTCCATGACATGAATATCACCAATGATTGTAATCTATGCATTGCTATAGGGTTAGGGTGAGGCTTGGTTGGTAACTTTAGCTTCTTAACCACTAATTTAAGATTGATATTTTCTTGGCTACTTCCATTAATGATCATCTCATAAAGATTTCCTTATAAAATGCCTCTATTGTGGAATAATTGGTGTCATTGTCAATCTTTATGCTCTTCTTTAGAAATCATCAATCTCCTAATAATTCCAATAAATCCATCTTCTCCTCCTTTGGGGTATTCATAATCATCTCCATCCAGTTTATAACAGTCTCCTCTTAGGATGGTTTCCTCATCATTGCTGAAATCATCAATTCTTATAAAAGGTGTTGAAATTTAAGGTTATACAGGGATAATTTCCCTTTCAGCTATTTCCCCAAATCTCCAGTTATTGTCAACTTACATTAATGTCTGCAATTATCCCATAACTATAGCCAACCGTTGTTCAATATTACAAATAGCTATCCTATGCTCTTCAATCTTCTCTAAATATCTGGCAATCCTTGAACCTCGTCATTATGATTATTTGTCATTATCAAAAATAATAAGCTTTATGATATTCAAAGCTCTAATACAACATGACGCAATGGGAATATAAACAAACACAATTCTAGTCCAAGAATTGTAAGATAAAATTCTCGAAGAAAAATAAATTTTACTTATAGAGAGGTCTGATCGAGGTATCGAGTCTTACAATTTATATCCCTCAATTACTGCAAGTGCATGGGTCATGAGTTGTAGTATTTGAAGGGTTGATCCTACAAGGAGGTAATCTAATCCTAGGTTAATTAAGGCTCAGAAATTTATAAAATGAAATGAAAAAAGAAACAAGAATATAAACACGGGAATTTGATTACAAGAATTCAACTTAAGAAATTAACACAAAACAAGAATTGAAATTGAGCAACACAAAAGGTCATTATGAAAATTAATTAAGAGAAATTATCAAGTTATGAGAGAGGGGATTCTACCTATTATTAATGCTAACCTAGCCAATTATGTGTTATCAGGGAGTTTTGGGCTATTGTAGGGGGAATTACTCTCTCTCGAGTTATAATATCATACCTTAAATCATTAAAACTAAATTATAGAATTTGCAATCTCTCAATTAAGAAAAGACCCATAATTAAAATTAAATCAGAAGCTCTCTACTAAATAGGATTTCTCTCTACCCAAAAACCGATATGATTAACTATATGGTCTATTGGATCGCCTAACTCTTATTAATCTAATACAATCATTTTTATCTGGCTCACCCTCTCAGTTTGTTACCGAAATATACAAAAATTGAAGTTAATCACAACACCCAATCAATAAAATAAAAAATTGACTATATTAACATTAAATCAAAGTAAAATCCTAGAGGAAGAGTTAGAACATTATAAACAATCCAAAACCCATCATCGTACAATCCATTTCAATCTTATACATTAAATGAACAAAAAAGAAATGGAAAGGAAATAGAACTTGGATCGGACAATCTAGGAAGGCAGCAGCGTCAGGAGACCACCTAATCTGAGAAATAGCAGCATCAGGACCCACTTCTTTTTCCTCTTCTTCTTCTTCTCTCTCTCTTGAACTTTCCAAAAGTGGCAAAATGTAGAAGCTCTCTTTTAGGGTTGCATTATGTTCCTTTTATACTCTTTTCTGATTAGGGCAACCCTAGGGCATTTTTCGGGTCCAAAAAGTCCCTCTAAAACTTAAAACCAGAAGTAGCCTCACGTTCTGCACGCAGGCCACAATCGTAGCTAAGATTTTGGCCTTATGTCACAATCGTGGCAGATTATGCCACAATTGTGGCTCGTTGCACCTACTTTCATGATCGTGACTTGCTAGCCACGATCGTGGCACTAGGTTAGCTCTTGGGTCTTCTCCGAATCTTATCCATTAGCAAACTCATCAAGGCACCTCAAATATATAAAATTGAAGCTCAAAAGCATGCTCTAACCCACAAAATGCTTAAAACACAAATATTTACTAACTAACACAATTCTAACCTAAACACGTACTAAACAATCAAATTAACAATTGAATACAAACTAAACTACCCACAAAAACAAAATGCAATCTACAACTATCAAGTTTTAAATAAAATAGGAAACTATAATTCAACTTAAGAATAGTTACAAAAAAAAGAAAAGATACAAAAAGATTAAGGTTTGAAATAAGAATCAAATAAGATAAAAAATAAGAAATTATTTAAAATCCTTGCAAATAAGGATGTTGGATAAGGTATGATCATATGTTATTCAATATTCCATTCTGTCAACTTAGAAGGAAATCTAGAGAAGGATGTTAGATAAGGCATGATTAAGTGCTATTCAATATACCATTATGCCCACTTAGAAAGAAATCTAGAGAAGGATATTAGATAAGAAGAGATCTCATGCTGGTGAATATACTATTATGTCCAAGAATTCAAATGCCTCATCATAATATATTAGAATAAACGTTAGGGAAAAAGATAAAGGCTAACTAAATTCCTTGTGTCTATTAATTATAAGATTTTGATGCTATAAGTTATAAGTAACTCATTTGATTAGCGAAAGTAATTCATTGAGACTAAGAAAATTAATGTTTGAATTGGTAGTAAAAAATGACAAAAAATGAATAACATGAATAAAATAGCAAGATCCTTTTACAAGTTTATGATCATCTCTTATAATCATTTCATCAAACACAATGATTGCATCTCCATAAACCCAAACTTATTATAATTATACACTAAAGATGAACCAAAAATAGGATTTCCCTAAAAAAATTCCATATTTTGCGGCCAAACTATGGACACACTTCCCCAAATTTACCTATAAAAGCTTGGAAAAAGTAGCCATAACTATGAGATACTTAAACTGACTGGGCAAGATGTTAGATAACCACATGGGAACATAATTTTTTTCCATTATCACTAAGCTAGGTACCTTAATACAACTTAAAGCATGAAATTCCTAACACCATATATTTGTGGTTGCACTTAACCATCATTAAAGCCTACCTAATATGAGAACTTGCATAAGTAACCCTATGACTTATTTAAAGATTCAACCTTCATGATCATATGATAAACCACTATATCCTATAAGAGTATAAATGGTTTTATACGATGAAATAAACTCTACTAATATAGCTATTCCTTATAAATAATTCAACGGTGAAGGAAAGCAAAGAACTTGAGTGCACTCACTTATCAAACTCTCTTGGATTTTTTTACTAAAAACTAATTAACAAACAAAAATCGTGTCTTAAAAAAATAAAAACCTAGTTTACCTTGTTTGCGCTACTTCAAATGGCCAAGTAAATCTTTAAGAGTTAACATTTTGTATGAAATAGTGTAATAAATTTAGACTTATCAAATATTTTTTAGGTTTTAAATTAGTATTGATTCCACAAGAATATATATAACACAAACACCAAAAAAGATTGAATTGAAATATAATTGAAATGTTGAAGAAAACTAATTAAAATAGGAGATGCATAGATTTCAAAATTAAAAGTAAAGAAGGGAGTTAAAAGAAGTATGCTCAAGGAATGGATCTAAAAGAAATATGATTAAAGAAGAAATTTAAAATAACTATGCAAATTCAAAAATCTCATATTTGGAAAACATTATGCATATTTTATAAAATCGACTCATTTATTAATGAGCTTATTTTTATATCAATAAATTATTAAAATGATCTAAACAAAAAGTTGATTAGTTCATAATAATTACAGTATAAGGGATGCAATTTGGCTTTCAAAACACGCCAGTTTCACATGAAACCAACAAAACAAACGACCGTCCAAAAACACCCCTCTTAAAACATAGCAAACACTACATATATTTACACCTCAATATTTTGTAAAAAGGTTTTAAGTAAGCTCTTACCATTATTTTTAGTTTGCGTTCGTTACTAAAATAGTATTTATCGCACCTTAAATAGGAGGTTTATTTAGATTTTTATGTAAAATATTAAAGTTAAAATTACACCTTTAATAAATATTTAAAAATGGTTAATTACTAAAAAAGCCTAAACTTTATACAATTTTGCAATTATAATTCGAACTTTAAAAAGTGACAATTAAGTACCAGAATTTTTAATTTTTCCCAAATATAGCTCGATGTTAGTATCTTTGTTAACGAAGTTGACGTGACAAGTCATGTTAGCTATATTATGATAAATGTAGGATGCCATGTATCATGCTAAATCCACATTAAATTTTAATAAAATTAAATTAAAAACAAAATACCCTAACCTACCCTTCTTTCCTCTTCTGCCACCCATTCAAAACCCTAAGTTAATTTTTCTTTATCTTTTTTAGAGTGATTTTGATAGAGTTTAAAGTCGCTCTTCTTTTTCTCCAAACATAGTCCCAAATTTCTTTTGTTTGAAAATTTTTCATTTTCTTTTCTCTTACTACCTTCTTTCTCTTGCTAAAAGTTCACAACCCATGGTGACTACCAAATCTCCGCCATGTACTTGGCCCATGGTCATTGATAGGCATGTCAACGGGCCGAGCTGGGCCTAGGCAGTCGATAGCCCACCCGGCCTAGCCTTAAAAAAATTTCGAGCTGGGCAGGCCTTAAATTTTTTATTTTAAGACAATTTTAAAAAGTTTTAGTTGTATTTTTTAAATTCATAAATTATAAATTATAACATAATTATTTATAGTAAAATATAAGATGAAATTACCCATAAATTATACAAAAATAATTATATAAAATAAAAGATATAAAATAAGAACCAATTTATATTTATTAAAAAATATAACAATGGTAATGTTGTCATAATTATTCTCTGTAAACAAGTCAATTTAAACTTTTTATTTTATTTTTCATATTTAGACAATATATAAATTATGCATATATATTTATATTAATCTTAAAATAAATTAATCACTTTATTAATCCTAATGTATCAATTCCAAAATAATATATAAGTATTTTTTAAAATTCATAAATTATAAATTACAAATTATAACATAGTCATTTATAGTAAATTGTAAGATGATCATGAAATTACCCATAAATTATAAAAAAATTATATAAAATAAAAGATATAAAATATGAACCAATTTATATTTATTAAAAATTTATAGCAATGATAATGTTGTCATAATTAATTAATTATTCCCTGTACAAACAAGTCAATTTAAACTTTTTATTTTATTTTTCATATTTAGACAATATATGCATTATGCATTTATGTATTTATATTAATCTAAAAATGAATTAATCACTTTATATTTATTAATCCTAATGTATCAATTCCAAATAAATATATAAGTATTTTTTAAAATTCATAAATTATAAATTACAACATAATCATTTATAGTAAAATGTAAGATGAAATTATCGGAGAGTACTTGTATCTTGTTGATGAAAGGAAACTCATTTACATTATTAGGTTCATGAATTGGGATGATATTGTTGTTATTGCTAAAGGAACTTAGGCCCATAACGTGTTCCATATTCGTATATTCGGAAGGTACAAGTTAGATTTGACGATTATGTTTAGAAAATTGAGGCTTATGAATAAATTGAAATGTGTAGAGAAACTAGTATAAAAGAATAGTCATTAGAATAAGTCAATGAGAATTTAAAGGAAATCAAATAAATGGAGAAAGTCAATCAAGAAAATAAATCAATCGGGAGATTGAAAAAAATATGGGATAATGTTACCCCATTTGAGTAACTAATTACTTAAGAATTTCGAGGACCAGATATGGGTGCATTGTGTCTTGGTGATATCTATTTGGGTGACAAATGCCCGACAATATACATAGCGTTAATGAATAAAGTGTCTCAATCTTACTTGGATAAATTGGTTACCATGATCATAGATGACATTTTGAGTTATACAGTATCTGGATAGGGCATATAGGTAGACTCAAAAGGGAAAGTGAAGGCATTGATGAAGTGAGAAACTCCATGGAATATATATGAGATCTGGAGTTTTCTAGACCTAGCTATATATTAGATACTACTAGAGATTGTCGAAGGGTTTTTACTAATCTTAGACCTTTGACAAAGTTTCTAAGGAAAAATGTGTCAATCATATAGACTGATGAATGTAAAAAGAATTTTGAAGAATTATAACATCGATGTTAATTATATCGTTTGGATTTGGAGATTATGTAGTATATAATGATGTTTTGCACCAGAGATTAAAATGCAATCTGTGGCAGCATAATAAAGTGATTTGGTATGCATAGAGACAATTAAAGTCTCATGAGGTCATTATTTGATTTATGATTTAGAATTTGCTACAATAGTAATTGCTTTGAGAGCTTGAAGACTTTATATGTATAATGAAACATTTTAGATATATTTATATAAATATATAGATCATTAAAGTTTGACGTAATTATTGAGTTTGAAAGAATTGAATATGAGACTAAGACAATGAATAGAGTTACTTGAAGATTATGATGTACAAATGAGTATTTCCCAATAAAGCTAGTGTAGTAATCTGATGCATTGAACAGAAAATTCAATAGCAGTGTAGCACAAATTTAGATATTGAGATTACCAAATCTAGTGCAATAAAGAGCATGGAATGTCGAGTTGAATTTTGTGCAAATCAAAGTATTATTAGCTATTAAACTTAAGATCAGTTTCATATGAAAGGATTAGAAAAAACCTAAGTGAGGATTCAAAATTTGTGAATCTTATTGAGGAATCGGAAATGAATTTGAATTTAGAGTAGAATTGGAAAAAATGATATTTTGTGATTGTAATAAAAAGTATCTGTACCCGATAAAGAATATTAAGTAAAGAGATTATTAGAGAAAGTGCAAATAATAACCTATGTTATCATCCTAGTAGGGATATGCTGAAACAACATTAGTGGCTAAGGATGTAAAATCAAGTGACTAAATGTTTGAATTACCCACAATCTTAAATGTTGGAGGTATGCTTAGAACTTATATTTTGGAGTTCTTAGGAACATAAGATCAATATACAGTTCAGATTGAATTAGATTATGAAAATCATTATCATAGAGGTATCAGTAGAACACCGTATAAGGCATTATATGATAGAATGAGTCATCTATCCTTATATTGAGATAAGAGAGGGCCTAAAAATGGTTGAAGACTAGAATTGAATCGAGATGCTGTTCATAAGTGAAATTGAACTGTACTAGAAATTAAGTGATGCAAGAAAGATAAATGATTTAGGTAGATCAACATCAAAGATATGGAATATAGAGAGATAGATAAATTGTTTCTGAAAGTACCACCTTGGCAAGGTGTGCTAAGGTTCATTAAAAAGGATAGCTAGGCTCGAATTGTATTGGTCCATATGAAGTTATTGAGAGCATAGGACCATTGACTTAAGTTAGTCTTACCAACAAAGATATATCAGATTTGCACTTTGTTACATGAGTATGTTTAGGAGATATTAGTATGATCTGATAGATGTATTATCGGCACAGGAAGTTAAACTTGCAAGTAATATGAGATATATTGAGGAATTAGTTAAGAAAGAAGGATATCCGAATAAGTAATTGAAAGACCAAGTGATTCCTTTGACTATAGTCAATTTGAAGAAATTATTCGAGTGATGAAGTTAAATGGGAAACGGAGGAGCATTTGAGGAAACAATACCCCTTCCTTTTTGATCAATTAGATAAGAATTTTGAAGACAAAATTTATTAAGGGGGAATTGTAACATCCCATTTCCATATTAAGGGTTAGAACCCTAAATTTCTGTAAACAAAAAATAACTATAAGAGATTAGAAAAATGCATTTCATACTCATGCATAATATTAGTATATACATATGTGAATTTGAGTGTTTTGCACACATTTCAATGAATATACATGCACTCATTTGACATTTTTCGGGTATTATTAATATTTAATGTGATTATAATGTGAATTATGGATTATGTATAATTATTGATTTAGAATTTTTGGTGAAATTTGGAATTTTCTGAAAATTTGTGTAATTTTTAGACTAGAAAAAATTCCAAGTGGCAGTACAATTGATGAATAGTAGCAGAAATAAGTGTCAGATGGCAGTAGAAATTTTGATGACTGACATTAGGATTTAATGACATATGTCATTGAAAATTAGGAGTTAATTAGATTAGAATTGAGAGACAAATGGACTAGCTATTTTAAAGGACCAAAGTAAGGCCATAAGAAAGTGACTTGTGGCAAGTGACAAGTGTCACTTTCCATGCCACTTATATTAACCCATGATGTTATCCTAAATGGCCATCTCTTTTTTCATTTTTGTTGGCAAAAAGCTTTCTTTTCTTCTTCTTCTTCTTCTCCTTCACGACTTTTGCTTCACTAAACTCCATTAATGTTGCACCTTGCTTTTATCCATCATTTATTACTTCCATTTTATTGTCTTCATCATCTTACCACAAGAAACCCCAATCTTTTCCTCCTTAAAATGAGATGATTGTGTGATGTGGGAGGCTAGGATTTCATGATGATTTTGAAGAAGCTTTGGATTAACAAGTTATACTTTGATCTTCATGGGTCGTTTGAAATGAATTAAATATGGTGTTTATTTTAAGATTTAATGACTATGAGAAAAGTGTTGAATATATGTGTGTAACATGGATGAATAATGGATATACCCATGTCTGAGTAATAGATTATGGAATATTATAATATTGGATTGATAAAGTAAATGGTGTATGAGAGTGTGCAAAAATGTAGATGAATGGGTGATGAACATATGTTGAAGTGTGGTTGATGAAATGAGCATATAATTGTCTTAATTTTACATATATGATTATCAATATTTCATAAGATGTTGTTGAGATGAGTTTGAAAGAGAAAGATCATTAAAGATGGTGTAGGAAAAAGTGCAGAAAAATTCGATAGATAATAGGGTTTATGTTCTGTTTTCTTGGTGTATTAACATGGATCTCTTTGGGTATTTTGGAGATGAACTAAAATGAGTCTAAATCTAAAGAAAGGGAGTAATGTGGTGTCTTGAAATGGGAAGAATTAAGGTGATAGTTAGAGATTAAATGAAAGTGGAAACGAAGTTGAACATGTGCAGAAAGTTGATGATGAATGTATATATATATATATATAGATATATATATATATATATGTTCTATTTTTAGTGTTCATGATTAATCATGGACTATGATTTGTTTATAGATGATATTGAGCTGAAATGGAGTTAAGAATGATGGGGAAATGATAAGTAGTTAAACTAGAAATGTTAGACCAAGCCTAAGGTGTTGAATGTATTGAGTAAAGAGTTAGAAATCTGGAAAATATGGATGCAATTGGATGATTTTGGGGCAAGAGACATAATTTTTGTTGTGGATGTTGGATTGAGGTCATTTAAGTATGCTTTTGAATAGGACTTCGATTTCTACAACTTCTATAAAGACTTCGGGGAATGATTTGCTGTCTAAAAGGTCAAATTTTCACATTTTTGTAGGTGTCCTGTGAATGTCCGCCCAATGGATGTGATGTCCCTTCAAAAGGACATGAGCAGGGTTGGAAAGCTGAAAACCCAAGAAGGTCCAACCAGCGGACATTTACTATCCATTTGGACTTAATTTAGGCTTGAATAGAGCTTGAATTGAACCTAGAATGATACTTGGATTAAGTGATTAAATGTGTGATATGTATAAAGTGATAATTTAGGTTATAACTTAATGAATTATTGATATCAAAATACCAAAGGTATGAGTATAATGAGAATGAAGATGTTCATATGATTGTAGTTATGATTCAAAGGAGATGAGTAATATGTAGTAAGTAAAAGTGAATGAGAATTGGGTATTATGAGAGCATATAATGTTAGAAAAGAAATGACAAGAATTTTGATTTATGATATCAAAATAACCAAGTGTTCTTGAGGTGTAAGCCTAAGAATAAACTAGACACATACAAAGGATAAGGATTGAATGATGAACTTAGAATGATCATGTACAAATGAAGTGTAAACATAAGTTCAAGTAGACGTATATGATTCATGAAATGAGAATGAACATAAAATGTGAATTTAGGTAATATACCTGGGATTGTCATTGAGCATGCACTATACATAACACATATACCTATGTATGTGATTGAATATTCATAAGATTATGCACTTAATAATGTGTGTGCAATATGTGTATTGCATGATGTTGAAATACAGGATAGAACGTCCGCATCTAGACATTTCCGGATCATAGAAACCAATGCTAATCTAGAGCGTACTGTGAGTCGACCTAGATGGTTTTATTTTCATTGTTTGTTCTATTTAAAATTTATGTATTGAATTACTACTGAATTTAAATGTGAATGTGATTAAGACAATACCGGGCATAAATAGTCCGAGGAGTTTGATAAATGTAAAAATCATTAGAAGTGCTCCTTGAATGTGAATTTGAATGAATAAGTAATACTCAACATTATTGTTGAATGCCGGACCAAATTCCAATGACAAATGTGAATGTGAAAGTGAAACTAAAATCAAGTGGCTAATTGAATATATGTGAATGTGATGCATTTCATTACATTAATACATTAACAGATAAAGGCTATTGTGACCAGAGTAGCCACCGAAAAAGAGCTTAAAGCTCATAAAGTGATTAAGAGCTAAAGGATTACTGTGTAAAATAAGTTTTGTATCCCCAACAGAAAATGGACGGTTATTAATGAACCCAGTATCCATAATAGATACGGGACAGTAACAGGCACTTGGTTACAACAATAACAATTGAAAGTGAGTTTCATGAGCATTTCATATACATGTGATACGTATGATTTAAAAGGTTGAAATAAGCAGTTTCAATGATTTCTAAATGTAAAATATGATTTAAGTGAATATGAAACGTATGCGACTTAACATGTTGAATTTATGAAGTGATGTGAATTTTATGAGTACATGAATTGATGTGTTATGTCATTGAGTGAGCCATCAAAGATGGTCCACTCACTAAGTTTGCAAAATTCAACCCAAAGAGGCTTAGAAAAGATTTCTAGTTAGATAAATTGGAGTCGAGCTACTGCATTTGAGTAAGAGATAGAGGTCGAGATCAATTGGCGTCTGCATATATTTTCTGTAAATTTAGTATTAAATATTATATTCTGCAAGCTTCATTTATTGTATAAATGAATTATGTTTGTAATAACAATTGTGATCAAATACATTTTGGTATTTGTAATGGGCCCAAAACATTATTGAAATTTCGACAATGTGTTTAATGTTTGATCAAATGTGAGTTTGTAATGACAATTATGATTATGATGTTTATGAAAAATGGGCTGATTTTGATTATTGGTTTTCAGTGTTAAGCGTGTGATGTCGTTCGAAGAAAAAGTTTCAATAAGTTTGATTATTTGACTGTTCTAGCATGCCACCCTAGTAGAGTATGTTCTCGAATGCCATCGGAGTGTTCGGGAATATACCCTATGAGAGTGGCGTGCTACAACATATACTTTCATGGACAAGAAGCATTCCTACTAGGATATAGTTTGGGGCCTCACAAAAATTTTCTTGACTTAATTTGTGGATTATCAATATAGAAATCAATTTAAGAGTTTTGTTCACTTTTTGTGAGAATTTTCTTTTAATTCTTTCGTAAGAACTTCATTTATGATCTTATCAAGGCAAATTGTAGCGACCAAAATCCTTGTAGCTTTGGTTCTAACAACAAGATTAGTTAGGATCTAGTTTTCTTCCTAGATTTAAAAACAATTTTAGAGTTCCGATTCCTTATGATTCGAGTTTTAGGTGGTGGTTTGTATTACACAACTTTATCGATATCTCAAAAAGCCATTAGAAAAATAGCTAGATATATAAACAAATTCTCTTTCTTCTTTCTCTCATCTTTCTCGCTCTACAAGCCTTATTAGGAGCAACATCTTTTACATCCATGAACAAAAGCACTCAAAATCTTATCAACTTCAAAGTCACCATCTTTTCATTCTTTTCTTTAAAATCTCATGTCTAACCAAAACCCGTATATTTTCTTTAGAGTTAATTGTAAAGAGAGTGGCAGAAAATTCTAATGAAGATTGCATGCTAGACGGAAGACAGTGAAGAAGAAGTAAAACTCAGAAAAAGATGAAAAGAATAATTTAAGAGTAAATAAGTCCTTTATAGACTTATTCAAGAAGAAGTAAAACTAAGAAAGAGATGAAAAGAATAATTTAAGAGTAAATAAGTCCTTTATAGACTTATTCAAATATTGAAAAAAAAAGACTTCACCCATATGAAGTGAGCCTTTTTTTATTACAAAAGGAAAAATAGAACAGAAACTAGCTCAAAGTTCTGGGATAAGCAACACCCTGCCTATCCTTTCGGGTGAATTCTGCTATTGCTGCTGGAATCTCCGGTAGCCAATGAAATCCTGGTCTGACAAGAAAGGCAAGTTTGGCCAGGCTATCTGCACTCTGATTCCCTTCCCTGTGTACGTGTTGAATCTGGACGTCCCAGGCTCTCCGCATTAAGGCGCGAGTATCCTGTACCAACGAAAAAAGAGACTCCGTCAGAGACATTTTCGAAGAGGATAGAATGTTGATGACCTCTAAT
>JANZXP010000006.1:23500700-23512470 GCA_027576715.1 Erythroxylum flavicans
CCCCCCCCCCCCCCCCCCCCCCCCCCCCCCCCCACGAACGATCTGAGCTTTGTTTATCAGAGGCAAAAGGATGTCATTTTGCCTATTCCTTTATTAACTTTTGGAAAATGACGTCGTTTGCCAAAATGTTGCCGCCCAGCCTGGCCATCTTGGCTCGCAGCCCGTAGCCTGCCCACGACCCTTGACTTGCGGCCCACGGCCTGTTATTTACGGATTGTGGCTCGACCTCCAAAACTACTGGCCAATTCCAATAAGCTCGTGGCCCGATTTGATCGGGCCAAACTTATTGACCACGGGCCGGGCCGGTTTTGACTACTTTAGTCATTGAAGAAAACCTCTATAATGTTTCTCTTAGTTCATAGTCTCGATTCTATTATTAACCATCATGACGTTGGGAGGAGGTATGGTTATGTTTGTCAATGTTGTTGATGAATTTAAAACTTTATGGAAGTGAAGTATATTAACAGGTATTCTCTAATAAGTTCCAAGGTTGAAGATTCATCTGAAGAACCCATTTAAAGCTTAACCAGTGATAGTTTAAAAATTTGAGTTCTTAGAGAGTGAGATTCAAAGGTTTCTTACGTATCATTAAAAACGTTTGATCTGGCTTGCCATATCAACTTCGATAATGGAGATATTAATGTCGGACTATATTTGAGAAAAATTGAAAGTTTGAGTATTTAATTGCTATTTTAAAATCCGAGCTATAATTGAAATATTAAGAAAAGTTTAGGATTTTTTATAATTACCCTTTTAAAAATTATTTTTGAGATTAAGATTGATCTACATTGTTTAGAGTACTAAAATTTTTTTAAAAATTTTTAAAGCATTATCAATATTATTTTAAAATGCTATATTATAGCAATTAATTTAAATTTTAAAAAATATTAGAACACAATTCTTATGCTTTGCCTAATGCTTCCCTACAATGGCATTTGGAGTTCACCGTCCATACGCTATTGGCAGAGTTACCCAGACCTTACTCTACGCTTCTTTACTAACTTCATTTAAAAAAATTTAAAGCATTAACATTATTCTTTAAAAATCCTATATTATAGCAATTAATTTAAATTTTAAAAAAAATATTAGAAGACAATTCTTACATTTTGCCTAAGGCCTGCTTGGTTAAGGGTTTCATAATAGAACGAGATGGAACGTAACACACAACCCCGGCCCTGAGCAGGGGCGAGCTGGGCTCCTGCCCAGGGCCCACTTTTTTTTATAAAAAAATTATATATATAATTTATTAAAAAAATTTTTAATTATTTTTTAATTAAAATGAGGGGCCCATATTTTCTTTTTTGCCTAGGACCTACAAAATTTCAGGACCGGCCCTGGTAACACACTTCCATCGTTTGGAAGGAAATTTTATAATAGAATATAATGAAATATGATAGAAGCAGAGGATTTCATATTACGTTCCGTTCCATCCTAAATAATAAAAATAAGAAACCTTCGATTCGGGAGTTTAGGATGGAACGTAAACTAATAAATATATACCATTTAATATACCCTTAATAATTTTTCGTAATATCAATTATTTCTCCTTACCTTAATAACAACTAACACATTTCTATATATTTATTAGTTTTGTCGTAATACTAATTATTTTTTGTAATACCATTACTTCTCCTTACTGTAATACTAATTATTTCTATATAAATAAATTATTTTTAAATATAAATAACATATAATAGAATAAAATAAAATTTAATATAATTAAATGTATTAAATAATTAATAATAATATTTTTATATAATTAATGATAAATTGTATATAATTAATAATAAAAAATAAAATTTTTATTATTTTAAAATAGAAATATATATAAAAATATTTTTTATTATTGTGAGTAATTTTTAATATATTTTCTATTTTAAAATAATAAAATTTTATTATTTTATTATTAAAGTCACGACTGTAATTTTTTAATTGAATATAATTTTTGTTTTAAAATCGTAACGTTAAATTTTCTGAAACAATCATTTTAAAATAAGCGGTATAATAATTATTTATTATATTACATTATATTTCACCTATTTTTTTTAAAAAAATATTTTATTATATTATATTTCATTATATTATAAATTGTTCTGGTCTATTTTATTATATTCTATTTCATTCTATTAATGAACTGAACGCTTCCCCGACGGAGTTCGGAGTTCACCGTCTAATACGGTACTGGCAGAGTTGCCCAGACCTTACTCTACGCTTCCCTACTAACTTCATTTCAAAAACCAAATGTAACAAAAACCTCCCTAAAACCTCACACCTGAGAGCCAAAGTACCAAAACAAAAAGAAATGGCAGGCTATTCAGTTGCTATTCAGGGACACATCATAACCACCACCACAACCGCCGCCACAAGGTCTCTTCGTTTGTGTCTTTCCCATAAAACCCTTAAAGCTCGCTTCTTTTCTTGTGTGACTGTGAGGTCCAACCTCCCTGTGCTGTCTAGGCCGCAATTGTTTTCAAGGTCTTTTGGGGTTATTAAGTGTTTTGATTGTGGTGGTGTTCGAGGGTTTTTGGATTGGAGGAAAGGTGATAACTTGGCGCTATTGCGTCTTCAGCAGAACTCCAATTATAGCCGGTTTGCTTACCAGGACCCTTCTAGTGATGATGATTCTGATGGAGAATTCGGCTCCACCCAGCAGTCAATGGTTCCTTTTGTTCTTTATTTTTGATTTGGTCATAGGAATCTGCTTTCATGTGACATTTGCTGCAATTTGACCTCTAGTTTAGCTTAATGCCTATGCGAAGAACTGTGGCAGTTGTGATTTTTATTGAGATTAGTGAATTCTTTGTCATGTTAGTATTTAAGTCAATCTATCAAAGAAGAGTGAATTTGGTACATAGGTGAGTGTTTGATTGCTAAGGTCTTGTTTGATGTATGTATGATCTATTATTAGGAGCTGGACAATCAAGTCAAATAAATATAATGGTCCAGAGGAAGTTGATAGTTTTACCTCTTTTCACTGTACATTCAGGGAAAACCTTGTGATATTTTCCAATAGTATCCTTGCTCTAACATATTCCCATTCATGACAACTTAAAGTTTTTCTCTCTACCTGTTTAAAGATTTTAAAACATTTCTAGTGATCAATCCAGTTTGAGTATATGGAAAGGTTTTGGCCATTACAGGAATTAATGCTTATTGCAGTAAAGATATTTAATTTCTTATTGAACCCAATATACAAGATGTTTAATCGGTGATATCATTTGGGGCTGCTGTTACTTCATGCTGAAAGTGTTGATGCAACATTTCTTCTTGTTGTTGATCTTTTATTACTGTGTTAGTATAAAAAGACCTAACTTCCTCGTACACATGATATTTGTTTGGTGTTGATTCTTGCTCCATAGACTGGTTCGACACTTGATAACATTGATGATTGGAAGTGGAAGTTGACCATGCTTCTGCGAAACAATGATGAGCAAGAAGTTGTCTCAAGAGAGAAAAAGGACAGACGTGATTTTGAGCACCTCTCAATCCTAGCAACTCGGATGGGCTTGCATAGGTTATTATACCATCTTCCAAGTAAAATATGCTTATAGGGTTATATTGCCTATTCTCAAAATGTAACTTGTTCTTTTCAGCCGACAATATTCTAGAGTTGTTGTCTTCAGTAAAGTTCCCCTGCCAAATTACAGACCTGATCTTGATGAAAAGCGTCCACAAAGAGAGGTAGTTCCCCCTGCTGAAATATGTGTCTCTATGCTGCAATGAAATTATAATGGTACTACAATTTATATCTAAAGAAGGGGATGATGGATACACCTTGAGCATTTTTAATCACTTTCTATGGTAAAAAGTTCCTATATTCATGGCTAAAACATTTGTTATTTAGCTACAGCTTGATTTTCTTTCTTAATTCTTGAGGTGTTGAATGTTCTGTTTACTTGGTTATCAACATTTTCCAATGATTTTTATCACCTACAGGTGTTGTTGCCTTTTGGACTGCAAAGAGAAGTAGATAGTCATCTTGGTGCTTATCTTTCCAAAAAGTCCATAATTAAGGGACGAAGTAATTCTCCGCCAAGATTGAGCAATGATGGAAATATGAACAATGCTGGAATTTACAAGCAGGTAGGCTTCGACATCCAGAATAATGTTGCCGTGGAGAAAATTATTCGGCGGAAAAGTTTGCAACTGCGCAATAAGCAACAAGAATGGCTGGTATGTTATGTGCTGACAAGTTCAACTACTTTAGATACCGTATGACTTAAAATCTTTTGTCTTTAACTTTAAATATGTTGTGTTTAAAAGTCTTTTGGTAAGTAAAGTGCTGTTAGAGAGTAAATATTTTACACTGGTATGCTTTTTAAATCTTAATGCCAACTTTCCTACAACATGCTTTGGAATTCTACCATTAGATAATGAAAATGCTGCTAAATTATGTCACATGATAGTGAAGAAAGCAAGTCTTGGTTTTCATGTTCCTTTGATAGATATGGAGAATTGTTTTGTAGTATCATCTTATCTTATTCCCTCATGGTTTATATTATTTACAATTAACAATGTAGCCTTAATTTAGTGGGATGAAGGATAAGAATTAAGTTGACAATATAGACAATAAAGGCTGAAATGTAGATTATGCTTGGATTCCTTATTAGATAGGAAGTAGTAGTAAGATAACTATGTTATTCTAGTTTTAGATATCTTATCCTATTTGCTTATGACTTAAAACTTATAGAAATTTTATTAGAGTAAGATTTAAATCTGTTAGGAACTCTTTCCTATTAGAATAAGGGTTTTAAGAACTTCTATATAATAATAGGTCCCTCAATTTTTTTCTACAAACTTGAGTTTTCAACTAGAAGGTTTAATGCTTTCTTCTACGAATTAGGAGTGATTCCTAGTTTCTTACTCTACATTGTTTGTGTTTCTCACTAAATTCCAGTAAATCTAACCTAAAATTTATTAAACCCTAAAATTCTAGTCTAAAATTTTCAACAACAAACCCCAAAATTCCATCTATACCCAATTTGAAATTTTAGCATTCTAAGCTTAAATCCAAACTTGAATGTTGATATTCCAGTAGCCTAATATTAGCCATATTTCCTAATTTTGTGATTTTTAGCTACTGGTTAATACTTGTATTTGCTATACACAGTTTGGTATCAGAAGGGCGTATAGAAAAATACTCAACAACCAAGAGCAAGATGGAATATTTTTGAATTGCGGAAAGATTTGACATTAATAACCCTTGATAACAAAGTGTTCCAAGAACTAGTCTAGAAAACAACATCAGATTTATAAGATCAGTATTTGTAACATTCTATGTCAAGAACGATTTCAAACAAGCTAAGGAGAATTGATGAAAAAAAACTTAAAAAAAGTCTATAGAAGAAATAAAAGAGGAAAAATTAGTCAACCAAAAGCCTTAATTTTGTAGGATGAAAGATATGAATTGAGTTGACATCAAAAACAATACGGATTGAAATTTAGATCATGTTTGGATTCCTTATTAGATAGGAAGTAGTAGTAAGATAACTATCTTATTCTAGTTTTAGATACGTTATCTGATTTGTTTATGACTTAAAACTTATGGAAATTTTATTAGAATAAGATTTAAATTTGTTAGGAACCTTCTCCTACTAGAATAAGGGTTTTAGATGCTTTCTTCTAAGAGTGAATCCTAGAACCTAGGAGTGATTTCCAGTTTCTTACTCTACATTGTTTGTGTTTCTGACCAAATCCCAGTAAACTTAACCTAAAATTCTAGCCATATTAAACCATACAATCTTAGTCTAAAATTTCTAACAACAAACCCTAAAATCTCAACTATATCTAATCTAAAATTTTAGCATTCCAAGTTGAAATCTAGACCTAAATTTTGATACTCCAATAGTCTAATATCAGCCATATTTTCTAATTTTGTGATTTTTGGCTACTAGTTAATACTTCTTCCATTTGTCCTACATCAATTTAGTATTAGACCTTTAGTTCACGATGGCAACACATAGCAGAAGGGAGTATAGAAAAATACTCAACAACCAAGAGCGAGATGAAATACTTTTGAGAATTATGGAAAGATTTGACATTAATGACCCTCGATCACAAAATGCTCCAAGAACTAGTCTAGAAAACAACATCCAATTTATAAGATTAGTATATGTCACATTCTACATCTAGGAAGACTTCATACAAGCTGTGGAGAATTGATGCCAACGAACTTAAAGTCTATAGAATGAAGAAAAGAGACAAAAATTAGTCAACCAAAAGCTTTAATTTGGTTGGATGAAGGATGGGAATTAAGTTGTCAACAGAGACAATAAGAGCTGAATTTTAGATTATACTTGGATTCCTTATTAGATAGGAAGTAGTAGTAAGATAAGTATGCTATTCTAGTTTTAAATATGTTATCATATTTGTTTATGACTTAACTTACAGAAATTTTATTAGAATAGGATTTAAATTTGTTAAGAACCCTTTCCTACTAGAATAAAGGTTTTAAGAACTTCTCTATAAATATGTGTACTCAGCTGTTCAATAATAATATACCATGAATCCTTTTTTTAAACTTGAGTTTTCAACTGGAAGGTATGATGCTTTCTTATAAGAGTGAATCTTAGACCTTAAGGTTGATTCCTTGTTTCCACTCTCTACTGTTTGTGTTTCTAACTAAATTCCAGCCAACCTAACCTAAAATTCGAGCCATATTAAACCCTAAAATCCTGGTCTAAAATTTTCAACATCAAACCCTAAAATCCCTGCTATACCTAATTTGAAATTTTAGCATTCCAAGCTGAAATCCCAGCTGTCTAATATTTGTCATATTTCCTATTTTGTGATTTTTAGCTGCTTGTTAATACTTCTTATGTTTGTCCTACATCAATGTTACTGTTTTTTCCCTGTAAAAGCTAGTTGATACAATTGGTTGTTGCCTCCCTCTTCCTTTTAATGTTTATAATGTTACTCTAAAATTGAATTCCTTAGTTTGTTGGGTAGTATCGTTTTGTTTAGTATTGTCTTATGTTATTTTGTTCCCTTCATGTTTTATATTATTTACAATCAACAATGGAGCTGCATGTACTTGTTACTATTTTTTTTCTAAAAGCTAGTTGATTGGATTGGTTATTTCCTCCTTCCTGTTACTCTTACTGGTTGTAATGTTATGTTCTCCTCAATGCAAATTTCTTAGTTTTATGTTTTATGAGTAGGAATTGGTCATTTACTTGTACTCATTATTGGATACTGAGTTTTATTTAATGCAATTTTCTTGATAAATGTTGATTCTTCTGCAGGACTCTTCTGAAGGACAACAAATGCTTGAATTTCGTAAAAGTCTTCCTGCATTTAAAGAAAGGGATATGCTACTGAAAACCATTTCTGAAAATCAAGTAAAATATGAATTTCTTTTGGTTATTAACCAAGACATTTTGCATCATTTGTTCATTTCAGGAAAAACCCTTTGCGGTTAGAATTTAACTTGCCAGAAGTTTCTCCAATTTGATAAGTTGCTTGCTTCAGTATTTTATTTTGTAGTTTCACAAAATGAGTATCATGGAACCACAACTCTTTGTAATGTATTGTTTTTGGATTATCCTTGACCCTTTGTATTCTAGTGTAATTACTTTTAATCAATCAAAACTTTAACTTTCATAAAAAAAAATGAGTATCATGTTGTAGTAATTTATATTGTTGGTCAACTGTGGATAGCAGAATTCACCAAATGAAAATTTAGTTACTGATACTAAAATGCCCATTTACTTGCGATACATACCATTATAGGGAATGTGATACTTTAATTATTAAATCACTAATATCTTCCAAACCAAATTCTGCATAGTTATGTCTCCAATATGCTTTTCCTTTTGGAGGAGCAGTGGTGGTGGATGCTTGTCGTGGAAATAGAATGAACCTTAAGGTCTTACCTTGTTAAATGATGGCAATATGGCTCATAATAGACTAATGCATATTGCAGGTAGTTGTTGTCTCTGGTGAAACTGGTTGTGGTAAGACCACTCAACTTCCTCAGTACATACTTGAATTTGAGATTGAAGCTGCTCGTGGAGCTGCGTGTAGTATTATATGCACTCAGCCTAGAAGAATATCTGCGATGGCTGTTTCTGAGAGAGTTGCTGCAGAACGAGGGGAGAACCTTGGAGAATCAGTTAATAATGGCGTTTATCTCATGATTCTTTGTTTGAAATAGGACTATTTTGGACTTAGGTTGATTGTATCATTTCCTTGTTGTTAAAAGGTTGGATACAAAGTAAGGTTGGAAGGAATGAAAGGGAGGGATACTCGACTTCTGTTCTGCACTACTGGTGTATTGTTGAGGAGATTACTTGTTGACAGAAATTTAAATGGTGTAACTCATGTCATTGTTGATGAAATTCATGAGCGAGGAATGAATGAAGGTGGTTTGAATCCCTATTTATTTGGTTATTGGTCAGTGAATGGATAATAACTATAAGTTGCTTCAATGTCAGACTTCCTTCTTATTGTTCTGCGAGATCTCCTTCCTCAAAGACCAGATTTGAGGCTGATTTTGATGAGTGCAACACTAAATGCGGAGCTTTTCTCTTCTTACTTTGGCGGTGCTCCAACCATCCATATTCCTGTAAGTTCTGATTAGCTAATTGCTCATCCTTCTCTGTTTTTTGAAGACAGTGGCTTATCCTTCATAATGTCGTTCCCAAAATTTTCAAGTAAGAAACGGACTCTTTTTCTCTTAATTTTGTGGAATCAGAGTCTAATTTATATCGAATTGTTTGAAATATCTATTTCTCTTCCTAATAGCTTTCTCAAAAGTTTGTGAACTTAAGTGCAACTCAATTTTGTGGCAATATTGACTTGTTAGCTTACATGTATAGTGCATATCTGATTGTTTTACTCTTGTATAATCTCATTGAATTGGCAACCACTTGACCTGTTACATATTCATTTAGGTTCCTATAAATTTTAAGGGAGAAATATTTCACTTGACTTTCTGATAACTAATTTAGTATTCCAGACTTTCTAATCATCTTCAACGCTTCATTGCTAGATTTTCTCTATTTATTAGTCAGTTATGGAGTAATTTTCTGTCAGAGTTCATACTTGTTACATGTAAATGAGAAAAATGAACAACACATTGGCTTTTTATAAACTAGGTTTACCAATTTTTAATAATTGGGCTATACAAGTTAAAAGTTAATACTACTATTCCAAAATAATACTATTGCATTGTAAGATACTTCCTATATTGGATACATAACATTAGAATATTAATTGTCCAACATACTTGGAATGCAGATGCTTCAATGTGATAGAAACTGCCTTAACCCTAGGAGTTTAGGAATATTCACTTCCTATTAATATCTTCAACAAAATGATAATAAGCTTTCCCAATCAGCGCGAACTATAAAATTCTCCCAACAAACTGATAGCAAGTTTGATCTATTAGTGCCAAAGTGAATTTCCATCAATTAGAGAACATTAATTTTAAAAGGCAAGTTGAAGCAAAATCTCCAAGATAATAAAAAACTTCCCAGGCAATCCAAAACAAAACTTTAAAAAAAAACTTGAAATTTTTTACAAAAGAATGAAACAAAAACCTTACAAACAAACAAGAAATAGAAACAATACTGTGACGATATTGATTGCAAGGGTACTGTTCACTATAAGTAGCACCATCCCACAAACAATGGTGTGAACTGTACCGCATTGGTACTAATCATGCCATACGACATGTTCTTTCTCTCTCTCTTTTTCTTTTCACTAGTTTTTATTTGCTCTTATACCTTGTAGTCTATAAAATAGATAATAGTATGACATTATTAATTAATTTTTAGTTTACCTGTTTCTAATAGTAGGGCTGTATGGAAAAAAACTAATATTCCAGTGTAGAATACTTATTATACGGGATACATAATAGTTTTATCGCATTTTAGCATTAAACTAATCCCTTTTGTTAATATTCTTTTCTGCCGAATTGTAGATATAGAATATATAATTTCCATTACCCAAAATTAGCTCTTTGTGGAGTTTTAAGGACATAGGAGTGTTGTTCATTATTATTTTGTAACTTATGCAATTATTAGCAACATGACCCTTTGCTGTTGGCTTTTGCGAAAAGGAGCTGTAATGACTCTTCCCCTTCCAATTTATATCAACTGCAAAAATCTTATCCCCAATGACTTTGTTATTCTCTCCGAGCCTCATATATTGGAAAACTGGTGAGCCAACGATCAAACCAACCATTCTTTAATTTTTAATTACTGGACAAATTGATCCTAGAAGGAGTTTGTGGGCTTCCTCAAATTTTAAAAGAATGTGATTGGAAAGGAACTGGTTAGGAATTTGATAAACCCAAAAATAACTGGATTGACCAGAAACAACGCAAGAATCTGGATCGCCAATCATCTAAATAATTCAATGAACTTATGATTATCAATTTTGCTAATATTCATTTGAAATATTTGAACATTGTGACTAATGTAATTAAAATTTAACCCATTGGTTGAATCACACACACACTAATTAAGGCAACAAGTGAAAATTGAATGTTTGGCAGACCCGTATTTGGTATATTTATAGTAACTATGGTTGAAAAAATGGGCTAGTGAAGCTTATGTGATTCTTTCTAAGTGCACATACTTCATGCCTCCAAATGGTTTTGGGGAAGGTAGATTACTAAAAAAGGGATCATCTTTCATTTTGTGATATGGAATAGATATTTGTTGTAGAGTTCTGTAGCTTTTTCATTGTTTTTTCTACAAGATCCCTTAGCATATCCTCTGTAATATAATAGAGATGGATCATCATAATTGTCAGGTTACAGTTACAGGTTTAACATGCTACCTTACATCTTCGATTCATCTTCATTAATGCACAAGATTGTCATTTCTTCATTAATTTTGTTGGTAATAATTGACTATATGCATTCCTTTTTGCTTCCTTTGTTGAATGGCTTGATATTCTGGATTTGTGCTTATTTTGTATAATTTATTTTTTGCTAATTCTTACTATAAAAAAAGAGATGATGGAAATTCTTGATCTCCTGGCATTGAACTTCATTTTTCCTTTCCCTCTTCTCCCTTTGGGGTTTGGGGCCTGGGGATGGCTTCTTGTGTCCGTTTTAGGGGTTTACCTACCCAGTTCGAGCACATTTTCTAGAGGATATTGTAGAGAAGACAGGATACCGACTGACTCAGTACAATCAGATTGATGATTATGGCCAAGAAAAGACATGGAAAATGCAGAAACAGGCACAAGCTTTCAAAAAGAGGAAGAGCCATATTGCCTCGTCTGTTGAGGTACCTTGTGAGGCTACCTAGTTCTTGTTGCATAATTTTGGGTGTTGACCAATCTATACATAGTTGTTAATGCTTTGACAGGATGCACTTGAAGCTGCTAACTTTAAGGGTTATAGCCCACGCACTCAGGAATCTTTGTCTTGTTGGAATCCTGACTCAATTGGTTTTAACCTTATTGAGCATGTTCTCTGTCACATAGTTAGAGGAGAAAGACCTGGAGCTGTATTAGTTTTTATGACTGGGTGGGATGACATAAACTCTTTAAAGGATCAATTACAGGCTCATCCAATCTTTGGTGATCCAAGCAGAGTATTGTTACTTGCATGCCACGGTTCAATGGCCAGCTCAGAACAGGTGATCTTTTGTTCATGTCTAATGCAGAAATTCTGAACAGATGTATATTATTCTTAGTATCTTGCTAGGTCAATACATAGGTATAAGTATATATAGAAATAAAGAGGGCTATTCTAGGAAACTAATATCTGTACATAATATCCTAACTGATCTGATTTGCTAACTTTTAGGAG
>JANZXP010000006.1:23516504-23539715 GCA_027576715.1 Erythroxylum flavicans
TCCAATAATCCTGCCTCTAACCTCATCAAACTCAACATTAAGTCCAATTAAGAACTTAAAAATTCGGTTATCCTCTACTGTTTTTCGAAAATAGTTACAGTCATCAGGAGCTTTCCATTCATAATCATTAAACAAATCTAAGTGTTGCCACAAACGTTTCAGGAAATTAAAGTACTCAGTAACACTTTCCTCACCTTGGTGGATCTCACCTAATTTGATAGTTAGTTCATACACTTAAGACTAGTTTCTCAAGTCAGAATACATATGATTCACGTTGTCTCATAGCTCCTAGCTGTGTGGTAACACTTACAGTTGTAGCTAATATCCTCCTCCATAGAATTTACCGGCCATGTCATAACCACAGAATTTTCAGCATCCCGTATTCCGTGTGTAGGATTATCAGTCGTAGGTTCCTTCTTGTCACCAGTTAAATATCCAATCTTACCTTTACCACGGATGTACATCCTAAACGATTGGGACCAGCGAAGAAAATTCTCTTCAGTCAGTCGTATAGTAGTGATCTGAATGGAATGAGAATTTGAGGTAGGATTGTGAGGAGGAGGTGTTTGAACAAATGGGGTTTAGGACTGTTCAGGTAAGCTCTGATACTATGCAGAAATTCTGAACAAATGTATATTATTCTCAATATCTTGCTAGGTCAATACATAGGTACAAGTATATGTAGAAAAAAAGAGGGCTATTCTAGGAAACTAATATATGTACATAATATCCTAATATCTGTACATAATATCCTAACTGATCTAATTTACTAACTTTTAGGAGTCAATAATATCTAGGAGATATCCAGCTGGATGTTTCCCAACATATAAGGATAAACATGTTACGCTGAATTTGCTAAAACTGAATCTACTCCATGTATAATATGAGATTGAACAAAGCTTCTTGGACTCCACTGCCAGCTGAGATGAAAGTATCTCATGTAGTTGTGGTATTTCTGAAGTAACCTTTTGCAGTATGAAATTAGTATGGGGTCCTTTTCAGTTTCATAGTTCATGGAATAGATTCTTTTGTAATGTTAGGTCAAGGATAGTGCTCTAGTTGTAGTTGCTTTTGGTGAGCAATACTTACCAGTAGTATACAAGTGAAAGACATCCTTTAATAACTCTTTTGTGGAAGGTTCACAATGGATCTTTCTGAACTTTAAATTCATAGGGACTCCACCGCAAATATTGTACAATGCTTGCTATTTTAAAATCACCAATGTCACAGAGTTGATCATTTTTTCCACTTAAAAATATTTGACGTTTTTTTCCTTATGTAAGCATATTTTATTGTTAGTATCATGTTTTTCTCCCGGAAGTAGATCTGGAGAACTGTCAGTCTGACATGATATTCATTTTTTTGTTCTTATTTCTTTTCACTGGTGTTGTCATACAGAGGTTAATATTTGATAAACCTGAAGATGGTGTGAGGAAGATTGTTTTGGCTACTAACATGGCAGAGACAAGTATTACCATCAATGATGTTGTTTTTGTGGTTGACTGTGGGAAGGCAAAGGAGACATCTTATGATGCACTGAATAATACCCCTTGCTTGTTGCCTTCCTGGATTTCAAAGGCTGCTGCCCGGCAGGTAGACCTACCTTCGCAATACAAATTATTTTTGTACCTTTGCTCCTTGGCTTATAATTTGTTAAGGATAATTGGGATGCCTTAGGATTGACTATTTAGAGTGAGTTTTACATTTATTATAGCTTTGATCTTTACCCTTGGTCTACAAGGGATGTCTCTTTTTCAGTCTAATTCACTCATGCATTAAGTGGTACTTTATCACCCTTGTGCTTGATACAGTAAGTTGAAAGAGTTAATTAAGCTTGGAAAAAATGAAATAATGAACTGGCTTCAAAGCATTGAGTAACTTTACAGACCAAAAGCAAGTTTCATTTGTATCTATGTGGGAGGGACTAAGATATTGACTCAATTCTCAGTTGGATTTGATAGGGCTGTTAATTATTGTCTTGCTTAATAAACATTCTCAGTAAATTAGATACACATGACACCAATGGCGTTTCTTAAATTAGTAGATATCTTAAAGTTTCAGCACTTGCATCATTCCCATGTTCAGTACAGTGGAATTAGCATTTTTCATTGACTTTCAGCTAAACATTACACTAAGAAGTGCAATGACATAATTTATATTATTCTTGCTGCAGGACCAAATTTTTTATGTCAGTTACTGCACTCCAACTTTATTATTTTGGTATATCTAGTAGGAATAGGATATTAGACAAGTTTGAGACACGAAAAATAACTACTGCTTGTGTTCCAGTTTGAGGATTAGCTAATTATTATTAGCTAATAGGGTTTTAAATTAGTATGTTTTATTTAGTTCTCAAGCCTTTTGTATAATGCTCAGTATGAAAGAAGTAATTGATTTCTTGCAAATTTAGCTGCCAGATCCACTTTATACCATGTATTGACTTATATCATGCTTAAAACAAAGATTTTGCTTCCTAGAGGGCCAATGCTGTAGTTTGCTTTCTAAAATTTTAATTTCTTTCCTAGTTCTGTAATATAAAATTGGACTTCTGATTCAGAGAAGAGGAAGAGCTGGTCGTGTTCAACCTGGCGAATGTTATCACCTTTATCCTAAATGTGTGTACGAAGCTTTCTCTGATTATCAATTACCAGAACTTTTGAGGACGCCTTTGCAGTCTTTGTGTTTGCAAATCAAAAGCCTCCAACTTGGAAGTATTTCGGACTTCTTGTCTAGAGCCTTGCAGCCTCCAGAACCTTTATCGGTAATTCCTTTTGGAGTTTATTTTCATGGACTGCTCCCCTTTGGAGTTTATTTTCATGAAATGTGCAAATTTATAAAGCTTGCTAACATTGCATTCTTTTCACTTGCTATGGAGTTGAAATGTGAATCATATCAGGAATCTTTTGCTATTTTAGCATCTTTAATTTTTCTATGCTTCTTTGCTGTATTTTTTAATTCATCTTGTTTTTTTTTAGGTTCAAAATGCTGTTGAGTACTTAAAGGTGATTGGAGCTCTTGATGAAAGTGAAAATCTGACAGTTCTTGGTACATCAGTTTTTTCTTGCTCTTTAGTGATCTTCATATGGTGTAATACTTTAGGATCTGAATTTTAAAGCAGGATTGTTTGCTTTTATAGGACGCCACTTGTCAGTGCTTCCAGTTGAACCAAAGCTTGGGAAAATGCTCATATATGGGGTTGTTTTTAATTGTCTTGATCCAATAATGACTGTTGTTGCTGGTCTTAGTGTGAGAGATCCTTTCTTGATGCCATTTGACAAGAAGGATGTAAGTTTTATTTTCTTACTTTATTGTCTCCAAAGTAAAGATATTACCTTATTGTACCAAGTGTGACATAAAAGTTATATGAATTTGAGACAAAATATTTGTTGACGATGACACAAGAAAAAAAGAAATTCTGTATAAGGAGGGTTAGCGTGTTTCAATTGACAGAGGGTGCACATAGAAATCTTCTTTGTTTCTACTGTGAAGAGAATGTACAATTTAAATTTCTTTGTCATATTAATCAATCATGTTGTTCCCAGAAAAGTCAGGTTTATAAGGATAAATATCTAAAAATGTGAATGTATATACACTATGATCGTGCATGCATGTATCCTGGTGTGGGGTGGAGTTAAGAGTCAATACTCAATAGAAATTATCTAATGATATGTGATGGACTATTAAACATAAGATGGTGGTGATATGCGATGGACTATTAGCCATAGACGGCGGTTCTGTATTGGACTTTATTTTATCTTGTTTGTCTATTGATTTCTTAAACTTTTAATATTGAATTTTGGAACTGATGTCATCAAGAATTAACTTTATAAAACAAGGGAGCAAACTGGACTCTGGTCATATGTCTGTATTTATATATGTCTAAGCATAAATTTTCTTCCTGTCTTGGCAGCTTGCAGAGTCTGCAAAAGCACAATTCTCTGCCCAGGATTACAGTGACCATCTTGCTCTTATTCGAGCCTATGATGGTTGGAAAGCTTCCGAAGCACAACAATCTGGGTACGAATACTGCTGGAAAAATTTTCTTTCTGCCCAGACTCTGAAAGCCATTGATTCTCTTCGGAAGCAATTCTTTTACTTGCTGAAGGATACTGGTCTAATTGATCAGAGGACTGAAAATTGCAATACATGGAGCCATGACGAGCATCTTATCCGTGCGGTTATCTGTGCTGGCTTGTTCCCAGGGATCTGTTCTGTTGTGGTAAGTCCAATTTTTCATACTTCAATTTTTTCCCTATGCATTTATGTTCTCCTTTGAATATGTTATGGTAAACTGGTCATGAAATGTCCTTGTCCTATCCTTATTTTCTCCTTAAAACATCTTATTCTGTGCTTCTGTGTCACATGTTTGTTATAATTTTAAACTTTTCTGAAGCGCTGGAGGTAGTCAGGGAGCACCCTGACATTAATTCATGCAGTAGAAGTGTATAATGGTGAAGTTGTTCTTGAGTGTTTCATTACTAATAAGAAGGAAAGGTGACAGTTGTTTTAAATTTTCTATTGATTGGGAATTAAGGATAAATCTCCTATGGCTAAACTTATTCTCTTCTCCTGGAGTGATACGTAATCTTTTATGATCATATGTACAGAACAAGGAGAAGTCAATAGGACTGAAAACAATGGAGGATGGTCAGGTACTTCTGTACTCGGTAAGTTTCTTAATCTTTAGACTTGGTGTCCATGAATGTTCTATGCTAACTAATGATTAAAAAATCCAACCGGTTTGTCTAGTTCAACCACAAAAATCTTGAGCTGTCTAATTTTTCGGTTCGGTTAACTTTTTGGTTTGATCTTGTTATTAAAAACTAATCAATTTATTAATTAATTGGTCAATTTTTATTATAAATTAAAATTAATTAATTAATTTTTATTTAATATTTTTTCAATTAACCTTTAAAATTTTCAATAGGTAAGGACAATATTTTTCAATCATATTTTAAAATCTTTAATTTTATTTAATCTTTAGCTAATTTTATGACGATCTAATAACGATTGAATCTTTTGAATCTTAAACTTTTTGTCATACTAGTTTAATTTTTGATTCTGTTTTTAAAACATTGATGCTGTCAGATTTTACACTCCTTTTAAAATCTTGACTTTTGTGATTTGTTTTACTGATAATGGATTGCAACCTACAGAATTCTGTAAATGGTGCGGTATCAAAAATTCCTTTTCCATGGTTAGTCTTCAATGAAAAGGTCAAAGTGAACACCGTATTTCTCAGGGATTCAACTGGTATATCTGACTCTGTGCTGCTGTTATTTGGAGGAAAGATTTTGAGTGGTGGGCTAGTAAGTTCAAACTTCTTATGCTCATCTGCTTGATTACTTTTTTGAAGCGGATGCTTTTGAATGTACTTTTCAGTTATTTCCAGTGCACTTATTTGTGGTTTTTATAGGATGGACACCTAAAAATGTTGGGTGGATATTTGGAATTCTTCATGAAACCTGCAATAGCCGATATGTACTTGAGCCTAAAGAAAGAGCTTGAAGAACTTATTCAGGAGAAAGTAAGTTTCTAATCTTTTGGGAAAGCTGTTTATTTGGCATTTGATGTTTTAACCCACTGGACGTGAATCTCTTGGAGCTTAATTGTCTTTCTCTTCCCTATGTTTTTTTTTTTTTTGTCTATGTATCGGTGCGAATGAACTTAGCTCCAGATTTGAGTTACTAATATATTATTTATTTCTTCTTCTCCTGCCGTATACTCATTTTACAGCTTCTGAATCCAACGCTAGAAGTGCAGTCATATGAGCAGCTATTAATGGCGATAAGGTTGCTGGTTTCAGAGGATCAATGCGAAGGTAGATTCGTTTTCGGTCGCCAGTCGCCATCACACTCAAAAAAGGCAATGAAAGAGGGACTACCAAGCAAAGTTGGTGATGCTAACTCTAAGAATGAACTTCAGACTTTACTTGCTAGGGCAGGGCATGGAGCACCTACATACAAGACAAAGCAATTGAAAAATAACCAGTTTCGTTCCACTGTGTGCTTTAACGGTTTGGACTTTGTGGGGCAGCCATGCAGCAGTAAGAAACTTGCTGAAAAAGATGCAGCAGCTGAGGCTCTTCTGTGGTTGAAGGGTGAGACGAAATCATCTGCCAAACATGTTGATCATGCTTCACTTCTTCTGAAAAAGATCAAGAACAAAACTGGAAGCAGGACTCCAGTTCATGGTGGTAAATGGAGTTAGGTTGACTGTGCTTTGTTTGTTAAGGAAGAAGACTGCTACCCGCCCTTGTGGATCTTTTTGATTGGGATGTTTTTTAACCTTCTGTGGTCAGACCTCAGAGAACATTATGGTGACCTTGTGGCCTAAATTACTCATGAAGGAAAGCATCAAATCTTCAAACCAATAAGGAGTAAATCAATCAGATACACAATTTGAGCTTCTTGTCGGTGCTTTCCGAATTCTTGGTGAGGTCCTAAGAGATAGTAAGTTTCATAGGCAGAAGCTTCAAATTTTAATCAGCTGAATTGAAGATTGAAAGTGAATTGTCTAGATTTGGACTCATCTGAAAGGCTTTTACCCTTGCGAAGTTTTTGCTATCTCAAGCCTGTTCTGCCACTTCACATTTTAAACATGATAGTGGACTGAAAAGCTAATATTATGACTCAGACAAGAAACTATAAGCATGGTGGAATTCATCTGTAAAGTGAGAAAATGACATTTACTTTTTCAATATTCATTTATCGAGCTATGTAAATTGCTGATGGCTTGTGGATATCTGCAGAGGTTAAATCTTTGGTGGATTGTACAATTGATAGGTATATGGGTTTCAGAGTATATGGGCTTCAGAAAAGTGTCGACAAGATTACTTTTGTGACACCAAAGGTGCTGAACACATATTTGATGTTGGAATTTTTTTGTCACAATTTGGTAAGAGCTCATAAGACAATCAATCTAGGAATATGGTGTCTTTATGACTGATTATATTGGCATGAAGATTAGGTTCATGAGATTCCATATCTGATGATCACAGATAATGGCAGTCGCATTTTTGACAATTCTCCTTGCTCTTATTAGTGGTTTATATAGTGGCTTGACATGGCTTTCTTGTTGTGGAAGTCCAGAGGGTTGCCTGGGCTTTATTGTCTTCTCTAGTAATTGTCTGTTCAGGTGCAGTATATGTTCTAAGTTGGAAATTCATACACGGCGACAGGTATTTTGTTTCCTGTTTTCTGAGGTATAGTTTTGGTACTATAACCAAGAAAATGAACAGATTTCTCGGCTATGATTGCTTGCTTACTGTCGGTTTTCATAGTTGTTTATATTTGTTTTTGTGTTTCTTATTGGAATGCATATATATCTGAAAGTGATTGATAGAACTTGTAAATGGGATCTATGAACAAACTTACTGTTGACGTAAATATCAGATTTGTTCCTCTATTTCTGAATTATTTGGTTTTGGGTTTTTGATCTCTACTTGCTAGCTTAGGATTTAGGCCTTACCTTATATGGAGCTATATTCTTTCCCCTTACGTAGTAGTAGTAGTACTAGTTGCTAAAGAAGTGAACAACTTTGAGCTTGGTTCTTCTTCTAGTTCAATCTCTTTCTTCCTCTCTTAATTGTCTCATTTGAATTTTAATCTCAATATTTGATGTCTAACCCTGGACACCACACCATCTAAGCGATCTTCGGTTGTTCCATCAAAATGCTTGTGTTCAAGAAAGTTAATCAAGTGAATTGTGCAAATATTGTCCTTTATGATGAATTGTCACGGTGAAGTAGAATATGTCTTTCATTTGTTCCATCTGTACGTGTACGGATAGTAATATGATGAAGTTTCTTCTGGTTGGGGCATGGCCTGCAAAGTAGTTCGATCATTGTAAAGTTTGAGATTGAAGCCCCCTTCTTTCATTATCCTACTTTTGGGCCTTTTCTTCGATAACTCGGTCTATGTCCTTTCCTGTTATTTGACTTCAAAGACTCGGCTAGATTTTTTATTAACATGTACCGAATTACAATTAAAATTGCATTACGTACAAAATATTATGCGAGGGATTTGAAATGAGAAAATTTCAGTTGGACTTATATACTGTCTTGATTAATTTATGAAAACTAATATAAATTGTAGTTTGCAATTTTAAGTGAAATCGACTGACTTAAATGGGATTGAATGTCAAGGAATTTAATCAAAGTTTGTTGACCAACCACATGAAGCGTGGTTTGAAAATTGAAAAGCCTTCTAAATTCTGGTTTTGCTACTGAAAACTCAAATCATATATGGTTTAGGTTGGATTCAATTATTGGTTTTGGCCTTGAGTAGAATTTAGAACCGCGATACTGAGAGTTGCATGCCAACTTGAAACATTATTGGTGTAGAGTTTATTTTACAGACCTAGAAGAAAGAGATTGGCAGTCGTTTATAAGATACGTGTCTTTTGACTAATTAATGTACCTGAAATCATCCAGCGCCTTTTTCCTTTTCTTGGTGAGAGCAGTTAATTGTACGCAAAGAAGAAATATGCATCATCCCCATCAACCGACACGATCATTTGGCTACATGTGTGAATTATAGTATGCAGGATCTAACGGAAAAATAGAAGAACAAAAATTGTCCAGAAGCACATTTATTTTCCAAAAATGAAGTTTGGAAGGAAGAATATTAAATTAGATGCCCGGAAGGAGAGTTTTGTCTCCTCAGGAAATGCAATTCACGACGATTCGTGCAGAAGCTCTATTGCTTTTATCAAAGTGGATCTAAACCTGTTCAGATCAAGCTTTACATTTTGCTTGTCCATGTATATCGACTTAAATGCAAGCCAACCCTGTTTTTGAATCACTTTCGGGTCTCTTAAAACCACATGGTCTGTTGGATATTGCTGTATCAAAGTGCTCTCTTCCACCTTTATCTTGTACTCCAAGTACCTTAAGTTCATTTGTTTCGAAGGCTCTTCGAAGAAATGTTTTGAAACCCACTCTGCTCCTCCAAATGGGACTACTTGTATCAATATTGCATTTTCAGGAAGGAAGAGAATGTTGGTTAGACCAGCTCCATGAACACCCAGCACAACATCACAGGAATTAATGATTTTTGCAAATCCTGACAGGTTGGCGTCGGCTTCTGCCACAACTACATTGAATCCCAATTTTTTAGCCATTCTAGCAATGTCACCAACATTTGTAAAAGCTCGCGATTTCTTTCGTGAAATAATTAATAATCTTGGCCTTTTCTTCTGAGCATCCTTGATTTTGATTGCACTAGCTTTCTTCAAGGAATATGAGCTTCTTAAGAACTCCCTGAAGTCCTTCATAGAATAGCTTGATATTGAAGGGTCAACGTGGAGCTCCTTTTTGGTTAGGCGTTTGAGGCCAACAACTACACTTGGGAAGCAATCTACACCTCGTCTCTTATCAATGTTCACAACCTCATATTTAGACAGTGCCCTCATCAAGATTTCAAACTTTTTCATCCACCAAGATGGTTGGTTGCTGATAAGAAGCTTCACTTCTCCATTGAAGGATCGAGCAGTAGAGTACAGTGGAACAATAATGTCGGTGAAGGCATGGAAGTGGTTTCCTGAGTATGCACCAGCAGAAAATAGGACCGCAGGAACATTGTGACTTTTGGTGCACTGAGGTACAGCTTGGCTATTATTATTTACAAGTCTAACGGACCATCCCTTCACCATGCTCATTGCTGTATGGTCATCTTTTCGCGCATAAGCCTTAATATTCCATGATCTGTTTTCTACACCCAATTCGTTGATTTCCGATGAGACAATAAAAACTGTGGAAGAACTTGAATCGATCCTGATGCTCCCTTTGACGTCACAGAAATCTGATCTTTCTGTGAAATTGCATATAGGCTCAAGTGTATGCTTTAATGTAGCATCTGCTTGTTCAAGAAATAACGCATGCACCATACTTTAGTCGAGAATTCTACAAAAGTGAACCTATTTGCGGATGACACCGAGTTTTTGTTCGTATTTTCAAAAAGTAAGTAGAAACGAATTTCCAGTATCTAAGAAAAAACTTACCTCTTTCTGTTTGAAGAGACATTCCTGTTTTCTTCGCTGTCAGCTTATTGCCAGCTGACCAAAATCAACATCAGATATAGGGTAAGCAAACAGAAAACGAATGATGTTAATACTTCTCTCGGTAATTAACATAAATTAGTGAATGCATACCCCTGACCAAAGAGTTGCTTGTCCTGTTGATGGATACCGCATTCTTTTTTATGATTTCTGCATCCAGAATCAAGAAAAATAATATTGATGACTTGTGATGGAAAGATCATGTGCAAGGTTTTCATCATCGATTACCTCTTTCTATTAACAGAGACTCATTGATAATTTTCAACTCCTGCACCGCTCCTCTTGACAGCTGCAAACTCACTGCAATACCATTTGATAGGTTAGAGAGGCAGGTAGTGTAAAATATAAAGAATAAAAATTTGTGAAAACTAGTTTTGATAATTAAAGCTTCAAGTGGGAGAGAAATGGAAGACTTACAAACTGGTAGAGGACTGAAATAAGGCTTAAAGATAATGCAAGTGCTCAATGCAATAAAGAAGCCGGCAATCATTGCCCCATAACCCAACCTAATCTGCTCATGCTTGCTAAAGCTTCTGGAAAGCAAAGTATTATACATCATTTTGGCTCAACTACACATACTAGTTCTCTCTACGTAGCCTGTGAATAGAGCATTCACTGCGTTTATCTTTCTCCCAAGAACAAGACGTGTGCGTAAGAGTGCTCAAAGCTTATAGTCATGACCTGGTCTAACTAGAAGGGCATCAGGAGAAGATGGCATAGGTTTATAGCTTGTTTGCAACTAATGCCCTCCACGTACATTATTTCTGTTAGCTCTGAAAAGATTTGGTGAATTTCATGAAATGGAATCGAAAGAGACATTGTGGTTGACTATAAGTTCTTTGCATGATTGTTTTAGGTGAGTGTTTCTTGTATATTCTCAACACGAATGCCGGCTTTGGATTCCAGATTTGGTGAGGCATGAACCAACTAAAAGTCGTCAGAAATGAATGGGGCGTTTTCCCAAAATCTCAAACAAATTTCACATTTAATTTCTAACGATGAGAGAGCTAGAGGTAATTTGGTTTTACGATCACCTCAAGAAATGTCTGAGGCCGAAAGAGAGGCGAAATCTTTCTAAATACATTGCAATTTATTCGTCTACTATTTTTTCTTTGACGTAAGAAATTGAAGGAACAAAGTGATGCGATTGGGCATAAAATATAATACAAATAAGAGAAAGGGATTTACTATCATAAATTAGAAGAAAAGGGACAAATAATGTATTTCTAATTATCATTTACAATTATCGTCTTTGTTCTAATCATTAGATTTTTCAAAACTTTTACAGTTGTTGCTGTTGACTCGCATTTCCAAATTCTTTGGTGTTATAGATATAATGAGAGTAAGCTTTATGTTTTACAAATAATTGTATCTGTATGTGTATTCCAAGCGAATTATTTTAAGAAGACAACAAATAATTTCACTACTCAACAGTCCACTGATAATTGATTTGTGTATATTATACTAAATTAAGTTCATTTGCTAATTGTTATACTATGAGGTATCAACAAATCCAAAAAAAATACAGTAGCAGGTAACACAGAAAGAAAATGTTCACAATGGACAGACAGACAAAGCTAGATTAACTAACCAACTTAATTAGGCTAAATCTGTTTGCCGACAATGCATTTTAGAATTAATAACAAAACTACAGGCATTGTGTAATTCCAAATCAACAAGTTTAATTTGTTAGGTGGAACAGATTAGGACGTGTTAACAATCTACAAATCTGAAGATCGGTGGGATGCATGATGATTGAAGGGACGGTAGGGATTTTGTACTATAAGCATTTGCCTCTCTTCAAGATCTACTATGTGTGTGGCATAAGAATAATAATTAATCTTCCTTTTAGGTTGCGGATTGGCTTAATATCTATATATTTTACAAACTACGATAATACGATCATCCTTGGGTCCGTATCCCCCCAGTAATTATATTCCTCTTTCTCCCCTTTCATGATATATAAGTGCTAACTTTATAAGTTATGTATAATTTATTTTTCTTCAACATTTAAAATGGTAGTGTGGGAGCCAATTTGATGGCTATTCTATAAGAATCTTTTGTACAAAAAAAATTGTGGATCGTTAAGAAGTGCTTTCAGTGTGTTGTCATGCAAAATTTTTTTTAATTGTAAGAAGGATTAAAAATGTATTATGTTTCTATTTATAATCAGACTTTACGTACCTTGATTAGGAAAAAAATAAATTTTGAACAAGTAACTAATTTGCCAAAGCTGCAAAAAAAGAAATTGTAAAAGACAATTAAAAAGATCAATGTATATAATGGATACGAGGAGGTGAGACGAGTGTCTTTCTTAATAAGGACAAAGGACAAAAGCGACAAACAAAATGGCAATCAAACATAACATGCACTTCAGTGTTGAATGTTGATGGATGAGAGGAGAATGAAAGTCAACCTAAAGTTGTCAGTTGGTAGGATCAGTAAGCGTGTACGTGAAATCACCGATCAGACCATTGGCGTTCATATAATAACAAGAAGGAAAGCGAAGACAGTAATATTCAATTTGATTGTTATCTTGATATGTAAAGTCTTTTTATATGGTCACATCATTTGTTAAGTTTTTATTTAAAACTTTAAGACATTAACCAAGAAAGCAATACTTTTTAATAGAAAGAACTGAAGTTTAAGACACTATTATGATTATAGTTCCAAGTTATAATTTTGATGTCATGCTTATTTCATTGCCTTTCTCATTGCCCGTAGGAGATGACAATTTGTATTTCAAAAGGCCTACTATAAGACACCTAGAATCATTTAACCACGTGATCCTTTGACAGTGACTTTTACAAAAAAGACATATAAAAATATAATTTCCGTATTAAAAAGATATAATTAGGTGAAATTTGCATAGCACCTATTCATAAATAATTGTCAATGATTGGGTTTTCCAAGTTAATGACAAATGTTACCTGTGTTGACAAAGTTGGGTGTACAGTAGTCATCACTCGTCCTGTAACCAAATAATGTAAGTGCAGTTGTTGGGTTGTCAAATACACCAAACTTCATTATGTCCGTCGAAAGCAACAATTTGTATTCCAATAGCCATTTCTCTCTTTCTTCTCCATTTGTTTCTTAATATGGGACCTGAAAGATTAAGATTACCTTACAACATTACTTTATTAGTCGAGTTGATTAATTTCAAGTTTATGATTTATGAGAAAAAGGGATGTAAGTTCTCTTTACATTCAACCGTTCATTTTCTACTAATATAAAGACATGAATTAATGTCTGCATGTAAATTAAATCGACGTGAATGTTTAGTTCAGCAATAATAATAAATAGAAGAGGATAAAAGTGAAAAGGCTACATATATATGTACATCATCAGGAAGATGGCAGTCTAATGGAGAGTGCTAGAGTCATGATTGCGAAGGGGACGTGCAAAAGAAATTTCAGGGAAGGAGTCAGGAGAAGAATTTTGATGATGAAAGCAATGATTCTGCCAATTTTGTAAACCGCATCAAATAAATAATTTTATGTTGCTCGTTCAAAGATTGAGATCCGTGGTTACAACTTTTTGAGGGTAGCACGTCGAGGCTATACACAATTGGTACGTAGGACAATCTTATTTAATTATACTTATCAAATATTTGACCTAATTCTATTGTAATTAATAATGTCTTCTTTTTGTTATGATTTAAATTATGACAAAGAGATTTAATAATCACTAATTATATAAAGATTTGAATTCAAGTAAAATTATTTATAAAATTTCTAATAATACCAATATTTTTTATTAAATAAATGATAAAGGTAAAGTGAAATTGAAAAAATAAAAAAAAATGTCCTTTACCTTGTGAAATTTGACAGTCTTGATACTTTGAACATCTATAAGCACGTATGAATAAAACGATGAATTTATTGAAGTTGAAAATTAGAATAACACTCTGAAAAGAAATTCTTTGTAGCTTGATTGAAATTGAAAAGATTTAAGTGAGTAAGAGTTTAAATAAGATAGATAAATTTCTAAAAATTGTATTAAATTCCAAATATCTTCATACAAATCTTGAGTACAAATATATTTTACAGGGCTACTTACTTATATATTATCTGAAAAACAGCTTTTAGATATAAATTGGGTTTCATTAAGAAGAAAATCTAAAAAACACATCTGCAAATAACATAAAGTGATTTGCCTGCTTTGGTTGACATCTTAAAATGGGTAAAACAAGTGTCATCTGCAGTTAAAATTGTACCCTTTCTTAGCTTCTAAATGACTAGAAATTTTCATTGGTGAAAACAAAATTATTAATTTAGATATTTTATATTAAAATAAAATATTATTAATTTCTAATGACCTTATAATGCTAAAATTGCTAAATTAGCTATTTATAACTATTAACAACTTAAAAATGACATGTAAAGATAATATTACAAAAACTGACAGTTAATAACCTACGACAACAACAATACTCATTAGAAATCTTCCTGAAACGCATGATCTAGAGAGATCTAGTAATACGTAGCTTACCTCTAACTAATAAAGAAGCTGCTTCCCAAAAACAACTAATAACGTAATATTACTATCAAAGTTTGCTTAATATTATTATATTGATATAGTTGAAATGAGTTAATTTTTTAAAAATTTTAAATTATGTTTACCATATTATTTATTAAATATCGTTTCATTATTCAATATATTAAAATAGTAATGACAAGTTGAATAGTATATATTCTGTTAAAATTAATGAGATAAATACCTATATTTTCATTTACAATAAATACAACATGCCTCCATATTTAATGAAAATAAAATAAGCTAATGCAAAATAATAAATTATATATATATATATGAACGAAAATATTAAAGTAAATCAAAATTAAACTTTATTTAACTGTATGGGACTTGATTTAATTTTAATTTTTTACCCTTTTTTTTAATTTAACATCACGAACTCAAGCTTTCCTTGGCCACACGCAAGCACAATAAGGTAAAAACAGATAAACCTTGCCCGCACGGGTAGCTCAACTGGTCTTCAGGGAAGTTGTTGAGTGCAAAGTCTCAAGTTCGAGTCCCGGTAGCGACAGTGTAGAAGTTTCATCTAATATGGTGGCTCCTTGTGCACACCGGACATGGGGCCCCTTCTCTGAAGAACTGAGTGAAATTAAACCGTGATTTACTCCGCTACTACTCTGTCGGGCCGGGATGTAGGGGTACCTGGAGTGGGCGATTCTACCTGTAGAATGCAAGATAAACCACATAAGCCTGTTTTTTGTTGATTTTGGGGTTTAGGCCCATGCATTGATATTCGTACCGAAAACTTTGAGAGAATCTCAAAATTGAGCTTATGTTTACTAGAGTCGAAGCTGAAATGTCTCTCAACTCGCTCGTGCAAAAGTTTTGCAAACTATTACACTTTGATCCATGTCACAAAACTGGATTTGGTCTTTTGAGCTTCTCCTTTGCAATGCAATATGAAATTCAAAAGATTATTCAAAAAAATAGCTCAAATTTTAGTCAATTTGTAATTATAGTCTGAATTTTAAAAAGTAGCAATAAAATATTCAAACTTTCAATTTTTCAATTCTGGCCCAAACTTCAAAAAGTGACAATAAAATGCTAAAACTTTCAATTTTCTTTAATCCTAACCGATGTTATCTATGTTTCTCTCGATGCCTTCAGTCATTTATTTTCTATTTGTTCTTTTGATGCTCAAAACTACTTTCACATTATAACATACTGTATCGGTACGCTCTTCGTTTTTTTAATTTGTTCTCTTGATATCCTTAGTATGAGGGCATTGAAGCTGTGTAATCTGAAAATCGAAGGGTAAAAGCATCGAGAGAACAAACTGAAAATGAAGGAAAAAAACTTAAGTCAAAGTGTAAGATCATCAGGGCTGCGTAGTTTGATTTAAGTCATTTTAAAACAATGACATTATTTTAATTATGTGATTAAACGCTAATACAATAAATGAAAATTAATTAAACGATATCGTTTGATTAATTTTCATTTATTGTGTTAATTTTGGCTAATGTGTATTAATCACATAATAATTAAGGTTTCTAAAATACGTGATAAGCTGCGTCATTAAACTTAACGAAAACACTAATGTTGGGCTATAATTAAAAAAAATTGAAAGTTTGAGCATTATTGCTACTTTTTAAGGCTCGGGTTAGAATTGAAAAAATTGAAAGTTTGATTATTTTATTACTACTTTTTAAAGTTTAGGATATAATTGAAAAATTAACTACAGTTTGACCTTTTCTTGGTAATTAGCCCAAATTCAAATATTACCTAAACCACTCCCCAGTCTATTGGTCTAAGTGTATGAACCAATATTATGAATGTTTGCACTGTACTAGGATCGGTACTAATCAAAAATCAGTTTTTGTCATACCATGTTACCGTATAATGTGTTTTAAATTGAAATAATGTGTTTTAATGTGTAAATATTTTTTAAACATAAAATATTTTTAAAAATATTTATTATGTCAAAATTTAAATAATTTTAATGAATTAAAATTTGAAATATTTTTAATTTTAATTATAATAGAAGAATAAATTTTAATTACATAAAAATTGATAGACTATTTTATAATTTTAAAAAATAATTATAAAAATACATGATACTAGCCAATACCAATACCAATACTTTACTATAGTACAAAAAGGGTACAAAGTCGTATTCATAGCTTTGTTTAAAACTTAATTTCTATACTAAAAATGCTTATTGGCTACTTTCATCTTTGAAAATAATATTTTTATATTTCTTTTTTAATTTTAATTTTAATTTTTGTGTTATAATTTATTTTTCAAACTTTTCCTACTTATTTGTTAGCATCTATATGCTTTACGTATATAGCATATGCATGTAAATTTTTTTCAAGTATAATAAACAAAAGAATATACATATAATTATTAAAGATTCAACCCTTATTTTTATTTTCTATTTTAATTTAAAAATGGAATAAAAGATTACTTAATTAAATAGTTGTTTTATAATTTATTCATGTTTTATAACATATGAAATAAATTTAATTTTTATAATATAATTTATTATTAAATAAATAAATAAATAATTGACTATTTAATATTAAATAGTTAACTATTCAAATTGTTTGATGTTAAGTAGGGATGACAAATATGACCTGGCCCGACTTTGGCTCGAGTTGACCGAATCATGGGCTGAGACTACTTGGTTCTCGACTCGAGTTTAGCCCGTGGCCTAATGAAAAGGTACAAAATGACAACATTTGTTATAGTTTTTTTAATCGTGAGTTGAGACCGCTTGGTTCCCGGCCCGAGCCAAACTCGCGACTAGACTAAAAGGTACAATACGATGTAGTTTTGTCAAAATTTTTTAACAAAATGAGATCAGGTCAAGAACCAATATTAAGATCCTTATAGGAACTTCGTATATGATGTACCTTCTAAAAGATAAATTGTAACATCCTGTGCCCATACAAAGAGTTAAAGCCTTAGATTTCTGTAATTGAGAAATAGCCACGAAAGAGTAGACAAATGCATTTCATATTCATGCATAATATTAGTATACACATACGTGAATTTGATTGCTTTGCATACATTTTAATTACTGTATATACTCTCATTTGACATTTTCCGGGTATAATTGATATTTAACGCGATTATAATGTGAATTGTGGATTATATGTCTTAAAAATTGAATTGGTGAATTTTATTAGTGATTTAGAATTTTTGGTGAAATTTGAGAATTTTCTAAAATTTTGAGTATTTTGGACTAGAAAAATGCCAAGTGGCAGTACAATTGACGAATGATATTAGGATTTAAGGACATATGTTATTGAAAATTGGGAGTTAATTGGAATAGAAATTGGAATCAAATAAACTAGTTATTAAAGGAGGGACAAATGGAACCATGAGAAATTGACAAGTGGCAAGTGTCACTTGCCACACCACTTATTCCCATGATTTTTTTAAAATGAAAGACCAACTCTCATTTGGTCTTTCACTTGTTAATTCCTTCTCTCTTCGTAAGTGCTTCCTTCTTCATTTTCTTCATCTTTCTCTCCTTCTCACGACACTCTCTTCTCCAAGCATCAAAGTTGAACCTTGCTTTCTTCCATCACTAGCTACTTCAAAGTTCTTACTATCTTTTCTTTTTGATAAGAAACCCACCTATTCTACCTTGGTAAGATGATGATTGTGGGATGCATGGGAGAAGTTAGGGTTAAGTGAGATTTTGAAGATCTTGAAGTAAACAAGTAAGTATAAAGCATTACTCTTCTTTATTTGTTGAATAAAGCATGTATGATGATAGTTTAGTGGTAAATGACGATGATAGAGGAGTTGAAAAATGTGTCACGTTGATGTTGAAATAAATAGGTGTTTATTCTGTTTTAATGTATAAATGACATTCATGAGTTTTTTTAAGGGAGGATTGATAGTTTAGAAGTGGAATGAAGGTGATAATGGAGTAAAACATATATGCAGAAAATTAATGATGAAAGTATATGTATAAATGTTATATTTTGGTACTAATGATCAATCATAGAATATGTTTTGGTTGTAATTGATATTGAGCTGAAGTAGAAGTAAGAATGAAGAGGAAATAATGAGGACATAAGTTAGAAATGATAGACTAAGCAAAAGAGATTGAACTAGGATGAAAATGAAGTTAAATATGTGCTGGAATATGTTAGATGGAGTGTTTTCACTGAATATGCATCTGTATTTTGGCCATATCTTGATCTATATATATCCAAATGGGATGATTTTTAATTATGATTAAACTAGAGACGTATGGATACGTTTTTCATGAAGGAATCGAATATGAATTCAGTCTTTAATGGTTTTTTTAATTTGGCTTGAAGTTGAGAAATTTGTGCTAATGTGGTATAAGAACAGTCTGTAGTATTTTGGTTATAACTTGCAGAATACTGAACCAAACCGGGATGTCAATAGAAACTTAAGAAATAGAGGAACAATTGTTTAGAAGAAGGTGTTGTCTAAATACCTCATTTTCTAGGTCATAAGAGTCATATAAAACTAACCTAAAAATTTGTCCTGAGAAAAACTAGAAAACTGCAGAATAAAGGGGAGATTAGTTTCTATCACGATCGTGGCAGTGGATGCCACAATCGTGGGTAGTGATTTTTCATGGTAATGTTTTGATTATGCAATGGTTGAACCAATCAAGGATGGGACATATATCTATGATGCTTTTGGAATTAATTGGGGCTTATAATGAACATAATTTGATGTTAGAAATGTTGGTTAAATGTGTGATAAGTTTTGATTGATCTTGATGTTATACTTTAAGGAAAATGTTGTTGATGGCAATGCATCTAAATGTGAAATGTTTAGAGTGTTAAATGAAGACATAACATAGTGAATACATTGTTGATGCGTTATGAATAAGACATAGTATGGAAGGAGATTTGATTTCAAGAATGATGAGATTAAATATGAAATGGTAAATTAAATGAGTAGAATTTAAGAGTTTAATGCAATCAAATAGGTATTTGATTAGTATGGAATGATGTTGTATTAGAGGTAGTGAATTTGGGGAAATTTGGTGTGAAATTGTTGTTAATATATGTGTTGAATTCGGATGAATGGAGGAAGAAAATTGTAGGGTATAATCGTGGCCCTCACCCCACGATCGAGACCTAGCAGAAAATGTTTCTATCACGATTATGGCATGACCCCTATTATCGTGGCCTGGCTAGAAAATGTTTCTGTCACGATCGTGGTAGGGACATCACGATCATGGCTAAACTTATGGAGAAAAAGAGTTGTCTTTTGAGTGAAGTTTGAACTAACGAATGCTAGGTTATTTCCATATGAGGTAATTAGGGTTGAAAGAGATCTTAAGTGAACCTAGCTGATGATGAATGAGGTGAGTAAAATGAGTAAAGTGCATTGGGATTAAAGAATATGAGATGTGAATAAAGGAAATATACCCGAGATTGTCAACATGAGCATGCATTATACATTACCCATATATATATGTGTGTGTATAATTGAATGTTTATCTGACGTTCAATTAGTAATATGTGTACAATGTGTGTGCTGCATGAAATTGTTATATAGAATTCAACATCTGCATCTAGACATTTCCGAATCATAGAAGCAAATGCTAATCTAGAGCGTACTGTGAGGTGACCTAGATACTCTCATTTTTATTGTTTGTTCTGTTTTAAATTTTCTCTATTGAATTACTACTAATATGATTGATATGAATGTGTTGATTTCAAACAATAAATGTCTGAGGCGTTTGATGCATGTAAAAATCATTGAAAGTGTTCCTTGAATGTGAATTTAATGAATACGTGATACTCAACATTATTGTTGAATGCCGGACTAAGGTCCAATGATAAATGTCAATGTGAATGTGAAATTGGAATTAAGTGACTGATTGAAAATATGTGAATATAAAGCATTTAATTACATGAATGCATGACAACATAAAGGTTGTTGTGATCGGAGTAGCCACCAAAAAAGAGCTTAAAGCTCATAATGTGGTAAGAGCCTCTGGCTCACCATGTAAAATGAGCCTTGTATCTCCAACGAATAAGAGACATTTATTAATGAGCCTGGTATCCACAATAGATATGGGACAGTTATAGGCATTCAGTCACAATAATAACAATTGAAAGTGAGTCTTATGAGTATTACATATGTATGTGATAAGTATGATTATATGACTGAAATGAAATGTTTGAATGACTTTTGAATGTGAAATATGACTTAAGTGAATATGAAGTGTATGTGATTCAACATGTTGATTAGTGAAATGATGTGAATTACGTGATTACTTGAATTGATGTGTTATATATTTGAGTAAGTCATCGAGGATGATCCACTCACTGAATTCGCAAAACTCAACCCAATATTTGCAACATTTTTTTAGGCTCAGAGAAGATCTCCAATTAGACAAATTGGAGTCTAGCCACTGCATTCGAGTAAGAGATAGAGGTCGGGAACAGTTCACGTTTGCATATGTATTTTCTATTTTTTATTAAAGAATGTATTCCGCAAATATTGTATAATGTATATGTGAATTATAAAGTGTAATGACTGAAGCGTTTTGATAAAAATGAAATGATCTAATTGAGAATCGATTTGTTCTCGATATGTGTATAAATGATATGGGCCTTGATTAAACATGTTATTCTTTTTTGTTTGTTTAAAACGTATTTATTGCGTGTGATGTGAGAAAAAAATTTGTACTGAGTTTGACTGACCGTTCTAGTGCTCTACCCTCGTAGAGTGTGTTCTCGAATACCGACAGTATCTTTGAGAATATGCCCTATAGGAACAGGGTGCTACATAAATATTATAATAAGAGATTAAATTTTAATTATATAAATTTCAATTGCTATTTTATAATTTTAAAAACAATATTTGATATTAGCAAAATTAGTATGAGTTTCGATATAGTATTTAATTATTAGTTCAATTTTGATCCTAAGTTTTATACCAGTCGACAAGTTTAACCATCACATTATAAAGAGAATACCTAAGACTTTAACATATAAAAAATGTTAAACTTTAACCATATTATAACGGAATTGCTAACGACCTGATGATGTCGTCTGTTAGGTGTTAGGTTTGCTTTGGTACCTTTTAATATTTTTTATTTCTTTGGCGGGCCCTATAGTGCCATGTCATATCTAACGTGACAATATGAGACCCAATATTTTTTAAAAAATTAAAAAATTATTTATTTATAACTGTGGGACCTTGCTTTTTTAATTAATCCTAATGCTGGTTAACTCGACTAATTAATGTAACTAATTATTTTCTTAAGTTAATAGATTTGTTAACCTTAACAAGATAACCTAACAATTAGATGAAATAAAAAACAAATTAAATAAACTAATATTTAGTTAACTAATCTATAATATGGTAGTGTTTGATATTAAAGAACAAAATCCCTATCACGGTTAAAATTTCCAAATAATTCACCGACCGTTTCCCTCCTTAACCACTGTTTACAATTAGCCAACAACAATAGTTATTAGTCATCGGTGAAGGCCTCACGTATTAGTTAGCAATCGTGCTTTGTAGTCATCAGCAATCGTTGATCGAAGTCGTCACCATCTTAAACTTGACAGCGTGCTAAGTTTACTGAGGTTTTTTTGATTTTATTCTTGCTGTCTGTTAGATTTTCTCATATGTTTTAGATGCTTCCTTCTTGTGGACTACACATGCATTTTGTTTTATTTGTTAGTTTATTATTGTTGTCTGTTAGATTTTCAATTTTGTCGTGTGTTGGGTTGCCTTTCGTGTGTCCTGAATGTGGTATAGTCTTTAGTTAATTGTTTCTACTTAGTTTGATTGAAGAATGTGTTTTGGTTGCTTTCTTCTTGTGATCTGCATATAGGCATTGTAACTTTTGACTGCACATAGGACATATCTATGTTGTTAATCATTCTTGTTGTTCTATCAATTTTGTATATTTCATTAAAAAAAAGAAAACATCACAAACTCTAACTTAAGTTTCTTTCACCATGCATTTATGATACTAATCTTTGGCATTTCAAATCACAATTTATCTCATTAATCACACGGCCTTATCCTCTGACCATAATCAGTCACTCTTTTTTTGTCTATTCAATATGTCGTCAAATTACAATATTGTAAAGACGTTTAACTATCTTTTCTACCGATGGATACAATATATGGTGTGTCATTAAATTACAATACTATAATGACATTTAACTATTTTTAGTATTCTGATCTCTATAATTGCCAATGGATATATGCCACAATTTCCTTTGATCCCTATTGCACTAAGAAGTAGGCCCTAATACTTAGTCTTTAAGAAGCACCCACCCCTACTAAAGATAGGTTTTAAATTATTCTATTCCTATCTCATTGCAAGGAAACACTAGTTAGCTCCTATTTTGAATCCTTTTAAGTTGTAGCTCAATTGTGGAACGCAAATTTCTATCCTTTAATTTAATAATATAACTATTCAAATTTGTATATTCATTATATTGTTCCTCTGCCTTTTCTTTCAATACTTTCCTTCTATCATATTGACACATGCTTAAATTGATGTAAAAATTGGATGTCTGCTTATATATTTGAGCCATCTTTCTAACATTAATGTTTGATTTGTCAATGGTCTTTTCCTTAAAATGCCTTACGATTTAGGTTGAAATCACAAGAAGGGGCTTGTTTATTAGGTTGACTTAT
>JANZXP010000006.1:23539815-23555027 GCA_027576715.1 Erythroxylum flavicans
TGAGTATCTTAAGCATTTTTCATATCATTAATCGCTAAGTGTAAATGATTAAATGTATCAACAATTAATACATATCAATTTCCCCCACATTTAGCTTTTGGTCGTCCTTAGACAAAACATCCAAATTAAGCTCAAAGACCTAAAACATTTACTCAATTTCCATATTTTCCAAGACTATATAATCATAGCCAAAGATGAATAGCTTTCAAAAATCATAGCAAGAATTCAACATTGAATACTTCTACTTATGATCAATCAACAAGCATCATCTTCGAAAACCGAGCAATCTAATGGTAGACTCGAAAAATGTGTTTAACTAAAATATATCTATAAGCATACTCAATATCATTCATGATCATGACAATCCATAACCTTGCATATCATTTCATTTCTCCACTACTATAATTGACATGCAAAATCTTAGATTAAAGGACTTTTCAAGGTTGTAATGTGGGCAAAGGTAAGGTGAGATGTATTTTAGTCAAGTAGCATGAAAGCCATCAAAGCTAGTGAAACAAAGCAACACTCATCAAAAACTAGGCACAATGACGATTGCAACATTTATATTTAAAAACCCCATTTAGCTCGAACACATAAACCACATGAAGCATATACCAATCCGAAGGAATCACTCATACAAATGATGTCAACAATATATTGAAACCACAAAAGTGAACTTTCTAAGCCAACTTCTACCTCATATTCAACATACTCAAATATTACATTCATTACAACTCTAGGAAGATGCATTAATCATGAATAACTTTGCAAACTCATATACACTTCCTCCTTGATAAATTAATTTAAACAAATTTTTTTCATTCTTATTCTTTTGGCCTTTCTTTCTTTTTCATTTTCATTTTCTTTTCTTTTCTTTTCTTTTCTTTTCTTTGCTTGTGCTTTTCTCTTTTCTTTCTTTCGTTTCCTTTCTTTTCTTTTTTTAAAATTAAAAGAAACTACATTAACATGGGAATTTCAATTAGAAAACATCCTAACATCATAATAAATCCACACATATGGACACCCCTGACTTAGAATTTTGTACATCCATAAACTCAACAATCACAAATGCTCCACTAACTTATGGCTTGTGTAGGACACTTGGGTAAGTATAAAGCATGTAATGTGGTTATTACACAAAGAAAAAGTATAAAGCTCAAAGGGGTTTATCAAATGAAAAATCATGTCAATAGGATAGGTTATTCGGCTAATGTAGTTTATGAAAAACAAAGAATGCTAATCATATCCATATTAATGCATGTGATAAAAATGTGGTCTTGAATATAAATTCAAAGAAAAATTAGGATGTAAATGTCATGAAAGTCACAAATTATCAAAAGACAATGAGACTGATATGAACGTGTCAGTCTAATAAGGCTTAAAATCTCACCAACTTTATCTACCACTAGTCACTACTCTTCTAAAGATAATGCAGATTGACCAATCACAAGAGTAAAATACAAGCTAAAGTTGCTACAAAATTCTCTAGTCAATTCGTTATCTACTCATGATTAAATAATCCTAGAAGCAATAGAAAACGAGCAAATGTTTCTTTGTTTGTTTTATTCTTTCTCTCATGTTGATTGAAAACTTAAAAAACAAGCAAAAAAAAACCAACAAAGAAACACACATGCATAAAAAAGTGAATGTGAAAATTTAAAAGCAAAGAAATTTACTTCCTTTATGTTGCCTCCCAAGAAGCGCCTTTGTTTAGGGTCACTGATAAGTATGAATAGCATCATGTTTTAGGGCTTAGTTTATCATATATTAAGTGTTAATTTGATTGTTTAGTATGTGTTTAGGATAGAATTGTGTTAGTTTGCTTATTTAAGTATTTTTATGGGTTAGTATAAGTCTTTGGGCTTAAATATTATGCTTTTGAGATATCTTGATGTGTTTGTTAGTGTTTCAGGATTAATATCAAAGAATAGACAAGTTTCTAAGATAATCAAGCTGAAACAACGGCCCACGATCGTGGCACAACAGGCCACGATCGTGACAGAAGCACTGGAGCCAGCCTACGATCGTGGCCCATATGCCATGATCGTGATAGAAGATTGTAACACAGCCACGATCGTGGCCTACATTAGGCATATGCGTAAATAAGTAAAAACATCAAGTTCGAGGGATTTTTAGACCTTTTTGACCCAAAAAAAAACCTAGGGCTACATCAAACATGAAAAGTATTTAAAGAACAAGAAGAATAAAGGAAAGAGGGCTTTTGCATCAGCCATCAATTGAGAAACTGTAGAGAGTTCATCAAGAGATTGAGGAAGAGAGGAAGGAAGAGAGATATAGAGAAGAAGCCTACACGAAGTACTTCTCGGAACAGGAGGTTTTCCGTTGTTGCTGCCTCTGTCATCTATTTCGATTCTATTTCTAGTTTAGTTTCAATTTTATGATTGTAGAGAATTGGGGATAGCCGTTGATGATATGATTATTGAATGTTGGGGATTGTCTAAACTCACCTTCGGATGATTTTATCTTTAATATTAATGAAATTTGGTTTTTGTCTTTTTATTGGATTTCTTGTGATTTAAATTTTGCACTTGCATAATTTGGTGATAAACTGAGAGAGTGAACCGAGTGAAAAATCATTGAATTGGGCTAACAAGAGTTAGGTAATTTAATAAAACTAGAATTAAATCAAATCGGTAAATTTAGGCAAAGAGAGATCTTGCATGGGTTTCAATAGTTTAGGACAACTTCAGATCTAATTTAATTTTTTGATAGATTGTTAATCGAGAGATTGCAATTCTCATAATCTGATTAGGGTTTATAAATTAGAGTTAATGGTTATAACTTGAGAAAGAGTAATCAACCCTAGAACCATCTAGAACTGGTAATCCAATAATTCATAATCGGTTAGGTTTTCGTTTAATTCAAATAAAATTTCCCTTTCTCTAGTTTGGTTATTGATTAGGTGTTGCATATACCATTTTGCTTATATTTCTAAATTTGATTATTAGAATTGATTGCGTGATTGAAATAATTTTTTATTTTAGTTTTGTTCATTTCGAATTATTGCGAATTGTTTGGGCCTTATATTTTAGGATTAGATTAACCCTCCTTGTGGGATTGACACCTTAGGTACTACGTGAATGACTCATGTGGTTGTAGAATATCAAGGTTTATTATTAAAACTTTATTATATCATAAACCTGCAATCAAGTTTTTGGCGCCGTTGTTGGGGAGGCGATTAGTTTAGTTCTATAGTTTAAGGCGTTTAGTTAGTTTTTAATTCTGTGTTTTTTGTTCTCTCTTTTCTATTTCTAAAATCGTGCTCTTTTATGAACATAAAGGTCAACAGAGGTTCTGCTTGTTTTTAATTTTGGTAGAAAATTGCACCCCACCATTGTGACCTGCGGCAGGGAAAAATGGAGACACGCATTTTTTAAAGTAAAAATTTACCATTTTACCCTCTAACCACCTTTATATTCATTTCTAACTTCTCTTTTTCACTCACTTTCATTTGCACTTTATCTCTCTAAGCTTTAACCTTTCAAACACTCTCATTTCTCTCTACCAATTTTCAAATATTACTCACAAGTCAATATGTCGTACATTAAGCAATCAGCTAGGTGTGATCAATCATCGGGACAAAACTAAGTCTCAGGATGAGAGAGAAGGAACAGAGTAGCAAATTTCAGAGCATCCTTCCTGATCTACAGAGAGGAGGAAGGTATTCATTTTCAATCCCTAAATGCTAAACAAATTGTAGTCCCTAAATATTTTGATTTTGAAATGCTTGATAGATTAGAACTACGCTGTAGGGTAGAGAACTTAGCTGAAAGGATTCAGTGGGCCAAATTCATACATTTCCAATTTCTTGTTTACCAAGAGCTCACTTTAGAATTATTTACCTCCCTCGGCTACAAACCTAAAAACCCCAAAGAAATGTAGTTTAGGATGTAAGGACGAGCCTATGAACTAAACATAGAAATCATGTGCGATACATGTGGGTCCCCAAATCCTCTATTATCGATAAGCACGATGATTTTTATCCTTCTCGCTATTAGAATGAGCTTACTGGAATAGAGCAGTTCGTTACTAAAATGCCTGCAACAATATCATAAGGACTCATGAACACTTGTTATTACACAAATTCATTTGTCAATTGATTTTTGATAAATCAAAAACCAGCAATTGTTCTACAAAGGAACTCTTTATGTTGTAGTGCATAGATCATAGCATTTCAGTGTACACCTCCACACATGTGCTGAATACTATTTTTGTGACTCTGCACAAGAGAAGCAACAATTTAGGTATGGGGTACCTAGTTTATGCCATTGCTGTATATTATGGTGTGGACTGTAGTGGGTTGACTGTCCATCTCCTAGACTTCCTAAACCATCACCATTTATGGCAGGCTGAGATCTTTAAGTCCCATAATATGGAACTTCGAGATATCAGCCAAAAGATGCATATTAAGATTAAGACGAGTAAGCCGAGTTTGAGTATAGCATTGCCTCAGCAGGCACAAGAGGACTCAACTAGTGAAGAGTCTGAAGAGAAAGAGAAAGACGAACCAGGTTGGAAGATAGTTTTGGACCTAATCTCCGTAAACAATAAGGTGATTATAGATACAATTGCGGAGAACTCCAGAATGATGAGGGAGATTACCCAAACTCAACGACCTCAGAGCTTTGATATATGTCGGATCCATCGATATTTCGAGGCTCAAGGTGCTCATTTGCCATCACCATCACCATCACCATCACCATCACCATCACCATCACCATCCCCATCTCCATGAGACTTTGTCTAACCCTCTTTATTTTTTAAATTTAGTTCTCATTTTTATTTTTTATTTTTGTTTTCTGCTTCCTTTAATTTATGCTTCTTCATTCCTTATGTGTTTTGCTGTTCTCTTCTCACATTGAGGACAATTTATTATTCAAGTGTAGGGAGGGTTATGTGTTTTGCTTTGAATGTGATTTTGCATATTGTATGATAGTTGTTAGATTGCATTTTGTGAATTGTGTGAATGTGTCAATGGCCTAAATGGATTGGAATTGATTTAAGTTTGAACATAGTTTATTAAGTTGTAAAGAATCATTAGTTCACAAAATGAGTGAATTGGGGTCTTTAGATAAATATACAACTTAATTAGGACTTAGTGTAAGTTTGTCGACCTCTAAATTGTCACATTCATTCATAATTTGAGGCCTTTCAGCTTAAGTAACTTTACTAGTATTTTTCATGAAAATGAATAGTTAAAAAAACAAGGTAGGCAATAAAAAATAAAATAAAATAAGTGTGTTTACTAAATAAATAACTATTCTATTGACCTTTGAGTTATGAATAAAGCTAGTAGCCAGTTAAGAACGTGATATAGTTGAGTAACCAGATCTACACACATCATAAATGTGTGCCTCCACGTCAAAAAGCTATAATGACGTTCCAACTAAGCTGTTAAATAAAAAATGACGTAGTCGAGTAACCAGATCGACATTCATCACCAATATTTGCCTCCGAGTAAAAGATTAGGCCCCTGTTTAAATAAATAAAAAAAGAAAGTGTTTTCTAATAAGAGCCTATCGAGCTTGTAATAGCTTGACTTTTCATAAAAACATATTTAGGGGTAGTTACAGAGTCTGAATGACCAAAGAATTATTAATGTGTATGTGCAAGTGAAAAGGGTAAGTAAAATAAAACTTGGATCTGGATTAATCTGTATATTTAGTTCAAAGGCCCTAGATGTAGATTTTGCATGTTAATGAATTGAAATAACTCAAATGATTGTGTTTAAAGTTAAATCTATTTCATAAGTTGAAGCCATTGTCTCATAACTGCATTGTGTATTGTGTGTTTGTTGTTCTGTTTGCTTGAGGACAAGCAAACGTTTAAGTGTGAGGATGTTCATAATTGTGAATCGCATCATATTTTAGGGTTTAGTTTATCATGTATTAAGTGTTAATTTGATTGTTTAGTATGTGTTTAAGTTTATGTGTTTAAGTGTTTTTACAGTTTAGTACAAGTATTTGAGCTTAAATATTACGTTTTTGAGGTACCTTGATGTGTTTGTTAGTGTTTCAGGGTCAACGTCGAAGAACGGAAAAGTTTTGGAGACACTTAGGTCGAAACAACAGGCCACGATTGTGACGGAAGCATCGGAGCCAGCCCACGATTGTAGCCCATATGTCATGATCATGACAGAAAACTATAACACTGCTTGTGATCGTGGCTTGATGGCCACAATCGTGATAGAAGGGAAACTTGACGTTTTTACTTGAGGAAAGAGGGCTTTTGCATCAGCCATCAATTGAGAAACCCTAGAGAGTTCATCAAGAGATTGAGGAAGAGAGGAAGGAAGAGAGACATGGAGAAGAAGCCTACGTGAAGTACTTCCCGAAATAGGAGGTTTCCCGCGCTTGTACGAAGAGAGATCTTGCATAGGTTTTCGATAGTTTACTACAACTTCAAATCTAATTTAGGTTTTGGATAGATTGTTGATCGAAAGATTGCAATTCCCATCATCTGATTATTGGGGTATAAATTATGGTTAATGGTTATAACTCGAGAGAGAGTAATTAACCCTAGGACCGTTTAGAACCAGTAATCTGATAATTCATAATCGGTTAGGTTTTTGTTTAAGTTGGATAAAATTTCCCTTTCTCTCAATTAGTAGTTCTTAGGTTGATTCTTAATTGGGTGTTATATCTGCTATTTTGATTATATTTTTGAATTTGATTCTTAGAATTAATTGCTTGATTGAAATAATTTCTTATTTTAGTTTTGTTCATTTCAAATTATTGTGAATTATTTAGGCCTTAGATTTTAGGATTAGATTAACCCTCCTCGTGGGATCGACACCTTAGGTACTATAGGAACGACCCGTGCTCTTACAGAATATCAAGGTTTATTATTAAAACTTTATCATATCGAAAACTGCTATCAGTCGCTGGCTCGACTCCTTCTTCCCCTCATGTGACAAATTTGTAATCTTCAGGTATTACAGTTAGGGCCACTTCCACGCGAGGTTGTTCCGGATAAAGCCTTAATTGATCATTATCCCCATTTAGTATCTTTCCTATCCTCAAATTCTCAATCTCGACTGAGTTCATACACTCCGGAAAGATCTTAATGTCTCTTCGCCTTTTTCTTCCTCATTTAATTCCTCAAATCTACTATGTAAAGGTGAAGAGTCATTCTCAACAATAAATTGGAACTCAGTACTTAACTTCGAGCTAAAAGATATGTCTTTTTCTGCTTTGAGCTCCTCCTCTGCTTCTTCTAAACAAGCAATTCATTGAGGGTTGACCTCAAAATTCTCAAGCTCCTCTTCACTCTGTAAGGTTTCCATGCTAATATCTATCGGGTACTCCTCAGGTTAATATGGTTGAACCTCTTTGGTTTGTGAGGCTAGCCGGTTGATAGCTTATATCAATTAATCCGCCTGGCTTGTCAAGTTCTAGATTCTGGAACTTGTTTCCTACTGGAATTGCAAAGTGTTAGCAACATACACATTAACTAATTCTTCCAAGGATGTACGTGAGTCTTGATAGGAAGTTTCTGGTATGTATGAGAATTGCTGTGCTTCCTGCAAATTATCATGGAAGTAATTCAACTGATTATCCCATTCATAATAAAAGTTAGGTTGATCAGCCCAAAAATTGTTATAGGATTGAGAATATGAATTAAAGAAAAAAATTACTTTCATCCATATTGAAAAAAAAAATCACAAACACGAAACAAAAAAATGAAAAGATCACGAAATAACTGAAAACAAAATAAAATAAACAAAATGAGAATAAATTAAAGAAAACATGTGAAAAATGATAAAATTAGGGAATTTGGTAAGAATTCGATTCTTTGGTTCAATCTCAACCTACACCTTAATTAAACATAATTCATTGATTTGTTGTTCTTTTATCTCTCTTAGAAATTATCGGTCGTAGATTAACAACAAGCTTTGTTAATCCCGATTTTTCCTTATACCCTAGTTAATTACGAAGCGCTCATTAATTAACCCTAGCTATTGGGAAACCTAAAGTAAGCTCTCTATGTTTATCCGGACAACTACCTTACGAATCAGAAAAATAGACTAATCTAGATAATAATCACACAAGCTCGATTTATTTAACTAATTTTTTATTATCTCTAATGATTCGGAACCATTAGTTGTCACATACGAATTGAGAATACAACGATTACATATTGCATTCGATTCTAGCAATGGGTTTTTATGAAAAATAATTCAATAGAGCATTAAATCATCATCATTCAAATATCCTGTCACTCTATACAAGATAATATAATCAATTTCTAACGAGAGAAAGAAAAAACAGAATAACAAAAAAGATGCTTAACCCTGTACAGAACTACTCATAGTTTCCTAACGTACCCTTAGAGGGTAACTTGTAAAGACACCTATCAGCTTTGATTTCGTGGTTGGATAACGCGTGCCATGTACTCAATTGATACCTCATTTTGTAAGTAGTCAATTTTTGTCTTTATTAATACTTTTTTTTAACTTCTCAAAAAAGAAATTCGCACTAAAAACTTTTATTTGATAAACATTCAATTGGTCATTACATTTTAAATTTTATGGCTTATCTGAAACAAAGGTATATTTTCATAAATTAAATGTCATGCCTTCTCTCTCTTATTAAAAGAATGTCTTGTGATTCTATGATAGATATTGAAAGTTTCAACGGTGTTTGAGCAATTAGTCTAAATATCGAACCCAATGCAAAATTTTTCACCGATAGTACTGTTCTTTTGAACTGAAACGTCGAGCTTTCCTTATGGCTGCCGCTGATGCTCAAGCGTTCTTACGTTGAGATCCATAGCTTCAAAATCCATACATGCCATAAGCCAAAACCATCAAGGTACCCAGTTAGGCTCAATCCCTTAATCCTACTTCAACTCCTTAGCATTTCTCTTTCTGGTTTTCTCTATTCATCAAGATCGTATATTAGTGAAAATGAAACAGACCACTCTCCCCTAGCTTCTTCTACCGAATATGGGGATGATTTTGTTGAAATTGGGGAATGAGAATATTGCCGTGTTAGAGCAGGGCTCCTGGGATGATGTTGCAGAAGACGATACTCGAACTATTAAGTAAGAGAGCGAGGAAGAAGTTTATGTGATTGATAAGGAGAAGTTGGAGGCTGTTTGTCTTTGTTGTTGACTACCGAAGGGTTCTAGGCCTCAACTCTTAATGGTATGGGTTTAGATTTATATGAGGTTTTTCTGATTAAAGTGCTTGAAACGCTACTTATTTTGGGTGAGAATCTGACTAAGTTTTTCAAGTGTGCTAAAAATAAGAATACAGATATTAGTGTGATCAAGTCTGTTGTTGATGCCCTTGTTCGGGCCATATGCAGTGATCATAGGAAAAAGGATGTGATCTTTTTGTGGAGCATGGTGCAGGAGATAGGTCAGAAAGGATGTCATATGCTTAATGTGGAGATTCTTAATCAATTAATTGCTTTGCTTTCCATGTTGGATGAAGGCAAGGCTGCTTTGCAGGTCTTTGCAAATTTGGTGATTTCGGGTGCATTCCTTTCTCTGATACTCATTATTATACTGTCTGATGTCAGGTTTCTGATAGTATCGCTCTGTCAAGATGATGAAACTATTGAATTATCTCTAGATATTCTGGATGATTTTTCTGGAGAAGCTAGAAAGTATGCGATTAGACTTTTCATCTGTTGCCCAATGTTTGTGTAGAATCAAATATATTGATGCATCTAAGGAGTTGCTTTGTAAAATCATTGCTGAAGGCCCTCTCCTGGAAGTGCTGTTTTCACTAGAGAGATTACTACTTAAAAAGGTGGACATATGGAAAAGTTGATACAGATGATGAAGTTTTTGGAAATTAGGGTTCTAAAACCAGATGCATATGCTTATACTGTTTTTACGACCAGTTTTGCAAGTGGTTTTCAGATGGAGGAGGGTTGTAAGATTCCGTCAGAAGCCAAAAAGAAGCACACCAAACAGAATCCTGTGACTTACCATACAATATCCGATGGTGTTGCAAAATTGTACAATTTGAAAAGGCTTTGGACTTTTTTCAGAGAGATGAAATATGGGTCTGACCTAATGTAGTAATACACTTAAGTTTATAATATCCCTTTGCTTAAAAGCATTAGATTAGGAAACAGCAGAGAACCTCTTAAATGATATGAAGGAGAGCAGTCAGAGAACCACTAAACTCGATGACAAAGGCACATGTAAGAGCAGTCAAGGAGCTGGCAGGGGAGGGGTTGGAGATTGAAGCAAGGGATGAAGCCTGTTGTATGTTTATTTTGGATGTAACTAGGATGAGAATGCAATTAGTTTGCTTTAGGTCTCGTTTTAATCAAATCTACTTTAGTCAGGTCCATTTTTGCTTGAGGTTGCCCATCAATACAACCCTAACATTATTAGCTACACTTTATCTAGTTTTACGATATGTTTTAATCTCATCTAATAGTTGTTGGAAGATCTGATATACATTTTTAAATTGGTTTTCTTCATAATCACTTGTGCACTCTTCACTTCTATAATTGCTGGTCGTAAACTAGTTTTAACACACAGAAGGTATCTTTGTTGCAGGATACTTAGATTCTTTGAATTAGTTGCTTTGTGATTAAATGGAGGAACGGTCATTTTTTGACAGAATGATCACACATCTTCGGTCATCATGCAAGTCCGTGTAGTTTCTGCTCCTCATTGTTGAATAATATTGCTTTGTGTTTGGTTAGAGTAGCAAATTTGATTGACAAACAATTATGTTTTGTGTGGATTTCGTTGTTGTCTAGGTATTATACTGGATACCCAAAAGATATTGGTCAATCACGCATTATCCACTTTACATCAGAACGAGAATTTGTCCAGCTTCTTCATGAAGGACACCCTGTGGTTGTTGCTTTTACCATCAGGTTATATTAAAGCCAACACTTACTATTTAGTGTTGTGTTTTGCTCATGCTTCATGTGCAGCTATTTATTGTTTATAATGTAGGTGCAATCACACAAAGCATCTTGATCGAGTTCTTGAGGAAGCAGCTGCTGAATTTTATCCTTCTGTGAAATTTATGCGTGTATGTTTGTTTCACAAATTAATTATGGTTAACTTTGTGCTGAAAAGAATTTTACACAATAGTGACTCAAGTTCCTGAAGGCTTGTGATTGCTATATAGTTTCAGAAAGGAGCAGCTTAAAAAGATGGAGTATTTATCACTGTAATAGTCTCCTGAAAGTCAAATTTTCTGAAGTAATGCTTTATATATATATTTTTAGTGGCACTAAAATAGTCATCGATTGAAGCCCAATCCTTACAGCTCACTGCATATGGTTAACAACATTTAGGACTTAAATTTCTAGAAATAGTTCTGCATGTACAAAATGATACTTTGAAGCTTTTTTTGAATGCTAAATGCGGGTTTGTCAGTTGTATATCATCAGAGTTTCTTCACCAGGTTAAGGCCCTGATAAAAACTCTTTCCCACGTACAATTATTTATGCAATGCTCTTAATAAAGTCTTTGCCATTCAACATGTGTTACCATGTTTAATGTGTTGTTAACTGCAAATTTTTTCCTGTTCCAGGTTGAATGTCCAAAATATCCTGGCTTCTGCATAACACGCCAGAAGAACGAGTATCCTTTCATTGAATTGTTCCATAGTCCAGAGCGGGTATTATGGGTCTTCTTTACTGATTTATGTTGGTGCTGATGTTTATATTGCTTCATGATATTTTAATGTCAATCATCGTTTGGTCGTATATGTGTATGATTGTGTTATCTTCCCTATTATTTATTATTTAGATGCATTATCTTTGACAGTACTGTAACTTTTTTGTGTAAAGCCTTTTTTGCCTTCTATTACTGGTTCATGTTCATGCATAGGCAGTGATGTTTAAAACCTTTTTTATGTTCATGCCCAGGCAGTAATGACACTGTTAAATCATATTGTACCGATTGTTTCTTGTTGTGGTGAAAACAACAATACTGTTTATAGTACTCTTGATTTTGCATGAAGAGTTCTAATACAATTTTATTTACCTTTAAAGAAAAAAATGATGTTTATTACTCTCTGACATTATTCTTTATTTAGTTTAAAATCTACTTGCAAGAACAGTGTGCTGATTTTTTCTTTTTTGGTTTTCTGCATTTTACCATTCTACATTTAAACATTGAAAGAAATAAAGGTTTTTTTTATTCCATCTGGTTAGTAATTAGAGAAATGGAATTAACATATTAGCCAACAAAGTAGGGTTAGCCTGTCTGTAACATATAAAGGAACTTCCTTTTGTCATTTTGATAGAACATAGTAATAAAGGCTTGTTGAAAATTCTTATCTTGGAAACATTCTTTTATAGAGCTCATTCAACATTATGTTCTTGTGTTCTCAAAATACAGAGAGCATTTTCAATACGGAAAATTTTGACAGATCAATCCATCAATGTTTCCCACATATTTTAATGCTCTTTGTAGATCTGGGTCACTCCTGCTCTCTTCTCTCTCTCTCTCTCTCTCTCTAGATTCATCAGATCCTCCTCTCTCATATTTCTGTCACCTAGTTCCAGTTGCCATTAGTTGTTTATAATCTCTCTCATTCTAGTCTTATTGTCATTAGATGGGCCATTGTGGGGAGGGCCATGGCTGGTAAATGCTTCATCCTTGCTGTTCGTTATTGTTTTCATGAAAATAGGTTAGTGATACCTTGAGAATGAAGACAATCAGAACAGAACATGTTAACTTGTATCAGTTGAAACCTTGTTCCTGTAGCTTTGATCCAGCTTTATTCAAATGTCACTGAAGCTTGTATCTTCTTGCTTGCTTTTTCAGATTCCAGGTTTGCGTTGGGTACGATGTTTAGTGCTTAGATTCATTTTTTTCTTATGCAGGCCACTAATCAAGGAAGGACTGGTGATCCAAATATCACAAGATATGCAGTAAAAGTCTTAGCTGTGAGTTCTGTCTCTTATGTATATTTTTTTATCACAATGGTATAGTGTGGAATTTTGATGAGAAATTGTTCTAATCTGTATCCTTCCAAATGTGGACCATAGAGATTTTGATTTGCTGATGGGAAAGGTATATTTAGACAGTCGTTCTCTGGGTGGTGTGTTTTAAACGAGTAATTTTCTGTGATCTTATTTCGGGTTTCTTGCATAAAGCATAATTCCTAGAGCATTATGCATTTAAAGAATAGTTGCCTAAGCTGCTAGAATAGTCGTAATTGACTGCAGACTGAGGAGTTGCATCTAATCAGAACTTCTGATTTTTCATATCGTCATTCTATGAATACTGCCACTAATTTGCCTATTTCTGCACTTGCGCAGTTCAATTATGACACCAGTGTCTATGGATTCAGAGAATTTTTCAAGCGCCATGGAGTGAAATCATCTGACTAGCAATGAAGTCTTGTTGAAAATGCTCACAGCATGTTCTACAAGGGCATAAGAGTTCTTTGTCAGTCGATAAAATTGGATTGGTATCGACCTGCTTCATTGGGGTGCTCACTTTCTAGCTTACTTTTCCTGTTTATTTTTCATTATAGAAAAGATGTGGGTGAGAGGGGCAGGTGCAGAGGCCGTTGATATGTAACAAATAAGCCATCTTGAAACTCTCGACTACAAATTAACAACTTGCCTGAAGATTAGGGTGGTTTTAGACCTCACAAACCACTCTTGGCATGGAATTATGTTTTCAGTTCTAGTGAAGCAGGAATCACATTATCTATATTTATGATTCTGGAATTTGGGTTATTCGCAAGCAACAAGATGATATTGGTACGAGTATTATGAGATTGATTTAAGATGTTTATATATTACTCATAGAACACTTCCATAAGGGTACAATTTAAGAATGAAATGGATCGGGTTTGAACCATATCTTTTAGTATACAGGCGGTTCAAAGTCTGAAAGGTGGCAGCACTAAAAGTTTGATTAGTTGTCTGATAAAATGATGTCATTTTGGTCATTCAACAAAATGATGTTTTGTTAATTTGACAAAACAGTATTGTGTTGTTTAGCTGTTTTAAGTCATTCGACAAAGTATTATTTTAATTAGTAGCTTCGGCTTGTTTTGTGATGAGTTGAGTTGGAGTTTATTGGTTTATGAACACCGGGTTAAACAAAGTTTAACTTTTGACTTTGGAATTAAATTGAATCTTATTGTAAACGAGTTTTATTCGTTGACTTTAAATTAAAAGAGATTCTGTTTGTATTTTGTCCACTTTAATACAATTATTATTATAATAATCTTGAAAAAGTGCGATTTTTTTGTCGTATTATAAATCTAAACCTGGATGGATATTGAAGATTCAAGGTTTTAATTAACTGCTTATCTTTCTGATGACGTCATTTTTTATGATAGTTTGTAGAGACTTACATTTTTCAGTAAAGTGGAAGATGTGTCGGAGAAAATGGTTAGTAAGAGTTGTCTTTGGACGATAGACATGAGTAGACAACATATGATTCTTCACGAGCAAAAGGGAGCTTTAGCTGTAGACCCAATTACTAAAGTGCAAGCTAAGATTGATAATTTGACTCAACAGCTCAATAATATGAAAGCCTCTTCATTAGCTCATGTGAAAGCTATTCTAGAAAGATGCGAGCCATGTGGACAAGATAACTACGATACTATTGATTGCTTTTTGATGAAAGACTATGAATTGAAACAAGTTAAATATATGGGAGCACAATTTGGTCGATGAGGGGGGAACAATCTGTACTAAAACACATATAACTCTGGATGGAATAATTATCCAAACTTTTCTTCGTCGGACAATGCAGGAGGTCAATTCCAACCTCAAGGACTATCTGGTTTCCAACAGGAGAAACCAAACTCAATGGACTCTAAGCTAGATAAAATTTTAGAAAAGATTGAGGGCATGGAAGATGCTCACAAAAGGTTGAAAGGGAAATTTGAACAAGTAACAAAGCACTACGCCTCCTTCATATATAACTTGGAAGTCCAAATGAGCTGATTAGCAGACGCGTTGTTGACACGAAGTGCGGGAACCTTTCCTAACAATACCAAGACGAATTCGAAGGAAAGGATAATGGTACTCACCCAGGCTACTGAAGAAAAGTCCAATCAAGTTGAAGACGATGGAGAAGAAGACAAGCAAAAGACTAATGAAAGTTCTCTGCAGGTTAAAAATAACCTAATTGAAATCAAGAAATATCAACCTCTGATTCCATATCCTATTAACGCACTGAGGACACAAAGGAAGGTGAACTAAATGAAGTTTTGGAGACAATCGAACAAG
>JANZXP010000006.1:23613051-23637760 GCA_027576715.1 Erythroxylum flavicans
AGTAAAATGATTTCAGCAAAGGCAAAATGATGATAGCAGATTATAGCTATCTTTGAGTAGATTTTTGTATGGATCTTGAGGTGACTATGAACGAAATTGAAGCAAAATTCAGAAGTTGTGAGAGTAAGTGAGTGTTTTGGTGGTGAAATTAATGGAAAGGAGAAGAATGAACACAACAGAAACTACTCCTGCAGTAGCTTGACTCATCAAGTACTAGGTATCTCTATGTTACAATGGCATATGTCACTAAGTATGTAAGCCACTTATCCCCTCCATATATTGCCAAATGTCACCTAGTTATTAGTCCATTTGTCACTCATTCATTGTTGCCATTTGTCAATTAATTAACTATGTCAAATGTTATTCATTTATCCGTGCCAAATGTCACTCAATTTATAGGCTTAGTGATCCTGATTTTTCATGTATCAAAAACCAAAACAGAAACTTTCATTCACTGTCATTCATGTAATCCTAGTTTTTTTCCATTTCAAGACCACTACACTAGCACCTTTCTTTATAATTAATTTGCCTTCATTATACTTCAAAATTCAATCTCATTCATCCACAAAACAACCTATAACCTACAGTTTTTATACATTAAGAACAAGGCATAAAAGAATCCAATTCATACATCATTTTTTTTCAATTGTAACAATTAATTCCAAATTTACTACTTATAACTAATCAAACCAAAATTAAAGACATCAACAATACACAATTCACATTATGATCATTTTAAACCTTTCATACCCCGGAATATGTCAATTGAGTGTATATACTATCTTTGCAATATGTATGAAATCATAATTCATTTGTGTATACTAATGATATGCATATGAATGAAATGAATTTCATCAATGCTAACATGATATGACTAATATGAAATAATCTAAGGCTCCAACCCTTAGTATAAAAAACGGGCTATTACACGTAATATTGATATCGCAATGACTAGATGGGGGTATTATTTAGGTATAACATTTAATATTGCCAGATCTTACTATTATCAGCCTATGGTGGATGCTATTACCTCTTACAATCCATGATAAAAAGCTCCTTCAATTACTGACTACAGAGGTAAACTTTTGAGTAGCTCTGCTTATGAAATTAAAAGTTAATAAGGAATGATATTAACTATTACAATAGTTGTTGCCTATAAGAGGATGCAAGATCTTTAAAGCTCACATATAGAGATTTATGAGGATGCTTCTGGCAATTTTAGGATGTCAATTGCCATTTATCAAAGAGACAAACTTAATCCAGGTATATATTTTTTTGACTTTTGTTACTTGTTGAAAATTAATCATCACTTTATTTTGTTTATAACGTAACTTTTGTTGTCTTACGACTTACATTTGCTTGGTGGGATCAATTTAGAAGTGATGTTCCAAAATTGCAAAGATTTGCAATTTGAATTCTAAGTTAATGTATGAGTGCAATAGGGTGTGGAAGGAATTGAAGCATATTCAAATTCAACCATTCCAAGAAAAGGAATAGATTAGAGCACAAAAGATTAAATAATTTGCTCTTTGTTTAATACTATTTAAAGCATAGGAAAAGATATGTTACTATCATTATTAAGTTGAATATAATTTCTTAACAATTTAATTTTATTGCTTACTAGGACTCTTAATAGAATAAGTAGTTACGTAGATCCAATTTGCCTTAATCATATTGATCTTTTGGCAGATTAGATTTCTGAGGAACTGAGTTTGATAGATGAGAGTGACATGGAAGATAATCTTGGATAATAAAGTATTAGCATGTCACTTAGTGTGATGAATTTAAATGATGGTAATGATGAGAATTTTGTACCAAATGATAATTGAGGTCAATCTAATTTGAGTTAGTATTCAATTGAATAAAATTTCAGGTTTTTTTTCTTCTCTTCTTTTAATTTCATTTATGTTTGATGTATATGTTAAATTCTGTATATGCATCACTTCTAGTTGGTTATTTCCTCGGCGTGAACTCTTGCTGTAAATTGTAATTATTAGAGAGTCATAAAAATTTATTATTCTTTTTATTTGATGCTTTGATTTAATTATTATTTATTATATGATGAAATTGTATCATTTTAAATATTTTGCATTGTCCTTAATTTTAGATTTGTATGGTAATTAAATGATCTTTTTCTTATTAATTATGGTTATTATTTATATGTGAAATGCATGAAAAGTAATATTAGTAAAAATAAATATATTGTTATTATTTTTAAATTATACAATACAATATATTAAGGAGCTATTTTGTAATTTTAAAAATTCAGGAAATACTTTATAAATTTAAAAATTACTCGAAATAGTACTTAGTATTAACTGATATTGGTACAATACCTTACCAGAACCAAATCTATTACCTGTATAGTATGCATAACACTGAATGTAACATTATTTGTCCTCTCTCTGTTTTTATCACTTTTGGAATTTAAGGCAGCACTCTCTCGGAAAACCTTAGCTCTCTCCTAGAAAACTTATGTATTTTTCACTTTTATATAACGAAATAGCTTTTTCTGCACCATATACTGTCACATATACAACGGTGTAAGTGACATTATCTCTTCAGCTTCGCCTCATTCTCAAATGTATACAGCCACAGAAAGATACACGATTATCATACATGACCGTGTATGTTATGAGCACAGGCATTAACACGATTGTGTATGTCTTCGATCTTCACCTCCTTCTTCACACAGTTCTAGCATTATACGATTGATTCATACAGCCATGTAAGTGAAGACGCGAGCATGTGTCACTCAACACAAGTGTGTCTGCTTTCATGCTTAATATATACAGTCGTGTAAGTTAAGGATATAGGCGTGTAGCCGTAGCAACCTACATGGCCATGTCTCCCCCCAGAAGAGCTTCATTCATCATATCTTTACTTCTTTACTTGTTCGTCATCCTCACGAATCACAGAAGACGTTTACGATTACTTAAAGTCTTAAAACAAAGTCAGACACTCAATAGTATTTCCGTTGACTTACCTTCTAAATTTTAATCTGTTGTAGTTTAGATTTTGTAAAGAATTATTAACAACAAATTTTTTGTTTTTGCTTTATGATCAGCGGTATTCCGAGAATTATATTAATTCAGACCTATTGAAGGGGACAAAGCTCTCTCAATTGCCTCGTTCACCTGACAGACGTGGTTTAAGATGAATCAAACACCTCGGCCCCGCCGCTTGGAGTGATAGGGTTTGCTTTAGTGATAACAAATGTATTTTGCATGTTACTGTTGAATTGAATTACCCTCGTGACAAAAGACATCTGTCTTTCACGCAGCGTCATATATATATATATATATATTTAGAAGCTATATATATATGTATATGTACGTATATATATGTACATGAGGGGCGTGCCTAGATATAACGAAGCCCACTTCTTTACATACTTTGGAAGCACATGACGCTGCGTGAATGACAGATGTATATATATATGTATTACTGGAATTGGTCACCCTTCTATTCTATTTCTGTATAAGGAGGCATCTAAGAGACATCATCACCACATTACTCTTCTTACTCTCTCCTCTTCAACATAAATATTGTTCTTCTCAATTAGAAGTAGAAATAGTGGGTAATTACTAATGAAATGGAAAAGGCAGAACAGAGCGCTGTGTGTCTACATTCACCATTGATTGTGGCACCAACGAGCAGTGAAGGTGCAAGTGAAATTGGTGATGATTTTAGAGAAGTCGTGATTGATGAAATGAAGAAGCAGCTGTGGCTAGCGGGGCCTTTGATGGCAGTGGGTCTGTTGCAGTACGGGTTACAGATGATATCTGTGATGTTTGTAGGTCATCTTGGTGAACTAAGCCTTGCTGGGGCTTCCATGGGGACTTCCTTCGCATCTGTCACTGGTTTCAACTTGCTGGTATCATTTCTATCTCCTTTTTTAAGGTTTTCCAATTGTCGCATCACTCCAATAGTTAATTAAAATAATTATATATTTTAGACTGTTAAATTAAATATAATAATTGTATATCAATTTTGTGATCTAAATTTTACTTGCTGTTAGAATAAAACGAAGAACAGGTAAAGAGGTCGTTCGATTGATCTAAATAGACTTCTTGTGGTCTCTTCTTAACAATAAACTCGAACTAATTATTTATTTGTTTAAGAAATGTCTTGACACTGGCCTACTTCTTCTTGTTTTTGATTGTTTGAATCAAGACAAAAATTCAATATTAAGGTAGTTTATACGAACTTGAACTTTAAGATGTTCGGATCCGGACAATCTCAATAAAATGTCGAAAATAAACTTGATTAAAAAAAAAAAGAGTGTCGACACATCAAATGAGTGAATGAGTTAATGTTTTGGTATGAAATCATAAGATGCTGCGTTCTAGTTATGAGTTTCATAGACAGTTTTCTTATAGCAAGCGGTGAAAGAAAGAAGCCAACAAAATGACGAATCAAAGGAACAGCTCAGAGGCATACAGAGAGAGGTAGCTCGTCTGATTGGATTGGCTTCATGTTGCTGATGACTTTCCGGGAAAACTGTTCAGCTTCAAGCCTCAATTTACTAAACAATCTCACCGGTTGCATACAATTCTTTATTTCGTTGCACGTTTGGTCTCCTACTCACTCACTAGCTAAAGCTAACTGCTCCCTGCCTATCCTTTAATTGCTTTTTTTTTATTATTTATTATGGTTTGGCTTCTTAATTTGTTATTTATTTTTATATTTTTACTTTTGACCTCGATCTTATAATAGTCAACCGTTTTCTTCGTTCGTATTTAAGCCGGAAATTAAGACCAATATGAAACAATTTTCTTTATCTTGAAAAGAGACCCAGGCACAAATCGGAACATCTATTAAGGCATATAACTATAAATTAACAAACGGAGCAACATTAAACATGCAAGTCTGTCTTAGTATGGAGTCGATATATGATTCAAGAATCAAAACATCCGTCACCTCCATAACTCTGTTTTTTAAGAATTATGAGATTTTTTTTACCGTAACCAAAGTGTGAATTGATGTGTCTCTTTGATCGAACAGTTGGGAATGGCAAGTGCTCTTGATACATTTTGTGGTCAATCATATGGAGCAAGGCAATATCATATGCTAGGTATACACACACACAGAGCCATGTTTGTTCTTTCACTTGTCAGCGTACCTTTAGCCGTCATTTGGGCAAATACAAGATCAATTTTAGTGGCTCTGGGCCAAGACGAAGAGATAGCAATGGAAGCTGGAACATATGCCCGCTTCTTAATTCCATCCATTTTCGCATATGGTCTTCTTCAATGCCTTGTTAAATTCTTACAGGCACAGAACATCGTATTTCCTATGATGGTTTGCTCTGGGATTATAGCTTTACTTCACCTCCCAGTTTGTTGGATTCTGGTATTCAAAGTTGGCCTTGGAATGAGAGGAGCTGCTTTGGCAAATTGCTTTTCTTATTGGATCAACGTATTGTTGTTGGCAATTTACGTCAAGTTCTCTTCTTTGTGCACGAAAACTTGGACAGGCTTCTCCAAGGAATGCTTGAGGGACATTCCCATATTTCTGAGGCTCGCTGTTCCTTCAGCTGTCATGGTTTGGTAATTAAGAGCTTAAATGTTAAAGAAAGAATCGGTTTACCATCACAGAGCTGGTTCTGATTTCTTTTCTCTTGTATGATTCTGAACAGCTTGGAGATGTGGTCATTTGAAATGATGGTTCTCTTATCGGGTCTTCTTCCTAACGCAAAATTAGAAACATCAGTGCTCTCCATTTGGTTAGTTTCCAGTATTATCAGTTTCAAACCACTTGAGGTTTGGATTTTCTTCTGACCAGTTAAAACTGTTTGCAGTCTTAATACAGCTTCGACAATTTGGATGATTCCTGGTGGACTGAGCAATGCTGTGAGGTGAGTAATTGCAAGTGCTACAAAGAAAAGAAAATGAATAGTGGGTTTTAAAAAGGTTATAATAATGTGTTTTCGTGCATAGCACTCGGGTCTCCAACGAATTAGGAGCAGGACGTTACAAGCGGGCACAGATGGCCATATATGTGGTAATTGTGATGGCCATTAGCGAGGGGATAATGGTGGGTTCAGTCCTGATAGGAATTCGAAACATCTGGGGCTATGCTTATAGCAATGAAATACAAGTCATAAGATATGTTGCAGCCATGCAACCTATTATTGCAGCATCTAATCTCTTGGATGGTATCCAAGGAGTTCTTTCAGGTCTAGTCGGTCCTCTGTTTTTTTGTTTTTTGTTTTCATATTGTATATATGCCTATTAGGCTAATGAGGTTAAGCTTCCTATTAACTAATTAGGTACCGCTAGAGGGTGTGGCTGGCAGAAGATTGGTGCATATATAAATCTGGGATCCTACTATTTAGTGGGACTTCCGAGTGCAATTCTGTTAGCTTTTGTCCTCCACATTGGCGGAAAGGTAAGGGTTCATGCATTTCTTTTTTCTTAGGAAAAAAAAAACATATGGAATATATTTCGATCCTATTTTTTGTTTTTCTTTAAAATGGTTATATAGGGACTTTGGCTGGGGGTCATATGTGCACTCACCGTGCAAGCTGTGTCTCTTCTCGTCATCACCATGCGCACTAAATGGGAAAAGGAAGTAAGCTACTGTTTTCATATTACTATTTTTCTTTCTTTCATAAAAAATCAACGGCCTTAACATAAATAATAACAAGATTTTAGAATACTCGTTGACATCTGTATACTTTATTAAATCCAGTTAAATTCTCTCGTCTCACGCCCCATCATTATCTATAGTATATGCTCCGTTTTCTCATTCTGTCTCGTAGTCTTCGTTTAGGCACAGGATGCTTCTAGGAGAGTTCATGAGGCCGCAATTCCTATGATATCATGAAGCTGATTTGTCTATAAAGAAGATTACTGTAATCTCATGTTATTTTGCCTTTCTTTCATTCTGTCCTTTCGCACCATCCGGACCAACGTCCGTTATACGTTATTCCCATCTCTTTGAATGATAAAACGTTTTTACAGTATGCAAAGGCCAATCGAACAAAATGTAGCTGACTTTGGGATAAGCACAACACTGTTTCTTTAAACTTTCGACAACTAAAATTGTACCCTAAAAGGCTAAAAGTCACTATTTCTTTCCGTGAAGACGTGAAAGTGTCAAACACCCACCAACTTAGCGAAGATATTGTATCCGTATCGAGAATCTGGGCTTCCATGATGAACACAAAAACAAAACTGCGAGTCATCTTAAATTGCAGTCAGCTCCTCAGCTCCAAAATGGTCAACAATTAGATGATTTACGTGGGCATGAATTATGCCTAAGTCAAAATTCCAAAAAGAATAATATACTAGTGTTGCAAAATCTTCAACTCTTTACACTTGTATTTTTAACAACAATATAAGCCACATCATCAGATATGCGATAAGAAATTCATCAGCTTCTCTGCAGTCTCGAGAAAAAATTAGCCAAAAGCACTCTTCTATGCCAATTGCAGGATGCTATGGCAAATAATTACAACAAACTTGACGAAGTCCCTGCATATCTCTTCAATTCGCGTCCAGAAACAATGATATGCCATCCACAGGAGTGCCAAAAATCTGTGTAGGCAGTTATCATTCAGGGTTCTGGAATTCCAGATCTAGTTTCCTCTTCAAATGTGATCTATCAGCACTGTATAAGAGAGAAGAAAATGATTGAACTACAAAAGTGCCATTACAGGGAGAACTAAGAAGGTTAAAAGTGCCATGACTCGAAACACATGTAATCTAATGAAAAAGATAATACAAAAATCAAAGCTATGTTCCAACCAATTGGCAAAGAAAACAAAAGCTCTGGTTTTCAATAATCCACCTCCTACACCATTTTTCAAGATTCAACCTATAATTGGCCGCAACATTCATTAAATTCATGAATCCATCCACAAGAAAATCAAAACTTGTTTTGTTCCATTTTGCAAATATTCAATGAACAAAACTTGCAAAACTTGGTAGGAGCTGCCTGAATAATTACCTGCAATGAACGAATGAATTGGACAAAATAAAAATGATTCCACATATATCACAAAAAATCTAACCCATGGAAACTACTTCCAGTACCAACTCCCACAAAACTGTAACATTTAGACAAAGGAAAGAGGAAGGAGTGAAATATCAACGTCTTTCAAATATCTTGCATTTAAGCCCATCTCATAAAGATGCAAAATTAAATTTGAAAAAAGCATACTCTCGTATCTGTTGTAATGCATGCATCTTCAGCCACTAAAGGGGTAACAATTGGCTTTTCCAATGTATTTAAGGTCATGGGTAAGAAGGCAAATGTTCAAAATTAACCCACATTTCATGTTAACACGATAGTACGCAACCCGAATCATGTATAAATTTACTTAAAGAAATGAGGTATAATATCAAAAGCAATAAAAATGATCACCTTTAGAAATAGAGTAGTATTTTATTATTATTCAACAAATACTGTATGACATATTAATTTCAAACAATTCCAGATTAATAGAACAAAAGAGACACTTGAATCTTAAAATGCAAAACAAGTCTTGCTCGAAAACCCTCAAAGAACTTAAAATAAGCAGAATTCCATTTTACATTATACTTCTTCATCTCCAAGAATTTAACTCTTCCAAGGGAAGGATGCAATTCAACAATTCCATGCAAAGGGCAGCTTCAAACTACAAGAAACGCAACACATAACAAGTGACAGTTGATTGCCAAAAAAAAAAGAGAAATCTAAAAGGGACTTATTGGACCAATTTTGAGTTAAAACATAGAGGCTAATCCTATTTCTAAATCCCAGACTCATCCCACCTAGGTATTAATTTGACCCAAGACGAACACTTAGGTAAGGGTTCAACTAAATTGACTCTCTCCAACGCCCATTCTAAAATTGAATTTCTAATCTCAAGATGAAACAGAATTCATATAGTTAAAATGGAAGGAACTTTAACATGAACTTTGACTAGACGCTAATTCAATCATCAAGTATCAGTCAAGCCCCACAAAGTTGATGACACCAATTACACACCCTCTCACCTAGTTAGATTCAGACAATTTAAATTCAACCTAGTATTGAAAGTAAACCTTAAATCCAATCCATAATAGGTATTCTCAACTATTCTTCCGTTACAACCAAGTTAGCACCAAGTTTGTGACTTTTCAACAATTTACCTGTTAATTGTTGGCCTGCTCATTGGTCTGCTTCCAAATACAGAAAAGTCTACAGACATCGGAAACTGATCACTGTTTCCAGTGTAATGCCCAGCAGCCTGTCTCATTTCACCACCATGAACATTCTTATCAACTGGGATTGCATTTCCTTCAAAACCATCACGGTCCGGCATCACTCTTCTTGTCTTTCTAGGGGGTGACAAAACAGTGGGAGCTTCCAGACGATTCAAGTCTGAAGCCCTCAAACTCTGAGATCCTCGCTTGGGAACTGGTCTAGGAAGCTTGGCTGGCTCGGTAGGCAGAGGAGCAGAAGAGAAGTACCTAGGCAAGAATGAAAATCAGGGGAAGAAAGTTGCAAGATGTAGACTTCACAACCACGACAGTTGTATATACCTATGCTCTAATGCCTGTTGTGCAGAAATTCTTGCCTTTGGATCATAGGTGAACATCTTTGATAACAGATCTATGGCATCATCACTAGCTGTTGGAAACAATGTACGCCAAGGCTGTGCAGGAGCAGGTTGATACTCCACATAATCAGGAAGATATTCCAAATCTGGCCACTGTGAGGGTGATGGAGTCCCAAAAGCCTGGAAAATCTTCCCTAGTTGGTCAATGTCACTTGCACCCTGCCCAAGACAGAAAGATCACAGGAGAGAATAGTAGGTACAAAGCAATGAAAATGATAGAGAATAAGCATCTTCAACGGCAGAAAAATGATATGTGGATAGAAAATTGACTAAAAAGGCTCACAGGCAAAAATGGTCGACGAGTAAGAAGTTCAGCAAATATACATGCTGCAGCCCAAACATCAACTGCAGCACCGTACTGCTTGGTGCCAAATAGTAGTTCAGGTGCTCTATACCAACGAGCAAATACCTGTTAAGAATTGTCATGAACTTGTAACTTTAAGTGGCTTGAATATCTTAGTGCATAGAAGAGTTGTGATAAGAGCTGAATATCTTAGTGCATAGAAGAGTTGTGATAAGAGCACTAAGGCAACACAACAAGAAAGAAAACAGGAAGAACTGTTGTCAACTTTCACAGTCATCATCACGTAACAGCTGGTCGTACACAAAAACATCAAGATAATACTGCAAGCTTCCATGCATGCACCAAATGACAAATTCTCACAGCTCCAAACATGGTTTTGGAAAGGGAAACATTACTTTAAGAAATAATCTGTATATCTATTTTCAAAAGTATATTGTAGTTATACAGTTAAAGCAAGATAGAAAATAAATAAACTTAAGATGCATACTTGGTGAGTGAACTTGCGATCTGGACTTCCAAATATACGTGCTAAACCAAAATCTGCAAGTTTAAGTTGACCATCAGGTCCTATCAACAAATTATTTGGCTTCATGTCCCTGTAAACCATGAGTGCTGCAAGTCTCAGTGAAAAGCTGTAATTCATCAATCTAAAAGAGATGATTCCCATTACAAATCAAGTACCTATGCAAAACCCATTTCTTGTGGCAATAAGCCAGTCCTTTCAATGTCATCTGAAAATATGATTTTATGTCGGCTGGTGAAAGGAAAATATTACGATCACGAATGACTGCTTCAAGGTCCGTCTCCATAAACTCAAAGACAAGATGCAAGTTGCCCTTGTGAGGAAAAGCATCAATCAACTCGATTATATTAGGATCTTTGAGCTCCTTAAGAAGTTTAATCTCTCTGAGTGCAGTAAAGTTTACTCCTTCCTTCTGTTTTCCAATCCGAATTTTCTTGATTGCAACTGTATTTCCAGTCTACCAATATCCAAAGCTATGCATAAGAAGAGTTAAGAGGCCAATATCATTCTAATGGAAATGCGAGTTGCGAAAAAAAAAACAACAAATAACGCACAAGAGACCAATATACTTGAGCTGTTGTGAATATTGACAGAGATGAGAACTGCAGAAGACATTAGGTTAATCTCATAAAAAAGTGACTAACATTGTGGTCAAAGCTATGCAACTAAAATCGTATGCTACAATCCAAGTTCTAGTTTCTCTTTCTCTATTTGAATCCCACCCCACTTTCACACAACCCAAGTGAAATTGGAATACGGAAACAGTCAAAATTTTGGTTCCATTTCTCGCAATTTCTCCAATGCCTTGAGAAAGGAAATTTAAAAAGAGGAAAAGAGAAAGAGAAACAGGGTTACCTTAATATCAATGGCCTTGTAAACGACACCGTAAGTACCTTCACCGAGCACTTCTCGCTTTAGATACCGATCGGCGATTTTCTTCTCCGACATCATCGTTGCTGTTTCAATTAAGAGAGCGAGAGCTCAATGTAATTAAAAGTCCACCACTACAATAACTGTTCTGCTTAGGTTTTAGGCATTTTAGCATGGGGAAATGACAACAGTCGACAGTTGTAGGCAGAGGGTAATTTAGGATTTACATCTCACCAGTACGGAAACGCCTTCGTTGTTTAGGAATCTTTTTATTTTGCTATCATATGTGAAATAAATAATCATAAATTTTATAGACTCCTTATCAAAGTTGCGAAAATTGTACCATAACTCCTGTTCATTTTAGTATTGGTACTGTACATTATCTATGTTAATATTAAATATTATTTTGAGAAATTCTTTATATAAATTTATATAATTGTTAGTAAGATGAAGGAAATTCAACCTAAAGGGAGGAGCCATCCTCTCGGGAAAGGAACTAAAGTGCCTGGCAAAAATGGACCTAACCGAACAAAGAAGAAAGTGCCGTCTTCCCATGAGCTTTCTCTAAGCTGTTTCACATTTGGGATTTGGGAGAGATTCAGACCCTAGCAGTTCCTTGTGAGGTCAAGGAAATCGAAAAAGAATAATCAAAGAATGTGGAGGTTGAATGTGTTGGAAGTGAATAATCAACACAATAGAGAAGCATGGCTAACTGGGATAGAAGCTAGAAAATTACAAGGAAATGCTTAAGGTTGAAGCTAAGGATAGTGACAAGTAATTAGTTAAAATGTGGGAAGTGAGAAAAAATGCCTGAAGTTGAGAAGCCTATATAGTGTCATTAGTTTAAACCTTATTTCAACACTTTTAGAATCTTGGTACCTTAAAATTTCACTTTCTAAGTTTTTTTAAGCCTACCTATATCATCGATAAAAAGTCAGGCATAAAATTTTAAGAGAATTCCTCTCTAACATACCCGAATTCTAAGTTGATCATTTAAGTGACCAATAATTTGACACACTCATTGGGACACAATGTTGTGAATAAGAAATAGAAAAGAAATTGATATGCCACTAGCTCCAAAGGAAGAAGTCTCTACTATAATAGGGAATGAAGGTTTTGTATCTCAAATGGTTCAGAATCTTGAGAAGGTAGCCTCGCCATCAATTAACTCTCCTGCTAGTGAAAATCCAAAGACACCGCAACAAAATGGTGTGGTTTACAAAAAAAAATCATAATTGAATTCCAACTTGGCCTCTACAATTGAGACAATCAAGATTCGAACAAACAAGATTAATAAATTTTCTATCGCTCCTGCATAGATTATTAGGCAGAATTCTCTTGCTTTTGCAAAGTAGATCACCAAAGGACTCAGGGGGCATCATACTCCTAATGCAATGGAAGTTGATGAGTGCATTTGCCTTCTAATTACTTCGTTTGTAAACAAAAGATATGTCCCTTCTTATAAGAGAGAGGATGTTTCTATAGTATCTCTGTGCATTAATCTTATAAATGGCCAACAAGTTCAAGCCCCAAGCTCTTAGTAGGCAACGATTTGGTGTGGAAATTGAAGTTAATGGACCACAATATGGTTTAAGGGATAACATTGTAATTATAATCCACAATCATATTATTGTCCCTCTATAGATAAGACTAAAAGTCAATATGGAAGTTGTCAAGCTGTTCAGGGGTTGTTCGAGCTTGATTTGAGATAACTTGGCTACCCAGAATTCTATAAGCCTTATCTAGATTATACTGACCGTAAGAATCCTTATCCTTGTGGCTATAGAATTCCCAAATTCAATTTATTTTTAGTGAAAATGGCCAATCGACCATTTAGCACATTGCTATATTTACCATTTAGTATAGAGAATTGACCAATTATGAAAACTTCAATAATTTCAAGCTTAAGTTATTACCAAATTTGTTAATAAGCATATCCTTCTCCTGATATGTTCTGTTGCCTATGAATCATATCCTTTATTATGATGAAATGAAAAGATTATTTCATACTTAAATTTTCTAGACTAAGTTCATTACAGTTAGGTTAGAACACATTCTTTTTGTTATCTTCTTTGTCTTGTTTAAAGGATGTAGGCATAAGCTAAGAAGGTTTTAAGACCACCTTCAACGGTTGATGTGAGATTCAATATAAATGATTAAGTCTACAGGAGGAGTCATTTGTGCATATTTATTCTCTCTCCTCATCTTTTATAACCATCAAGCTTATGAGAGCAAGTAATTGACATGGTTTTATTGATATCCATCCCTAAAATATCCACAGTAAATGGTTAGTTTGAAGATATTACTTAGACTCATTTTAGTAATTATTAAGAGAAAAAACTATAGGCATGTCGATTTGTTGCACCAATATCCAACATAAGGTTTTCCTCTAACAAATGATTTTTTATAGGGAGAGGACTTATATGGTCCATTAAGACTTTTGCTAAATAAATTAATAAAATGTATAACTTCTTCATTGTATTAAAATCTAAGTTTAAATCACCCAAGATATGCCTCCCTTAACTACTTTTATCCATCAAATAAAGAAACAAAAGATATTCTCGAACGATGAATTCCTTTTAAAAGATTATTAAGGCTCATCGTAAGCCTGAAGTTAAACTATATCAGGGTCATTTCTAGTTTTTAATAGGCCCAAGAAAAAGTAAAAGAAGGCCTCCTAATGAATCGATATGTATTGTCCAAAGGAACATTAGATTCAATTCCCTTACAAGCCCTTTTTCAACTAAAATATATTTTATTTTATCGTCAAGATTATCCCTATTTTTGATATCATAAATATTTTAAATTGGATGCATTTGGTGTATTTTCTTGCTCACTTAAATAACTAACATCCTCATGAATATAAATCTCATCACTTAAGTTTTCGTTAGGTTGTTCAAAACTAATTTTAGCTAATTCCTCAAGATTCTCATTAAAGGAGTCCACTCATTTAACAAATGTATCAATAGCTTATTTTAGGGATTTTGTTAATTATTCTACTCATTTCTTTTATTCATTTTTCACTTTTTTGGGCAATATCATATGAAAAAATTAGAACACAATTAGACCAAGAAAAGAACAAAAGTAGATGTACGGAACTGGAAGAAGCAGGTAGGTGCGACAGAAGAGCAATAACTCAACCATATATCAATGGTATTATATATCTGCGATAGAGGAAAAAAACAAAGTTCAAAATTTAATATCCTACATTAAAAATGAAAAAATAAAGAGCAAATTTTTATGATAAAATCTATCATACTCATAATCTACTTTCGATTTTTAAAGTAATTCTAAAACATTTAAAACTAATAATGATCCACTTTTTACCAAAGAGAACATATATTAACAGTAATATTCATATTATAGAAACAATGAAACTAGATTTCTTTAATAATCTACAAAATTAAATTTATACATATAAAGTTAGTTGAACCCTTAAATTAGAAAATGCTAATTATGACTTAATAATTGAAAGAGATAAATTATAATTGAAGAAGGAAATAATGGATAAAAAAATATTAAGTATGATATCTGCAAAATGAAAGAGAGCTAAATTATCTGGATAAATTTCAAGTCAAATTAAAATTATGACCATAATTGCAATTGATAAATATTATCCATAATCAAATTGACAAATTTCAATTTATGCAATCGGAGAAGGAAATGAAAGAGAGATAAATTATATCCAATATATAATCCAAGTTTCAATTTAAAAATAAAAATTCTACCCAGATTGCAAAAGCTATCATACTCGTAATAAAAATTTCATTTTTTACCTAGCCTCTATACATTAAAAAAAGGCTACTAAGAAAATAAAAATTTCAAAGCAAAAAATAAAAAATAACACTGCAAAGAGTGAATGAGACGAGTTTCTTACTTAGATGGAAATGGTCTTGATGGAGGCAAGTTAAAGGCTAAAGTTTTAAATTTAAGGCCTTCTCTTACCTGATTTCAATTAGAAAAATGTGAATGTCGACATCTATTAGGAACAATTTTATTTCGAGATGCCCATGTCCACCCCTATTTTAGCTCAAAAAAAGAAGTCTTCATATGTATGCTGATGGACCAAGCTATCTAAACAAATTCATTTAAATCTTTAAATAAATAAAGCTCTTTCCCTACTTGCTTTTTGACTTAAGTGAAAGGCTTTTATGTTACAAATTAGCTTGCAACTAGTGGGCCCCTATAAGTGTGAGTCCTAGATGAGGACCTTCTTGTCTTTGCTTAAATCAACCCTGAACTATATCACCTATATATTTTTCTCATAGGCCTAATTTAGTTCATAAACCTAAAAGGTTTTAACTTTTAAGCTGAGTTAATATTTTTCCATATGCAAAGAAATAATGAGACATGGTCAGTGGGGGTGAGGTTGGCTAATAGAAAAACTTATCTTTTCAAGGATTTGTGGGTTCAAAGTCTCGTCTTATACCTAAAACTATTATAATAGACACTTATTTCATGAAGTATAAAGAAAAAAATTGTTTTAATTAGAAGGAAACATGTACTTAATCTTTATGTAAGATGATATGGAAAAGTTTTATATCATACCTAATATTTTCTATGTAGTTTTATGTCCTATATCCTCTTAAGATGAGGATTTAGAACCCTACATTGTTTATCTCTTACTATTCTTAACAATTTAGTACTACTAGAAGCTAAAAGATTTTGATTTATGTTTTGATTCGTTGCTGCACTATTAGAATTTGACACCTTAATATGAAAAGACAAGGATAAAGACTGAGGTAGAGACGTATCAAGAAATGCAAATATTTTCTCCAAAATGAAAAAAGTATAACAAACTTCAGCCTATCTTACTAATTTGGTTTAAATGGAAAATGAACATTTGTCTAAAGACAATATGAAGGTACTTATAATAATGCTAAACAATGAAGGTACTTCTAATAATGCTAAACATTTCAGATCATTTGAAAGGAAAGATTCAAATTATGACACGTTTCCACTCTCCAAAACGTTATTTCAATTTTGTCATTTAAAATTTATCTCCCTCCTATACTTTTGTAATAAATAATGAAACAACTAATGCTACGTTGTTAGGTGCTAAGGTTATGAGTAGTATTATAGGTATCGTACAATACTGGCTGGAAGACAATACTATAAATATTAATTTCGTACCAAATTTTGGTATCGCTGAATAATACTAGCTTTTTTAGTTGGTACATGTATCTGAGATATTGGCCAATACACTGGACTAAAATGTAACTTTCAATAGTTTGACTTGAAAAAACATAAATGCTAAAGCACCAATCACCACCTCTCCTTCTACTCTACCTTCTTTCTCTCCCATCCTAGCTTCAAGCTTTTACTCTCTACAACCCCTCTCTCCACTTCTAGCTCGTAACTTGTAACTTCACCAGATGTCTTCTATCTCCCTTAGCTTTATACATGCCTGATCTGTCATCCCTCTTCACCACTACTTTTGTTGTACAAGTTTAACAAGTCATCAACTCTCCAAAACTTCAAATTATGTGAAATTTGACTTAATGAATCTTGGCGTAAGCAGACTATAAAACTTAGGGAGTGCTTGGTTGATGGGTTTGGGAAGAGGTTAATCGGTAAGGAATGAGAAGTGAGTAGTTGGTTGGTGATTATCATTATAGCGGCAATGGTTTCTGAAGTAAATCACTTGTTATTATATAAATCACATATAATATGTAAAATACACAAGAAAGGGGGTTGAATTGTGTTAAATTGTCTAAAATAGTAATCTTTGAAAAACGTCTTGATTTTCTTGAAAGATTCAGACGATTACAAAACAACGCACTTATCTTGTTTAAGCAATACAACAGCGAAAATAGTATCTATTCTTCTAACAATAAGAAATTAAAGAGATAAGGGTTAGAGAATATGACATCGTGATTTATACTGGTTCATCCTTAACCTTTGAGCTACGTCCAATCCTCAGAGTTTATCTGAGATTTTACTATCTCTTGCAACTTTACAAGTATTATTTCTCACTTCCAAAGCCTCTTCAGGTCTCTTTCACAGAGCATTCTTTATCTACTATGTTAGCCTCTTTAGGCTCTAGCCTTCCTTTTCACTTGAAAAGATATTGTTTGAGTTTTCTAAACTCACATTACAGGTGTTCTTGATCTCTCTTCTTCCTTCTTTTCACTCAGAATATTTTTACAGTATACTCACTTGATCATAGAATTATTTCGTGTCAGTAAAGAGTTTAAAAGTTAAAAGTTGTTTTGTCTATGACTACAACTGATATTTATAATCTAATTCTCTAATAGTCTTCTTAAGAAAACTGCTTGTAGAATCTTCAGAGATCAATTATTAGTTGAGTCCTGTAACCAACTCCAATTAACTAACTGACGTTGTAGATTATTCTTCAATTATATCATCTTGATTTAATTTGTATGCTTCGTCTTATGTCTTGGCTTTCGTCTTATGACTTCGCTTCGTCTTAGACATGTGACTTCATCTGGTCCGTTTTACACTTTGTCTTAGTCAACTCTTGAATATTATCTTGGTTTGATGATTTGTGCTACTTACATTTATCTGCGTACTTAACAAACTCATCAAAACAGTTCACACATTTCTTTTATTATTATTATTTGACTTTCATCAAAATCAATAGAAGAAGTGAAGTCTTCTTGACTTAACATATAAATGATCAATTGAGAGTATTTAAAGCATCCATACATGAATACTCAAAACATTAAGCAAAGAATAACATAAACAATTTCGAAAGAGAGAGAACAGTAATATAAGACGAAGAGATGCTCAAATGTGTTCTTTGGCATTGATTTCCCCTTTGAATTAGAAGGAAGAAGGTTCGCTCTCCATAGATATCGAAGAATTAAGTATTCTACCCACTTTCGTGCTTCTAAAACCCTTCATAACTTATATGGCCGCCTAAATGTCCTTTTATAACAAAAATTAGGATTTTTGGGACATATATGGTTAGTTACACGAGCATGTATCTAATTGTGTATGTAAAATTTTCCCAAAATCATGTGTTTACATGGTCTTAGTAAGCTCCATGACTAGATACACAATTGATAAGTGTGAATTGCATCATATTTTAGGGCTTCGTTTGATATTTATTTAAGTATTAACTTAATTGTTTAGTATGTGTTTAGGTTAAAATTGTGTTAGTTTGTTAATTAATTGTGTTTAAGTGTTTTTTATGGGTTAGTCAAGTCTTTGAGCTTATTTATTATATTTTTGAGGTACCTTGATGTGTTTGTTAGTGTTTTAAGGTCAACATCGAAGAATGGAGAAATTTCGGAGACACTAGGGCTGAAACAACAGCCTATGATCATGGTACAAGAGGCCACAATTATGACAAAAACACAGGAGTCAGCCCACAATCGTGGCACAATAGGCCAAGATCGTGACAGAAGCCTAAGACATAGCCTATAATCATGGCCTGATTGCCACGATCGTGACAGAAGGCTTGGATGTGGCCCATATCATGGCCTGTATGGTCATAGTCGTGGCCTGTGTTGGGCAAATGCACAGACACTCAGAAAAATCAAGTTTTAAGGTAGTTTTTTGGACCTTTCAGACTCTGAAAAAACCTTAGGGCTGCCGAAAACACAAAAGTTATATAAGGAATAAGACAAAGAAAATGAAGGGGTTTTTACATCAGCCACCATTGAAAAAACCTAGAGAGAGTTCATCGAGAGATTGAGAAAGAGAAGAAGGAAGAGAGACATTGAGAAGAAGCCTACGCGAAGTACTTCTTACAATAAGAGGTTTTCCGACGTTGATGCCCCCATCATCCATTCCGATCTTGTTTTTGGTGTATTTTTAATTTTATTAATGAATAAAATTGGAATAATTGTTGATGATAGGATTATGTGAATGCTGAGGATGTATATACTCATCTTCGGGTTATTTTTATCTTGATTTAATAAAAATTTGATTGTTTTATATTAATTTGGATTCATTGTGATTGATTTCTAAGATTGCATAATTCAATAATAGACTAAGAGGGTGAATCGAATGAAAAACTAATTAAATTGGGCTAACGAGAGTTAAGTGATTTAATAAGAATGAGAAATCAAACAAATCGGTAATTGTGTGAGGAGAGATCTCACATAGCTTCCCGGTAGTCTATTATAAAATTTCAGATCTAATTAGGGTTTTGGATAGAATGTTAATTGAGAGATTACAATTTTCCATAATCTGATTAGGGTTTACAATTTAGGGTTAATGGTTATAACTCGAGAAAAAGTAATCAACCCTAGGATCGTTTAGGACTAATAATCCAATAATTCATAATCAATTAGGTTAGTGTTAAGGATAGGTAAAAATTTCCCTTTCTCTTAATTGGTAGTTCTTTAGGTCGATTCTTGAATGTGTGCGTTGCAATTGCTACTTTGTTAATATTTTCGTAATTGATTCTTAGAATTGAGTTGCGTGATTGAATTAAATTCGTGCCTTATTTTTGTTACAGTCCTAATATTGCGCATTATTTTAGCCTTAGATTTTAGGATTAGATTAACCCCTCTCGTGGGATCGACACCTTAGGTATTACACGAACGACCTGTACAATTGCAGATTATCAAGGTTAAATATTAAAACTTATATATATCGGAAAAAAGCAATCAAGTTTTTGGTGTCATTTCTGGGGAGGCGATTAGTTTAATTTTATAATTTAAGGTGTTTAGTTAGTTTTTAATTTTTAATTTTCATTCTTTCTTTTTTAATTCTAAAATCGTGCTCTTGCATGAACATAAGAGTCGTGAGAGGTTCGAGTTGTGTAGCTAAAACCTTAAATTTAGAATCACTCGACTTGAACGAAACTTTAGGAGCTCGGCGTGTAGAAGAAGAAATGTCACATCCCACTACCATAGAGTATATACCCGAAGATCCAGAGGGTATTCAAGTACATATCCTATGACAATGGTACGATAGATCAAACCTAATCTCTTAAATGGAATCGTAAGGAAAACACAATACTTAAAAACCTCATCTCTTCATTTCATTCATAAAGGTTTACATAGTAGACATTAAAACCAATATTTACAACCTTTAAACACAAGTTCTACATGACATAAGTAAACTACTTTAAAACAACTATAACTCCTCAAATGCTAGCTGACAGACCTTTGAGTCATATCTTAGTCCAAAATGTTTCTTCGATAAGATCTTAGAAATCTAGGTCTCCTGTCTTGTACCTGAAAAGCCACATTGCAATTTTTTATGAGTTTTCAGAACTCAATGAGTTAACTATCATTAATGATCTCACTCCAGGCAAACACACAAATATCATACAACTAATCAATTTCACAAAATTTTCCATTAAGATAGGTGTGCATTAGGATATGTTTCTATAGGTAATTAGCATGTACTTTCTAGCATAATTGTTCTTTATTGTTCTAGTTTAGGATTCATTTTGTATGTTTTCACTAAGTTCGATTTCCATTGTGTTCTTATGTGTTGGATGCTAATTAAGGGTAAGAATTGTTTATTTTTGTGTAGGAAAGAAGAGGAAGCAAGTTGGATGATGAACAAGAGAGCATAGAAGAGAAGAGAAAAGGATCACACCTGGGACCAATTCAACGTGGGAATTGGGAAAATTCTCACGAACGTGGGAAATCAAGACAGAAAGTTTCTGCCTGTAATTTCCACGCTTGTGGGAATCATGTAGATTCCTACGGGTGTGGGAATTGAAACCCGAGGCAATCTGCGAGGCTTCATTAAACCTAATTTTTTGAACTATACAAAGAGAATTAAGCCTCCATCTTCAAGAGAGACGACACCTACCTATAGAAAGACCATCTTTGGGTGAAAAACACATGTTTGGAGCATCAAGGAAGGATTGAAAGCAAGGATCATCATCAAGATTGGGCAAAATAGCATAGTAACACCAAAATTCCAGATTTTGGCAAAGAAGAGAAGGAGTTTTCTTATTCACTTTCTATCATTTTAATCTCTTCCTTTTTTTGTAAAGATGGATTATTTGGATGTTGATAGTGTTATGGGGACCATGTTAGGCTAATTTCATATTAGGGATTGTTTTTTCATCATTTTGTCGAAACTCATGTTTTATTGAATTGAATGAAGCGTCTTTGATAACTGTTACTCTTAATTGTCATCTTGCAACAAATCGAGAGAGTGAGTGAGATGAAAATAGTTTAGGATTGTACAATGAAAGTTGGCAACCTATAGACTAGCAATTATTATGTTAATTGAATAATTAGAAGAGAGATCTCAATTAGTCAATTGATCGTCTATAGGATAGTGTAATAACTAGTTGAATCAGTAGAGTCATTGAGTAGGTTGAGAGATCGTTCAATTAATTCCCGTAATTCAATTAGGGACAAATAGTTACACCTTGAGAGAGGGTAATTAGTACATTTGGAAATATAGAATGAGACACAATTCAATCAATGAAATATGAGGGAGACAGAATAAGGAAAAAGTAATCTCTAGCATTCCGATCCTTGAATTTAAACTTTCTGAAATTACAGTATTATCTATTGTTTTACATTATTCTTTCCAATTTTAATTTAATTTTCTATATTAATTGCATCAAACAATTTTATTTCTTAAACAAAGTCTTTTCCCAATTAAGTGGTGTCTGGGCATCAATCCCTGTGGGATCTATATCTTCTCTTTCTAACTACAAGTCACGACCTGTTCACTTGCGATTTTTGAGCGTAAAACAAGTAGATAGGTTTTACAATCCATCAATAAGTTTTTGGCACCGTTGCCGGGAATTTATTGTTTAGCATCTTTTTTAATTTAGAATACTTTAATTTAAGAGTTTTGATACATTACGTTGTGGACTTGCAGGTGCATGAGCACAAGGAGCACACGGAGGATGAAAGAAGTTATTGAAGATGAATTCCCTGACATTAAGAAGCACGAAAGAGACATAAGAAGGGCAAAGCGCTTAAATTTCTCAAATCAAAATATGGCTGAAGAAGGAGAGCAAGGAGGACTAGAAAGAACACTCATGGATTTCATGAGGCCAGGGTTTAGTCCTCAAGGAGTGGCGAGGCCGGTAGTTCAAGTAAATAACTTTGAGATAAAGCTAGCGCTACTCAACATTCTTCAAAACAATGTGTAGTTCTACAGGTTATCCAACAAGGATCTGAATGCCCACATCATAAATTTTTTAGAGATCTATGACACATTCAGATTCAACGGAATGTCTGATGATGCAGTGAAGTTGTGACTATTTTCATTCACATTGAAGGATCGGGCTAAAGCATGGTACAATTCTTTGAATCCAGGCCAGATTACAACTTGGGAGCAGCTCGCCTAAGCATTCCTCGCAAAATATTTTCCTTTAACAAAGACGACGAGGATTATAAAGGAAATAACAAATTTCTAGAAGAGCAACAGAGAATCTCTCTACGAACCTTGGGAGTGATTTAAAGAACTTCAAAGGAGCTGCCCTTATCATAACCTCCCGAAGGAATTCCTGCTTCAAAAATTTTATAATGGAGTGAATCTAAGCACAAAGGGCATAATTAATGCAGCAGCCAGAGGTTGATTAATGAGGAAGACGGTGGAAGCAACCCATGAATTGTTGGAGGAGTTGGCAAGCAACAGCTGCATTTGGTCGAGTGAGAGGAGTAGACAAGAACAAAAGGAACAAAAAGGTATGATACCTATTGACTCAGTTACTGCCTTGCAGGCTCAAATTACGACCTTAACGAAGCAGCTAAACAACATGTAAGGGGCGTCCACCTCGGCAGCTAAGGCAATGCAAGAACAATGTGAGTTATGTGGGGAGAATAACCACAGCTCAGCAGACTGTTTCTTATTGGGAACTAGTGAGACTGAACAAGTAAGTTATCTAGGCTAGCCACAGTGAGGTAATAACCTATACTTGAACACATATAATCCGGGTTGGAAAAATCACCTGAATTTTTCTTGGAGTGATAATAATGCAGGTGGCTAGTAAAGACCACAAAGGCTGCCAGGATTCTAGCAAGATCGAATCAGATCATTGGAAAGTAAAATGGACAAGATGATGGAGGTTTTAGGATCCAAACTGGCAGCACAAGAAGATAATCACAAAATGATGTATGCAAGCCAAGAGGACAATCAGAAGAGAATGGAAGCAAAGTTTGATCGAATTTTAAAGAATCATGCATCATCCATCCATAACCTAGAAGTACAGGTAGGATAATTAGCTAACGCATTATCTTTATGAAATGCAGGTAGTCTACCATGCAACACTGAGGCAAACCCGAAGAAGAGAATTATGGCCATTACTCGAATAGAGAACAAAGAAAGAAAGCATAGGTAGAAAGATGGAAATAAGCAAGAAGAACAAACAGTATTGGAAGTCCTTCCGAGGGGACTAGTAAGTGAGCAGAATAAGGAATTTCAGCTTGGACTTTCGCATCAAATTTTTGCTCAGTGGAAGCCATCTTCAAGTGAAGTAACTCGGAATTCTAAGGAAGGGGAGTTAAGCAAAAAAGCAGATATAACAAATCAACTCCAAATAAAGCTCATGTTAAAGGAGGCGTTGAATGAAGAGGTTATCAATCACATATCAAGAGAAAATCGACATTTAGCACAGAAGAAAGAACACTTAGGAGACTTTTTCATTCTGTGTAGTATAAATGGAGTTAAGATAGAGCGTACATTCATGGATTTGGAAGCAAGTATCAATATGATGCCATATTCATTCAATCAGAAGTTGGGTCTAGAAGAGCCAGTACTTACTAAGACATTAGTAAAGACAACTGACAGGGCAGTGCATTTACCAAAGGGGATCATTAGGAATGTGAAGTTACACATTGATAACTTTGTCTTCTGGTGGATTTTACATATTGGACATTAGTGAAGATGAGGAAACCCCAATGGTTCTTGGGTGACCATTCTTAACTACCACCCGTGCAATTATTGATGTTGATAGGGGTGAGTTAATACTGAAAGTAGGGAAGGAGCAGTTAACATTCAAGGTGGCAAAGAAGAATTATTGTTCCATTCTACCCTCGACAGATATTGAGGAACCTAAACTTCAAGGAGTATGGGAAATTATTAAGGACCCCAAAAATGCATTCAAGAAGAAACGAACACCTAGGAGAAGGCAAAGAAAGGAAAATAAAAATCAAGGTGGAGTCCAGAATAAGACAGCCCCGGTACAAAGTTTAAGATCAGTTTGTGCACCATTATCATTTCGGTCATTTGAACCACCATGAGTAAGAAGGAGAGTCTAGCTACCGACAATAACAAAAGCACTGCATGGAAGGCAACCTATGGAAATCAATTATCCTTTGCTTTGTTCGCTTATTTGTTTGTTTGAATTCTCAAATTATGTTCATGGTTCAATTGGTTTTGATAGATGTTTATGCTAATTTTTGTTTGGTTTCAATTGTTTTGCTTTAAAAGTTCTTCCGGATGATATGATCTCAATGTGTTTGTAGGTTTTGGAATCCTAGAGAATGAAATTACAATTGGAAGAAGGTTTGGAATT
>JANZXP010000006.1:23638242-23660174 GCA_027576715.1 Erythroxylum flavicans
AATAACTTATGAGATATTGATCATCATAAACCCAAAAACAAGACATCAATGTGCTTATTTATTTACCCACATTCCAACATATATATAAAACACCATTTTATGATCATTTAACCTTTAACTATCATCATATATGTTTCATTCGACAAATCATGGAGAACAATATCTTACTTACGTATTTGGGCTTGAAGATCTTCATATCACACTTAACCCTAGCTTCCCAACATCATAAAATCATCAATATAGAGGTAGAAAGGTTAGATCTTTAATGAAAAATGAAGAAGACAATAAGATAGGAGTAGCAAGTGAAGGGTGAGAGCAAGCTTCAACATTGTTAAAAAGTAAGAAAAGAGTATCATGGATGAAGAAGATTGAAGAAGATGAGAAGAGAGATTAACAAAGAGATGAAAGTAAATAATAAAGTGAAAGAAAAATTAAAGAGAAGATAGCCTTTCATTGGGAAGAGTGTCGTCGTTTAAGACATGGCTTATCACTGGTCACTTGCCACATGTCCATTTTCTATGGGTCTCACTTGGTTCTCTTTAATAACTAATCAATTTATCTCCAATTTCTAATCCAATTGTCTCCTAATTTTCCATCACATTGGTCAATAAATCGTAAATCCATATGCCAATTATTTCTATTGTCATTCATCACTTTTTTTACTACCATTTATCAATTATCTTGCTAGTTGGCAATTTTCCTAGTCCAAATTACCCATAATTTCAATAATCTTCCTAAATTTTCACCAAAAATTCTAAATCAAGATTCATATGCACCAACTCAAATTTTCAAGACATATAATCCACAATTCACATCATAATCACATTCATAAATCAATTATACTCAAAAAATGTCAATGGAATGCATGAACAGTCATCGTAATGTGCAAATTCACATGTATATATGCTATATTATGCATGAGCATGAAATGCATTTCCTAAATTCTCATATAATGTCTCTCATGTATAGTGTTCTAGGGATCTAATATCTTTGAAAAATGGGATGTTATAATTCTCCCCTCATTAAGAAATTTTGTCCTCGAAATTCTTACCTAATTATTCAAATAAGTGGGGATATTGTCTCCTCATGTGCTCCTCTGTTTCCTAAGTTACTTCCTCACTCGAATGATTCTTCTAAAGGACTTTCATTAATAAAATTACTTAGTTTCCCAATTGTTTTGTCTAATATCCCACTATCTTGATCTACTCCTTAATATAACTCAGATTACTAGCAACTTCAATCTCTTGAGCCGGTAATATATGCATCATATTAGACCGATATCTTTTGACCTTACTCACATGGAATACATTGTGTATCTGAGACATATCAAATGGTAACGCTAATTTATAAGCTAATGGTCCAATCCTCTCAATGATCTTATATGGACCAATATATCTAGGGCTGAGCTTACCCTTTTTACTGAATCTCAATACTTCTCACTAAGGCAATACTCTCAAAAACACTTTATCTCTTACTTGATACCCCATATCGCTCTGATGCTGATCTACATATCCTTTCTCTCTATCTTGAGTTGCTTTAATTCTACTTCAGATTCGTTTAACTTTATCCACAGTATCTTGTATCAATTTTGAGCCTTTTACCATTCTTAGACCCTCTTCATCCCAATACAGACGTGGACGCCATTTTTTGCCATACAACGCCTCATAAGGTGTCATTCCGATATGACTATGATAATGGTTGTTGTAAGTAAATTCAATCAAGGCTATATACTGATCCTATAATCCTGAAATTCCAATACACATGCCCTAAGCATATCCTCAATAATCTTAATTTTCCTCTCACTCTGTCCATCTGTTTGATGATGAAATGCAGTATTGAAGTTCAACTTCATATCTATAGTTATTTATAAGCTTTTCCAAAATCTCCAAGTAAATTTGGGATCCCTGTCTAATACAATGGATATCAGAACCCCATGTAACCTTACTACTTCGTTCATATACCTCTAGGCTAACTAGTCTAGCGAGTTATTCTCTCTTACTGGTAGAAATGGGACAAATTTGTCAATCGGTCCACCTTAACCCATATAGCATCATATTACCTTAGAGTTCTTGACAATCCTATAATGAAATCCATGGTAATTCGTTCCCATTTTTACTTTAGAAAAGGTAATGAATGCAGCTTCCTAATTGGAGCCTGATGCTCAGCCTTAATACGCTGGCAAGTTAAACACTTAGTAGTATATTTCGCTACTTGCTTCTTCATCACTGGCCACCAAAAATGCTACTTCAGCGTATTATACATCTTGGTAGTACCAGGATGTATAGTATAAGCTGCTATATGAGCTTCCTTTAGAATTTCTTTCTTCAGATTATCAGCGTCAGGCACACATAACCTCTGCTTTAACCACAGTGTCTCATCTCTCAACTTAAACTCAGAATCTGGGTTCAACTTCAACTTCTCAATAAGCTTCACCATTTCAGGATCTTTACTCTGAACCTTTCTACTTATGTTATGTAACATTGGTCTTAATCTTAATGTAGCTATCAATGCATCATTCTGCTCTAGATTAAACTCAACATTTAAGGCTCTTAAATGAACCAGATTCGGTAACCTCGATATCTGAATTTGAGCTACACTACTATTTGATTTTCTACTCAATGCATCTGCCACAACATATGCTTTTCCCGGATGATACTCAATTGTGTAGTTATAGTCTTTCAACAATTCTATCCATCTCCTCTGTCTCATATTCAATTCATTTTGACTCAATAAATACTTCAAACTCTTATGACTAGTATATATTTGGAAAATCTCTCTATATAGATAGTGTCTCCATATATTTAGAGTAAAAACCACTGCAACAAGCTCTAAATCATATACCGGATAATTAATCTCATGAGACCTTAATTATCTCTATCCATAGGCTACTACTTTGCTATACTGCATGAACACACATCCTAATCTTTGATATGAAGCATCACTATAAAATATATAACCTCCAATTTTCAATGGAATAGTTAACACCGGTGCTGTACTCATCTGATGCTCCAGCTCCTCAAAACTCATTTAACTTTCATCATTCCATCTTAAGGGCATATTGTTCCTTAAGAGTTTGATCAGAGGGGCTGAAATCAATGAGAACCCCTAGAAAACCTCTGATAATATCCGGCTAATTCAAGGAAACTCTAAATCTTTGATACATTCTTCAGAGTTTCTCACTTCATTACTACCTCTATCTTTTTTGGATCCACTTGTATGCCTTGTCCAGTTACTATGTGACCCAGAAACAGTACTTGATCCATCCAAAATTCACACTTAATGAATTTGGCATACAATTGTTTCTCCCTCATGATCTACAAAATTACTCTCAAATGCTCAGTATGCTTTTCTCTACTCTTCGAGTATACCAAAATGTCATCAATAAACACTATCACAAAACAATACAAGTAGGATTGAAATACCTTATTCATTAATGCCATAAAAGCAACTAGGGCATTAGTTAACCTAAACGACATTACTAAAATCTCAAAATGCCCATACTTGCTCCTTAACGCACTTTTCAATACATTAGTGTTGAATGTAATTTTGAAAAAATAATCTACCCATTTTTTGCTCAAAAACTGCAAGTATATGGGTCGTGACTTGTAGTTTGAAAGCAGATATAGAATGTATAAGGATTGATGCCTAGACACTACTTAATTCAAATCAACCTTTGTTTAAGAAATGAAATTATTTAATGGAAATAATCTAAAAAATTAAACTAAAATTGAAAGACTAATAATAAATAATAGAAAATACCAAAATCATAAAATTGGAATTTAAGAATCTAATTACTAAAGATCATTTTCTACCTATTTTGTCTCTTTCCTATGTTATTAATCAAATTGTGTCTCACCTAATATTTTCAAATATATTAACTACCCTCTCTCAAGGTGTAATTAATTGTCCCTAATAAAATTAAATGAAGTCAATTGAACGATCTCTTAACCTATCCAGTCACTCCCCCAATTTAACCAGTTATTAAGCTATCTTATGGGCGATCAATTGAATTAGCCGAGATCTCTCTTCTAACTAATTAATTAGTTTGATGATTATAAGTCTATAGGTTACCAAATCTTGTTTTACAATCCTAAATAAATAGCCTTACTCATTCTCTCTATTTATTGCAAGATAGAAATAAAATCAACTATCATTAAAAACAACTTTCATTGAATTCAATAAAATAGGAGCTTAACAAAATAGTTCGAAAGCGATCTTTAAAAACAAATAAGCTAATCATGGTCTCCATAACATCATCAACACTAAAATATTCCATCTTACAAAGATTAGAAGAGAAAAAATTGACATCAAATTGAATAAGAAAACTCCTTCTCTTCTTTGCAAAAATTTGAAATTTTTTACATTAATGTGTTGTTTTCCTAATTGTTATTGATAATGCTTGAATCTTCACCTTCCTCAAGACTCAAAACTTGTATTCTTCACTCAAGGAGCCTCTTTTCTACAGAGGGTTTTTGCCCCCCTTTTCATCCATGGAGGTTTAATATCTTCTTATAGTCCAAAAACCCTGAAGTTTAATTGACCCCGTATAATGTCTCGGATTAAAGTTCCCGCGATCGTGGGAATTGACATGATTCCCACGATCGTGGAATTTTGCAACAGAAAGTTCCCACTTCTCTTCTCCTCTTTGATCTCTTGCTCAATCTCCAAATTGCTCAATCTTCCTTCCTACATAAAAATAATCAATTCTTACCTTAAATTAACTTCAAACATAAAAGAACAACAATGAAAATCAAACTAAATGAAAACATACAAAATGAATCCTAAACTACAACAATAATCAACTATTATGCAAGAAACATATGCCAATTACTTTGGAAAACATAGATTAACGCACAACTATCAATCTCATCATAATTTCAATTACATGGTAATTATTCTAGGGATTTTACCTTAGTATTAAAACATCAAATGTAATTAACTTAATACATAAAGATAAAAATTGCCTTTTATTAATTAAATAATAATGTCGTACATCAAATTGCTAGTGCAAATGGGAGATTGTTAGTTTATGCCCTTGCAACCAATAATCTCCCACCTGCATTAAAGTTAATCGCCTATTTATCTAATACTATATCCATCCATATGTTAATTAAGTCTTTTATGAGACAATGGCTTAGTGAAAGGATCTGTAAGATTCTCTTTAGTGGGAACTCGCTTCATTTTTATGTCTTTCTGTTCCCCTATCCCCATGATCAAGTGAAACATCCTAAGTATATGTTTAGACCATTGATCAGACCTTGGTTCGTTTTCCTATGCAATAGCACCATTATTATAATAGTACAATACTATAGGCTCAACAATGCTAGGAATAACTATAATTTCAATGATGAACTTCTTAATCCAAACTGCTTCTTTTACCACCTTTGATACTAAAATGTATTTACCACACCACCATTTAGAGTAAAGATGTACCCTCACTATGATCTAATATCATCGAGATCTCTCAAAACTAACATCTAAATACCCTTGAAGTTTTAGTTTATCTCCTTCATAAACTAGGAAAATATCTTTAGTTCTTTTTAAGTACATTAAGATGTTTTTCGCAGCTGTATAGTGACACTCATCTAGATTATGTTGAAACTTGTCTGTTATACTTAAAGCATAAGAAACATATGGTCTAGTATATAACATCATATATATGATTAATCTAATTGTCAAAGCATATGGAACAAAATCCATTTTATCTCTCTTTTCTTGTGTCTTAGCACAAATACTCTATGTGAGAGAAATCCTATACAACATAGGAAAGAGTCCCCTCCTAAAATTCTGCATGCTAAACCTCTTTAACACTTTATCTATATACATCAACCTTTTTGATCTATCTTTATAGATCTTTATTCTTAGAATATAGGTTGCTTCTCCCATATCCTTCATGTAGGAGTTCTTAGATATCCAAATATTTATAGACTGAAGCATTGGTATGTCGCTTCCAATCAACAATATGTCATCCACATATAACACTAAAAAAATGACTCCATTCCCATTAACCTTCTTATAGACATATGGTTCGACCACATTTTTTAATAAAATCAAACTCTTTGATTGTCTCATCAAAATGAATATTCCAACTCAATTATGCTTTCTTAATTCGATAAATGACTTTTGCAACTTGCATACTTAACTAGGAAATCTCTTAGATTCAAAACCCTTATGTTGTGTCATATACATGTCCTTTTACAAATTCCTATTGAGCAATGTTGTTTTGACATCCATCTGTCATATTTCATAATCATGATATGCAACTATATCCAATAAAATCCTTATAGATTTTAGCATAGCCACTAGCGAAAAGGTTTAATCAAAATCAACTCTTTGTTTTTATTAAAAACCTTTAGTCACTAAACTTGCTTTGTATTTATGTACATTTTTATCCATGACAGTGTTTCTTTTAAAAACCCACTTGCATCCAATAGGTACAATACTATTAGGTGCATCCGCCAAAGTAGTGTATATGGATTCCATTTCAGATTTGTCTTCATGCCATTTTAAAGAATCAATGTTAGAAATTGCTTCTTGCAAAGTATTAGGTTCATTATGTATGAATGATACATTATTCTTCCCTTTCTCAATATGTAGATCCAATCTAGTAGGGGGTTAACGTTGTTAAGCAAGTTTTATATATAATAAATCTCTTAATACCTGAAAGTATACGGATTGTAACTTGTAGTATCGAAAGGTATTGATCCGACAAGGAACTAGCTAAAATGAGTTGGACCTAACTTTATCTAAGGTAATAAAATATGATATGAGGTAAAAAAATAACAGAAATTAAAGCAATTAAATAAAATCTAGCAAGTAACAAATAATAAGTGAGCTATCAATTGAATGCAAGGTTGATCAAAGATAAATTCTTACTATTTATTCTTTCATTATTTTGTTCCCTAAACTCTAATTTATCCAATTATATGTCAATCCTAGATTTCCTAAAGGATTGATTGCTCTCTCTCAAGACCTAACTAATTAACTCTAATTGATTAACCCAAAATTCTAGATTTGCAACCTCTCGATTCACAAAATCTTCCTAACATTTTCAACTAAAGCAAATGTTATCTATTGGATAATCAAGTTCTCACATAAGATTTCTCTTTAAATGATAGTTGATTTGATAATCGCTTGACTTATTAAACTACCAATTCTTGTTGTACAATTTAATCAGATTACTTTTGAGTCACTCTCTTGATTTATTATCAAAGTATGAACATGCACAATTAACACATAACTAGAATTTTGTATTGGATTAACAAAGAACAAAGTCACAAAATACCCATAAAATAAACCCTAATATGGAAATTAGAACATCATGAATGTAATAAACATCTAAACGTTCAGTTTACATATTAAATATGATGAAAATAGCAAAGTAAAAAGAAAGAAAAACTCTATTAGGAGCTTGATGTGGAAATCTGGATGTTCTTCTCGATCTTCCTTGTTTGATCCACTTTTGGAAGATGGCCACATCCTTTATGGAGTGTTTTAGGGTGTAACTAGGATTTTGCCCTTTTTTTGGTTCAAAAAATGGCCCGAAACCTTAAAACAGATGGAAAAGATCGTGGTTAGGAAGCCTCCTTCACGATTGTGCATATGGAGTCATGATTGTGACTCTGTGAAATTGCTCTCTGTCATGACTGTGCATATGAAGTCACGATAATGATTGGGTATTTTTCTTCTGTCACGACTGTGACATGGGAGTTATGATCGTGACCTTGATCATGGAGCTCCGTGTGTATCGAAATCTCTTTTACTTTACCTATATGATTTCCAACACTAACAAACACATCAAACACCTTAATGAATATGTAGTTACGAATGAAAACATGCTTTAAACCACACAAGCACTTAAAAATATAGATAAACACTCACATTAACATAATTCTATGCCTATATATACAACAATCATCTAAAAACCATCTATAAACACACTAAAACACCTATCAAAATATAGTATAAACTACACATATCAACATTCCCACACTTAAACTTTTGCTTGTCCTCAGGTAAAAATGAAACAAAAACTTAATGAAGTAAACATAAACACATGTAATCATGCAACATACAATAATGAGACAATGGCATGTAACTTTATGAAATCAATTTAATTATAAACACCAATCATTTAAGTTATGCCAACATACTAACCTATGTATATTATGTATAAGAACTTTAGATTTGTATACATATTAGTCAAGACATTAACAGCATATTCGTTAGCCTATAACACTTATACACATACATTTATAATTAGTAATCAATCAAAATTGCAACTATCACTAAGTATTCCTTTTTGAAAATTTTTGCTATTTTTAAAAATCAGTAGGATTTATTTATCAAAACACCACTCTTTAATTTTCTTTAACATTAACTTAAGTCTTTTGATGCGAAGGCAAAGACCTTGTCACAAATGTCCCCTGGTTACTCAACTGGGCCACATTTTGTTAATTAGCTTGATTGGAATATCATTATAGCCTTTTGACATAAAGATAACCATTTTGTCATGAATGCTCCCCGTTACTCGGCTATATCACATTCTCAACTGGTTACCATCTCTATTCATATCCCAATATTTGTTTGAAAAGGGCCAACGGAATAGTTATTTATTTAACACACATTTTTTTATTCACATAGCCTACATCATTTCTTTTTAGTTAATCATCCTCATGAAAGGTTACTAGTGATGCTGACTCATTCAATTGACTTATAATTATAAATGTATATAAGAAATTTCCTAAAGTGAACAAAATGAATGTCTTATCCTAATTAACATGCATATTTAACCAAAGGTACTTAAAACATAAAATTCATAAGTCAGTATGCCTTTACAAATTAAATGACCATGTTCAAAGCTAAAATAATTCCATCAAATTATTACCAATGACATATTCACAAAATTTAGAAATATGCAATATAAAAGAAATAAAAAAAAGAAAACAGGTAAGAGTACGAAACACATTAAGGAGATCAAGGTAGTGATGGTATGGATGATGAAATTTAGAGGCCTTCTATGCCATAAAATTCTAGCACTTCACTTCCTACAAAATAAACATAAAAAATAAAAGTAACAAAGTGCCAACAAACTAATTCTAAAATAAAAAATAAAATAATAAAACAAAAAATCTTAAATTTTGGGTTGCCTCCCAAGTAGTGCTTAGTTAATGTCATTAGCTTGGCGTGCTCTTCCTTCTATGCTCAATCTGGGTCTATTATGAGTGGCTTGCTTCCACCCATATTGTCCAACTTTAGTTTAGTAGTGCATAACAAAGCTATATAGTTAGAGATAATAAGTTATATATTTAGAGATAATAAAAATGGACATCATCAATCAAATTAGAAAATCTAAGCAATAACAAACAACCAACAAAATTGAGAATAATGAAATCCCTTAAATCTTTAATGAACTCAAACAGTTTGTGTAGTAGGATGGTGAATTGCTCACCTTCTTCTACAATCACCTTTGTCCACTTTTCCGTTTTTGCTTCTTGAACAGGGTCTTTTGTATATTCTTCATAATTAGTCTTTTGACACCTATTCCTCATTTCTTACTTCTTTAAAGCATCCCTTCTCTTGCTCTTTGATATACTCATTCCTTATGTCAAATTTCATATAAGAGTTACTTTCTTTCAGATGCTTCAAGGCTTAATTCATCTTGAACTCCACATGCTCATCACTAATACGAAGAAACAATTTGCCATCATAAACGTCTACCAGCACTTTTCTTATGTTCATGAATGATCATCCAAGAATTAGTAGATAATTCTTATCCTCTTCAAGATCTTCTAATGTATACTTGATTGTTGATAAATTTAATCCACGATGCGCTTTCCCCTGCCCAAATGTTCACCTTTCTATTCTAATATCTCGCTTTGAGCATCTCTGGCTACCTTAAAATGCTTAAGACATTCATTTTAGTTCACATTTGGTTTTAGTTACAATTTGGAAGCATAATAGTTAAAGTGAGTTGAAAGTACACCCTTTGAGCCCTCTTCTTAAGATTTACATTCAATTGTCTTCATAGAACAAGAAGGAGAAGTATTAGAGTGAAGAGGAGATAAGAACATGCCTTAAAATGAAGACCATGTGATGCAGTGCAAAAGTCATGGTCGTGCATCAACATTCACGCTGGTGAATTAAAGGTCGCGGTCAGGCATTAACATTCACTAGTGTGACTCATGATTTACGGCCGTGAACTTTAATGTTCTAGGCCAGAAACCTAATTTCTAGTATAAATAGGACATTTTGACAATAAAAAGAGGATGAATCATTACGGGAGCAAAATGAGGGACAGAGCATGCAAATTTTAAAGACCCATGGAGGGCTAAGCTTCCCCAACCTAGTTAAGAGGTGAAATTGATGCTGAAGAACACATTTGGGCGTATCTACATTGTGATTATTGTTCTTCTTCTCTTTTGGAACTGTTTATATTATTTTATGCTTATTAAGTTGGGTATTGTGTAAGAATGATCTGAATGTGTTCATTGGATTGTTTTCATGTAAACCCATTGCTAGAATCTTCAATACAATATGTAATCATTGTATTTTGGGGTTGGTAGTAGCTACTAATGATGTCAAATCGTTAGGGATAATGTAACCTTGGCTTAATGACTTGAGCTTATATGGTTATTTCCTTGATTTTATTTTCTTAACTCCTAAGGCGACTGTCTGAAAGCTTGTTCTAGGTTGTTATCTTTCCTTTAACCTAGTCAATGTAATGACGTAGGATCAGCTAGTTTGTGCCTTTTTAGATAAGTATTTCCCCTTGACTAAAACCAGTAAGATCATCAAGGAAATTACTAATTTTCAACAAAGTAACAGGGAATCGATCTATGAAATGTGGGAATGATATAAGGATTTACAACGAAAGTGCCCACACCACAACTTATCCAAGGAATTCTTATTGCAAACATTTTATAATGGAGTAACCCACCTATAAGAGACATGATTGACACAGCTTAAGGAGGATCACTAATGAGAAAGATGGTTGATCGAGCGAAAGACCTAATAGAGGAGATGGCGAGTAATTGCTTCCTGCGGATGAACGAGTAGAGTAGACAAACTACTACCTTCCGAGAGCAAAAAAGAATTGTGGTTGTCGATCAAATAATATAAATGCAAGCAAAAATTGATAACTTGACTCGACAGTTCAACAACATGAGGACTTCATCCTCAGCTTCGGTGAAAGTCATGCAACTCAAGTGTAAACTCTGTGGACAAATGGACCGTAATACAATGGACTGTTACTTGATAAAGGAAAGTGATCGAAAGTAAGTGAATTATATGGGAGCTCAATATGGATGAGGAGGGAGGAACAATCCCTACTATAACACTTATAAACCCTGGGTGGAAGAATCACCCGAACTTCTTTTAGACGAATAATGCTGGAGGACAATTCAGACCTCAAGGACAATCAAGCTTCCAACAAGATAAACCAAGCTCAATGGAATCCAAATTGGATCATATTTTAGATAAAATAGAGGCATGAAGGATGCACATAGGAGGCTTGAAAGCAAATTTGAGCAAGTTACCAAGAACTGTGCCTCTTCAATACACAATTTAAAGTCCAAGTAAGTCAACTAGTAGAGGCAATATTTACTCGAAATGTAGGAACCCTTCCAAGCAATACCGACTCTAACCCAAAGGAACAGATTATGGCCATCACTCAGACCTAGGAAAAGTAAGGGAGAACGAACCTCAACCTAAAATTCCATACCCTATTCTAGCTCAGCAGAGTCAATTTCAAGTAAGGCAACGAGGAATTTTAAGGAGGTTGAATCAAACAAGGTTGAGGATATAACAGAACAACTATAAACGAAGCTCACACTAAAGGAATCAGTTAAGAAAAAGGTTAAGGAGCTTATATAAGAAGAAAACCCTAACATAGCACAGAAGAAAGGGGACCCAGGGGATTTTTACATTCCTTGCAGTATCAATGGAGTCAACATAGACAGGGCATTCACGAATTTGGGAGTAAGTATCAATATGATGCCCTATACCTTTAGTCAGAAGTTAGGGTTAGGAGAGTGTGAACCTACAAAGATGTTAGTAAAAAATGATCAACAGAACAATTCATCAATCGAAAGGGATTATTAAGGATGTGCAAGTACAAATTTATAAATTTATCTTTTCCACAGATTTCTATATATTAGATACTGGAGAAGATGTGGAAACCCCTATGGTTGTTGGATGACCGTTCCTGGCCACTGTTCACTTATTAATTGACGTTGATGGGAGTGAACTAACTTTGAGGGTAGGAAATCAGCAAATGATCTTTAAAGTGTTAAAGAAAGACAACATATCTCCTTTTCCTCTAACTAATATCAAGGAAACCGAATCTCAAGGATAATGGGAAGAAATTGAGGATCCTAGGAATGCATTCAGAAAGAAACGATTGTATAGAAGAAGGCGAAGGAAGGAGAATCACAAGGAAGGTGGAATCCAAGGCTTAGTAGCTCATGTGCAAATTGTGAGATTAATGGCTGCACTACCATTGCACCAATCATTTGAACCACCTTAAGCACAAAGAGAGCGTCGAGCTACCGAAGTTAAAAGAAGCGCTATATGGAAGGCAACCCATGAAATTATTTCCTTTGATTGTTCTTTTAGAAAGTTTGAATTCTGTAGTTAGGATTATTTCGTTTCCAAATAAAATAGGGAAGGTATAAGACTTCGATATAAATTTGATAATTGATGAAGTACACAAAGAGAGGTGAAAGGGCCACAAAGAGCTAAGAAGTGACTTTGGAAAGTCAATAAGGAAAAAAGGAAAAATAAAAAAATTGTTGGAAATCGTGGCCTGTGGCAGGGTAAAAATAGAGGCATGCGAATGTCATTTCAGTTTTTACCATTTTATCCTCCAATCACCTATATATTCATTTCTAACTTCATTTTTTCACTCACTTTCATTTTTACTTTATCTCTCTAAGTTTTAAACCTCCAAACACTCTCACTTCTATTTACCCAAATTTCAAACTTCCAAATTTCTTCCAACTTCTACCGTCTCGTATGCAAGTGTGCCGCGCATCAAGCAAACAATAAGGCAAGATCAATCAATGGACCGAAACCAAGTCTTAGGATAAGGGGAAAAATAGGGAGGCCAATTACAGAGCACCTTTCCTGATCTTCTCAGATGAAGATGGTACCCGTTTCCATTCTCTTTACAATAAACAAATTATGATTCCAAAGTATTTCCATTTTCAAACTTTAGATAGATAAGAATTGTAACACAATGTCGAAAGCTTAGCAAAAAAAAATTCAATGGGGTCAGTTCATTAAATTTCAATTCCCAGTTTATAAAGAACTTACCTTAGAATTTTTTACATCCCTTCAATACAAATCCAACATCCCAAGAGAATTATGGTTTAGGTTACAGGGACATCCTTATGGGCTTGATATGAAACTTTGTATGAAATTTTGGGTTTCCTTGACTCGTCCGTAATGGATCAGCACGATGATTCCCTTTTTAACCCCTACTGGACTGAACTAACTAGGTTAGAGCATTTTGACGCTAAGAATGCATACAACAACGTCATTAGGAGCCAAGAACACTTGTTGATGGATAAGTTCATGTGTCAAGTTATGTTTGACAAAACGTAAACCAACAAGTGTTCGACGAAAGAACTTTTCATGTTGTGGTGCATGGATCATAGCATCTCAGTTTGCACAACCACCCATATCTTTAACGCCATTATTGCTGCTTGAAACAAAAGGAGCAATAACTTAAGAATGGGCTACTTGGTTTTGACCATAGCTAATAACTATGGAGTTGCGTGCAACGAACTCATAATCTATCGTCCTAAATACATGAGCCATCATCATCTATGGCGAGTTGAAATCCTGAAATCCCATAATATGATAGTTTAGGATATTAATGCCAAGAAACACGTCAAGGGAAGGCCTGGTCAAGCAAGTTTAAGTGCCCATCAACAATAAGAAGAGGATTTGATCAACGAGGAATCTGTAGAAGAAGAAGAAATAAAAGAACTGAGCTGGAAGAAAGTAGCAGACACAATCTCCACAAACAACAAGGTAATTACATATACACTTGTGGAGAACTCTAGAAGGATGAAGGAGATGGCCCAAACTCAACGATGTTAGAGCCGAGACATACATCGTACCCATCGTTATTTCTAGGCTCAAGATGTTCAATTGCCACCTCCAACACCATCCCCGCCTCCATCACCATGAGGCTTTGTTCTAACCCCTTCTTTTTAAATTTACTTTTTATTTTTATATTTTGTTTTTGTTTTACTTTAATTTATGTTTCTTCTTTCTTTTTGTGTTTGTCTGTCCCTTTCTCACATTGAGGATAATGTGTTGTTCAAGTTTGGGGAGGGTGATGTGGTTTGCTTTGAATGTGATTTTGCATATTGTATGATAATTGTTAGGTTGCATTTTGTGAACCATGTGAATGTGTCAATGGCTTAGATGAATTGGAATTGATTTAATTTTGAACATAGTCTATTAGGTTGTGAAGAATCATTAGCTCACAAAATTAGTAAATTGGGATCTTTGACTAAATATGCAGCTTAATTAGGATTTGATGTGAGTTTGTCACCCTTTAAATTATCACATTCATTCAAAATTTGAGGCCTTCCGACTTAAGTAGCTTTACTAGTATTTTTCATAGAAATGAGTAGCTAAAGCAACAAGGTAGGTAACAAAAAATAAAAAATCATGAATAGAGCTAGTAGCCTGTTGAGAACATGATATAGCTAAGTAACCAGAATGACATACATCACAAATGTGTGCCTTCAAGTAAAAAGGCTATAATGATGTTCCAATCAAGCAGTTTAATAAAAAACATGATTTAGTCGAGTAACCAAATTGACATTCATTACCAATGTTTTCCTCTGCTTAAAAAGACTAAGTCTATGTCTACAAAAAATAAATAAAAAAATTAGTGTTTGCGAATAAAAAGCTATCGAACTTGTAATAGTTGACTTTCCATGAAAACATACTTAGGAGTATGTGTTTAGGTTAGAATTGTGTTAGTTTGTTAATTAATTGTGTTTAAGTGTTTTTATGGGTTGGTTAAGTCTTTGTGCTTAATTATTATGTCTTTGAGGTACCTTGATGTGTTTGTTAGTATTTCAGGGTCAACATCGAAGAATGGAGAAATTTCAGAGACACTCAGGCTGAAACAATAGCCTACGGTCGTGACAGAAGTCCAGGACATAGCCCACAATTGTAGCTTGATTGCCACGATCGTGACAGAAGGCTCAGATGCATGCCACGATCTATGTCGGGCAGACGCGTAAGCACTTAGAAAAGTCAAGCTTCGAGGGAGTTTTTGGACCTTTCAAACCCTGAAAAAATCCTAGGGTTGCCCAGAATACAAAAGGTATATAAAGAATGAGATAAAGAAGATAAGAGAGCTTTTTGGATCAGAGAGTTCATTGAGAGATTGAGAAAGAGAAGAAGGAAGAGAGACATGGAGAAGGAGCCGGCATGAAGTACTTCCCAAAACATGAGGTTTTTTGACATTGCTGCCTCCATCATCTGTTCAAATCTTATTTCTAGTGTATTTTCAATTTTATTAACGTATAAAGTTGGAATAGCTATTGATGATATGATAGTGTGAATGTTGAGATTGTCTAAACTCACCTTCAGGTTGTTTTATCTTTAATTTAATGAAATTTGATTGTTGTGTTTTTCCTGGATTTATTATGATTTAATTTCTACAATTGCATAATTTGGTGATAAACTAAGAGGGTGAATCGAGTGAAAAATAATTAAATTGGGCTAATAAGAGTTAGTTAATTTAATAGAACGAGAATTAAATCAATTAAGTAAATTGTGCGAAGAGAGATCTTGCATAGGTTCTCGATAGTTTTTGGATAACTTCAGATCTAGTTAGGGTTTTGGATAGATTGTTTATCGAGAGATTACAATTTCCATAATCTAATTAGGGTTTATAAATTAAGGTTAATGATTATAACTCGAGAGAGAGTAATCAACCTCAGGACTGTCTAGAACCAATAATCTAGTAAATTCATAATTGATTAGGTTAACATTAAAGATAGATAAAATTCCCCTTTCTCTCAATTGATAATTTCTTTAGGTCGATTCTTGAATGTGTGTGTTGCAATTGCTACTTTGTTAACATTTTGTAATTGATTCTTTGAATTGAGTTGTACGATTGAATTACATTATTTCCTTAGTTTGTTACATTTTGAATGTTGCGCATTGTTTAGCGTTAGATTTTAGGATTAGATTGACCCTCCTTGTGGGATCGACACCTTAGGTACTATGCAAATGACCTGTATGCTTGCGGATTATCGTCGTTAAGTATTAAAACTTACATATATTGGAAAACCGCGATCAATGACATGTACATCCTGATTATCCATGAGAATCTTAATGGTAGAGAAATGAAATGATAAGCAAAGTTGTGGAATGTCATGATTATGAATGGTGTTTGAGTGTACCTATAAATTCACCATATTTAAACACATTTTATCAAAGTCTACCACTATATTGCTCAATTTCTAAAGGTGATGATTGTTGATTGACCATAAGTAGAAGCATTGAATGTTGAGTTCTTGATATGGTTTTATAAGTTATTTCTCTTTATTTATGACTATCTATTCTTGGGAAATATGGAAAATGCAAGTTTTTTGGTTGGTGACTATGATTTTGTTACTTTGCTTGAGGACTTTTAAAGGCTAAGTTCAACTTTTTGAATAAGGTCTTTTGTATATTCTTTAAACTTAATGTCATTTGACACATTTTCCTCATATCTTACTTCTTCAAAACATCCTTTCTCTTGCTCTTTAATATACTCATTCCTTATGACAATTTTCATGCAAAAGTTACTTTCTTTTGAATGTTTTAAGGCTTGTCTTGAACTCCATATTCTCATCACCAATTTGAAAAGCAATTTTTCTTCGTAAATATTGATAAGCACTTTTCCTGTATTCATGAATGGCTGTCTAAGAATTAGTAGACAATTCTTATCCTCTTCGAAATCTATTAGCACGAAATCCACAGGGATAACAGACTTATCCATTTTCACGATAACATCCTCCATCACATTAAATGGTCCCTTAACAAATTGATCTATTAATTAGATAAGCATCGAAGTTGGCTTCACACCACCAAGCCCCAATTTTCTGAAATTCAATAAAGGCATAAGATTTATAGTTGCACCTAAGTCACATAAATACTTTGCAAATTCAAAGTCACCAATCACACAGGGTATTGTGAAGCTTCTTGGGTCTTTCAACTTATAAGGCATATGACTGCTAATAATAGGGCTATAACTTTTAGTTAGTGCTACCATTTTATTCTCTTCCCAGGTCCACTTCTTTGTTAATATGTCTTTCAAAAACTTCTCGTACTTGGGCATATGCTCCGATGCCTCTATAAAAGAGAGGTTAATTTTCAAAGTCTTTAACCTTTCCCAGAAATCTGCAAATTGTGCATCTAGTTTGCTCTTTTGTAAAATGACAAAGGAGGAACATAAAGAGGGGGTTCTTTTTTTCATCCTTTTACTTCTTCTCTTGGTCTTATACAAGGTGGGGTTTAGCTTGTTCTTTTGCTAGTTCTTCTACCTCTTCCCTATTCCTAAGTGTCAAGAAAATAACAAATAATAAGTGACTTACCAATTTAATGTAAGGTTGAGTAAGTATGAATGCTTAGGATTTATTCTTTCATTATTTTGTTACCTCAACTCTAATTGATCTAATTATGTGTCGATCACTGATTTCCTAAAGGATTAATTACTCTCTCTTAAGACCTTATGTTCGCTCAAGGTTACACGCTATAAGTTTTACTAATTTTGAACCTTGGTAATTACTGCAAGCACACGAGTCGTTCGTGTAGTACCTAAGGTGTCGATCCCACGAGGAAAGGAACTAGTCCTAAAAATCTAAAGGCAGCTAAGTTCGCAAAACCTAATTAAACAACTACTACGAAAATTAAAATTAATCAAGAATCAAATATGAGAATTTAAATCACCAAAAGAATAAACAGAAGCAACTTCACACAAATAGTCTGAAATTTAACCTAGAAGTGACCAATTGTTAGAAAGGGGGAAATTATTCGAAATTAAAGAAAATTTATCAAATTATGAAATTTGATTTAACGGGCCTAGACGGTCTTAGAGTGAATTAGTCTCTCCTTAGTTATAATTCTTAATATTCCCTAAATCAAATTGTGGAAATTGCGATCTCTCGATCCGTAATTTGTCCAAAACCTAAATTAATTCTAACCCTGTCTATTAACCTACTGGGAATCTGTGCTCGATCTCTCATTACATGACGCTACCAGTTTGATTCAATTCTCTACCTATTGATTTACCTAACTCTCGTTAACCTAAATCGATGATTTTCATCAGCTCACCCTCTCAATTTATGGCCCAGTTATGAAGAATCAAATTAAATCACAATAAATCGAAATAAAACATAATCAAATCAATTTTATTAATCTCAAGAATAAATAAATCCGAAGGTGAGTTTATAGAAAAACATCAACATTCAACGACAAATATCTCTAGTCAATCTCAAGACTCCATACATCAATGAACTCGAAATAACGACTAGAATATAGTTTCAGAATGGATCTCAGAGTTGACTATAGGAAACCACCTATTTTGGGAAGTACGTCGCATCAAGCGTGTTTCTGTGCCTCTCTTCCTTCGTGTCCTTCCTCGATTGATTAATCTCTAACTAGGTTTTCTCTCAGATTTTTGGCTGAGACTCTCTCTTTTTGCAACTCTTGGGTTTCTAATCTCTCCCTACGATGGCTGCTAGGTATTGTTTTATTTATTTTGTAGCAGTCCTAGGTCAAAATTGGGGTCGAAACAGTCTAAAAAATACCCAAATTTTGAGTTTTTCTGTTAACCTGACGTAAGGCACAATCGTGGCCTGACTTAACGCTCTTTGTCACAATCGTGGCCCATGATGCACAATTGTGGCCTGGCTGCTGCTAGCTCCTCCTCTTCTGTCATAATCGTGGCTACTGTGCACGATCGTGGCCTATGTATTTTAGCCCAAAACTCTTTAAATCTTCACCGTTCTTCCCTGTTTACCCTGCAACACTAGCACACACATCAAGGTACCTCAAAAATATACAATTTAAGCTCAAAGATTCATACTAACTTAATAAAACACTTAAACACAAAAACTAATCTAATTAATGCCTGCTCAACACTCAATTTAACACAAAATGTATAACAAATTAGAGCAAAAACATTATACAAAACACTACTATCAACATCCCCACACTTAAACATTTTTTTGTCCTCAAGCAAATAAATCAACAACACACAAAACACTAAACACAAAAAACATAATGCAATAATGAGACAATGGCTTCGATCTTCATGAAATTAATTTAATCTCGAACAAAATCAATTGATTGTGTCAAATCATTAACATGCAAAACATGTGTCTAGGGGCTTTAAACTAAATATACAACTAACTCAAGAACAAGTGTTAACCTATTTACCCTTTTCAATTGTGCACACACATTAATATTTCTCAGTCGGTCAGGCTCGGTAACTGTTCTTAGGTATAGTTCCATGAAATTTCAAGCCTAATACAAGTCCGATAGGTTTTTATTTAAACAAATTTTTTTTTGGGACTTAGCCTTTTAATCGTAGGCAAACATTTATAATGAATGTCAATCTGGTTATTCGATTAAGTCAATTGTTAACAGCTTGGTTGAAATGTCATTATAACCTTTTTATGCGAAGGCACACATTTGTGATACGTGTCGATCTGGTTACTTAGCTACATCACGTTTTCAATTGGCTACTAGCTCTACTCATAACTCAAAGGTCAGCGGAATGGTGATTTATTGAATTAAACTTTTATTTATTTATTTATTGTCTACCTTGTTGCTTTTAGCTATTCGTTTCCATAAAAAATACTAGTTGAGCTACTTAACCTAAAAGGCCTCAAATTATGAATGAATGCGACAATCTATTAGGTGTTAAATTTCCACTAAGTCCTAATTAAGCGGTATAATTATCCAAAGGCCCCCTAATTCCCTAATTTCGTAGGCTAATGATTGTTCACAATCCAATAGTCTATGTCCAAAATTAAAAAAAAATCACTCATTCTAATCCTTTGACATATTCACACACTTCACATTATACAACCTAATACTGTCATACAGTATGCAAATTTCACATACAAAAGAAAAACACATAATCCCTCCCTACACTTGAACAACACATTGTCCTCAATATGAGAAGGAACACACATGACATATACATAAACAAAATGTGCAAACAGAAATTGAAATAATAAAGAACAGATAAAATTAACGATAAAAATAAAAATAAAAATAATAGAAAAATAAATAACACAAAACAAAATAGAATGGAAGAAAAAATTTGGTTAGACTTGAATCCTAAAGAGATGGAGGTGGTGATGGTATGGGAGGTGACAATTGAATACCCTGAGCTTCGAAATATCGATGGAGTCAGCAGATTTCTCGACTTTGGCGTCTTTATGTACGCACCACTTCCTTTAATGTTTTGTTGGTTTTAGATATCGCATCCAAAATCATTGTCCAGCATTGGTCCTCTTCTTCCTTTTCTTCTAATTACTCGCTTATTAATGCTTCTCGTGCCTGCCTAGGTGGCGTAGAGCTCGAACTTGCCTGCCCCGTCCTGGTCTGCACATGTGTCTTTTCATTTATTTCCCATAGGCTCATATTGGTGGAGTGAATCACTACAAGAAAATCATGGAATAGCGTCGGAACTTTTCCGGCGGAACATTACTATCCGTCGGTAAATAAGTTATGCTGTTTATATATAGCGATGGAACTATACATCCGTCGGCAAAACTGGAGGGAAAGAATTTGGCGCAAAATCTCCGACGACATATAGCGACGACATAACCTACGACGTCGGAATAAATTTTGAAATTGGTTCCCGCAATTTATTTGCTTCGGATAGATACCGACGGACATGATTCCGTAGGAAATTTACCTACGGGAATAGACAACACCGTCAATAATAATTGCGTGAATCAAATTAATTAGCTTAAATATCGACGGAATATAAATTCCGTCAGTAACTGTCGACTATTTGCTAAACCAAACGTTGTCTTTTAGTTGAAGGAGGGGCGGTAAAACCTGAATCACCGACGAAATACATCGGATTTAACATGAACACATGGCATGCGTTTCATCAATTGTACCGATGGACTGAGTTTTTTCGTCACAAAAAGAAGGATAAACGCAGGTGGTCAAGTGATTTGGAAATTCAAATACCGACATAATTCGACAATTTGCATCATCGTTTGGTTGAAGATGAGGCAGTAAAACCTGAATCACCGACAGAATAAGTATTCCTTCGGTGATTAATACCGACGGACTGAGTTTCTGTCGCAAAAAGAGCGGTAACCACAAGCGGTCAAGCTAATTTGGAAATACAAAAACCGTCAGAATTTATATTCCGTCAGTAAATGTCAGCAATTTGCGTCATCGTTTTGTTAAAGATGACAAGGTAAACCCTAAATTACTGACGGAATATAAATTCCGTCGGTAATTCAACGCCCCCCTCTTCTTCTCTCCTCGACGATCACTCTCTGTTTTCCGATGCCCTCTCTTACATTTTCCACCCGTTTTTTGACTGTTTTCTTACACATCGTGCGTTGTTTGAGGTAAGCTCTCTAATGGGTGTGTTATTTCTGCAAAAAAATCATGTTTTTGTGTTAACCGTGAGTGTTTGGTGATGAAATCTTAGTTGATTATTGTTGTTGTTTGCGATTTTTTTGTGTAATTATTAGTTTATTTGTTGTTTATATGTGTTATTGTTAGTAAATAATAAAAAAATGCACTTGATTTATGGTTTGATTGAGATTATACATATTGCCTATGAGGTGTTCAATAAAATGCCTTTTATGATGTTTGAAATGTTTCTTTGTAATTGTTGTGTGAATTTGAGAATTTGAATGCTTAATTTC
>JANZXP010000006.1:23678938-23693503 GCA_027576715.1 Erythroxylum flavicans
GGAAACTCTAGTGTCTTTCTGGGGTCTGAAATGTCTAAAACATCCCTCGAAAACTCAAATCTGAAAGTGACTCCACGTCTGTCTATACATAAGCCACAATCATAGTCTTTGGTGCGTGATCGTGGCCTATTTACCTGCTCTCTATCACGATCGTGGTGGATTCCCCACTATCGTGGCCTTATGTTTGAGCTTTTGTCACTATCGTGGCGTATTTATCATGATCATAACCAAATGTTGGTGCTTCTGTCACGATTGTAGGTACCATGTGTTTTGGTTTGGTTCTCCTTTGAAACTCTTCCGAATGCCCTGAAAGACTAACAAATTCATCAAGGCACCTCATATATATATAATTTAAGCTTAAAAACATGTTCTTACCCAAAAAACACTTAAAACACAAATGTTTATGAAGTAACATAATTCTTAAGCTCAGCACACACTAAACAACCAACTTAACCACTAAACATATATCAAATTACCTATAAAATACAATGTAATCTACACCTATTAGTGACAATGCCATAAGTACTATGATCTTATATTATTTCTGTAGCACCCCCTTACTGTAGGGTACGCACCGGGACGCCCGCAGGTCATTCCGGTACATATTCTATGATAAGGGAGAGCTACGTGCGATCACTACATTCACTCCACATGGCATCATATCAATTTTACCAGTAAATGCATTAATAGAAAACCACAATATATATATTTTTTTAAAACAACTTTTTCCTCATTTCATTCCATCAAAATCAAAGGTTTGTACATCTGTCATACTGTATTGTCTGTATATAAATCCAAAAAGCCTAGTACAAAATGCTATATGAAAGAGGAAAAAGTAGCAAATCTATCTACGTCATCTCAAAAGTCCCAGCTGACCGACCTGTGAGCCATGACTTCTCTCGCCAACACAATCTACACGGTTGGAAAAGTTCCTCTGGAGCTAGGAGTTTACTCTCGGTCCTGAAAAGTCAGCCTTGCAATTTTGGTGAACCAAAAGAAGAGAAAGCAAGGTGAAAGAGAGTGGAAAAGATGATCAAAAATTCAAAGAGAACAAGGAAGAAGAGAGCTACGGAAATGATGGAAAAATTGTCACTTAAAGCACCAAGAACGTTATGACAAGAAGAAGCATCGTGAACAACCAAAGGATGGTGGATTTTTATTAAACAACCACATATGGTGGCATGTTAGGCAAGTGACATGTGTCACTTGCCACATGTCACACTCTAAACACCTCACTTAGGTTCTTTCCAATACAATTCCAATTTCTACTCCAATTTCTCCCTAAATTTCCAATGGATCAAATTATTAATTCCTAAATTCATGTATCTAAATTTACAGTGCCATTAGACAGTCATTTTTGCTACCGATAAACCCTTATTCTGCCACTTGACATTTTTCCTAGTCCAAAAATTACCCCGAAAATTTCCAGAAAAATTTCTAAAATTCAACAAAAATTCACAAACCTTGATGACCCTCTCTCCTACACAATTTTTTTTTATACACACAAATCATATTTTTCATAACAATCACATTTAGTAACAAAAATACCGGGAAATGTCAAGAATGCATGTACAGTCATTTACATGTGCAAAATTTACTATTCACTTGTATCTGTATGCATGAACACGTCAGGACAATTTTAAGCACTTATAAACTATTCCAAATTACTATTTTACCCTTCCCATTGGTGATGGGATGTTACATAAAGATGATGAATATATATTGAAAATACAAAGAGGAAGAATGCAAGAAGTGACTCACGACCATCATCAATTTGTCATGGTCGTGAGATACCTCTCACGACTATGACAATTGTGTCATGGGTGTGAGACAACTCTCACACCTATGACACAACTTGCATGGGCATGACATGAAGTGTCACACACATGTAAGGTGTCTCATGGCTATGAGACTCACTCTCATAGTTGTGAGAAGTGACTAGCCCATTGAATCCTAATTTTTAAGTATAAAAACATCTTTTTGCCGTCAAAAACAAGCATGTTTCATTTTGGGGTTTTCAATTTAAGGGTGTGAGCTCTCATTTTTAAAGAAGAGAAGGGGAAAAGCTCCATTCCTTTGGAGACCCATAGAGGGCTACCTTCCCAACATCGACTCAGAGGTGAAATCGAGGCCAAGAAGCACATTTGAGCATATTATTATTGTGTATCATTTTCTTTTCCTATTTTCATATTGTTTACGTTATCTTGTGTTTATTTATTTGGGATTGTGTAAGAATGATCTTAATTCTCTATTAGATTGCTTTGCATGAAAACCCATTGCTAGAACTTGAATACGATAAGCAATAGTCGTGCTTGAAATCTTATATGGAAACCAACCGTATTGAATCGTTAGCAATAATGTAACCTATGTTAAATAATCCGAGCTTGTGTAATTATTGCATAGATTGCTCTATTTTTCTCATTCTTAATGCGGCTGTTCAATTAAACTTAGAGAACTTGTTCTAGGTTATCATATAGTTAGGGTTAATTAAAGAGCTTGTTTTACTTAATTATGACCTAAGGAAAAATCGGGATTAACAGAGCTTGTTGTTAATTCATAACCAATAGTTTGGAAAGAGGTGTGGGGGCGAAAATGCAATGATTTATGTTAAAATTTGTGTAGGCTGAGATTAAATCAAAGAACTGGGTTTTACACACATTTATCATTTTTAGCTATTTTTGATAAATTTCTTGCGTTAGTTTTGTTTTGTTTTGTTATGTCAATTAAATCAACCAAAAACCCCTATTTTGTTTCTCTTACATCAATTATTTTCATTGCGAGAATTAACCGAATATTCCTTGTAGATATGATCCTGACTCACCACATTTATAAATTTCTAGTGTGCACAATTAGGTAAATTTTGCAGTGCACTCAACCCGCATTGTCAATAAATGTTTGTTGAATCTAATAATTATGTTTTCATTATAATTTTAATTACACAGTAATTATTCCAAAGATTTAACCTTTAGAATTAAATCATTAAATGTACTTAACTTGATCCATAAAGATAAAGAATGTCTTCAATTAATTAAACAATAATGTCATAGATCAAATTGCAACCAATCGATTAGCTACAAGGGCACAAACTAACAATAAGTTGCTTTTTCTTCATTAATGAGAAGGATAAGATGTTATAAAGATTATGTTTCTTGAGCGTTCACAAAGGTGGGTAGCTATGGCCATGTGTTGGGCAATGGTTGATTAAAATTTAGGTGGTAATTTCTATAATGTGGCTTTGGCCATACTTTGGTCCACAATCTTCATGTTTGACAAAAAATTTTATAAGAAAGACAATCTTTGAGATAAATGGATCTTTGAGGACTTTAATATACCTCTTATGTTTTTTTATTCCATTCAACACATTATGTTATAGTTGATAGGTCCAACTAGTGTAATGTAATAAAGTTATCATTTTGGCTAAGGTTATAAATAGGTCATAAAATAAAGTTAAATTCATTTGATTTTGTTTTACAAATTTTCAAAATACATTATATGGAAAAGTGCAATTTTAAAAAATTTAGGGACTATTTTTTAATTTTTAAAATTGATCTAAAATAGTACCTAGTATTTGTTGGTACTAGTATTGTACTATACCAAAATTAAATTTGGTAATAGTACTTATGCGATATTCGTAACATTAGTTGGAAGGCTTGTTGTGCACAAAAATTATTACTTTAGGAATGTTAGTTTAATACCTAAACATGTTCTATCACTAAAGAATCCCATCAACACAGGTTGATGATAGACTTTAGGGGCTAATGATATATATGATCCATATGATTATACAATTGAGTGCTAGAACGTTTTGGGATTATAGGCCTAGATCCTAATTGAAACTATAAAATTCTGGTTAAAGTTGTTGTGAGTAATGAGGCTCCATAATCATATCCATATTCTTATGTGAGAAAGTGATAAGTCTATCATCAAACTCTTAAAACCAGTATTGTAGCACATAGGTTTATAAATAGGGTTGATGGCTCAAAAACAAAGGTAAGGGCATATGAATCCACATTTAATGATAGTAAATTTCTAACCTTGTAAAAAAAACCTCATTTCTTAATTAAGTTTTAAAGTAAAATTATCAAGTCAAGTCTCTAATAATTTATATAGATTTATCACATCCATTTTAACATAATATTGTGGATAATATATCAATTTTGGTACTTAATTTGATTATGGTAGCGTATGTTACTAATAAAGATTAATATTGGGTACTATTTTGAGTAAATTTTTAAAAATTACAAAACAATCTTTGAAAATTTTAAATTGTAATTTTTAAAAATTACAAAATAGTCTCTCAATACAGCTATATAATTTTTAATTTTACATCAAGTTTGTCTAGAAAAATCATAATAACGTAAAATTGAAAGAACAAGTATCTCTGTATTTTTATTAAAATTACTTTTCATATACTTCACATATAAACAATAACCAAGATTAATATAAGGAAAATAGTTTAATTATTATACAAATATAAAACTAAGAATAATATAAAGTGCTTAAAATGTTACAATTTACATCATATAATAAAGACTTATAACATCAAAATATCATATAGTAAGAATAATATAGCTCTATGACTCTATAAGCATTACAATAAAGGATTATGATGGTCATCCCAAAATCACATACACATCCTTGTATACCTCCATTTGTGAGATAAGGAGATTATCTCATATGCAATAATTGTTGCGATAGTTTATAACATTCCCCTATTAACTTCAGACTTTTTTTTGTAAAACTTACTTTATAACAAACGTTAAAATTCAAAGTTTCCCTAGCCACATATGAAGGAGAGTAAAGTTGCCTTACCCATCTTTTATTGACGACTACAAAATAAAAAATATATAAAAAGAATGCTTGGTTTTTATATTTGCCTTGATTACTTCCTTCTCTCTCTCTATAGCATCATAAAAATAACCCATTGTTTCCTTCTCATCACTATCAGCCAAATGAAGTACTCTCATAAAAGTTTAAAAACTTAAATGAAAAATTAAAATTTGGACCAAAATTTATAATTTTCAACTATAATTCTATAAACCCCAATTCTAGCATGAAACTCGATATACTAAGATGTAACAAGCTTATCACTTGTAAATATTTTCTTAGCTCCCTAATTCATTAGAACAAAACACTAAAGTGATAAATGATTAGTTACAACTTATAATAGGAGCACAATATAAAGAATTGATGCTTGAGCACTAGGAGTTGTTCATGGTGTAAAAACATTTAGATATATGTCTTCTCTTCTTCCTCACATTAGGTGCGACAATCCTTTCTTGTTAAGTAGGAATATCACCTTCAACGTCCCTACTATCCTCATCTTGATCACCATAAAAGGAGCTTTTATTAACAATTTTGTAGCTCAATCTTTGTCTTGTATCTTTCTCATGCTAATAATTTTTAAGCAAAGTCTTCATCTGTCACCTTTGATCCCATCTAGATGCTTCTTTAGTCTGGTGATTTTCCCACTTTTAAATCTTTTTTACAATACAAACAAACAGTATGGTTCTTCATTCTAGGAACCATTGTGGAATAATCTCAAACTAGATCATCAAATCTTCCTAAACCTATAGAGGCTAAATTATCAGGAGTACTTGAACTTCCTTCCATTTATCTATAAAATAAATAAATACATGTCAAAATGAAATTAATAATTTCATATCAAAAATAAAATTATTGCATGTGAAAGTACATTTACTCATAAGATATTGACCATAGTTAATAAATCTCAATCTTCTCATTGACATGTTTATTAACTCGTAACAAGTCAACTATACCTATTAAATGAAGCAACATTATCTTATTTTAGAGGGTTAATTACTAAACAAAACTCAAACTTTTGTCAAATTTTCAATTATAGTCCAAACTTTAAAACGTAGCCATAAAATGCCTAAACTTTCAAAATTTTCAATTCTAGCTCGAACTTTAAAAAATAGCAATAAAATGCTTAAACTTTCAATTTTGTTCAATTCTAGCTCAACGTTAGTGTTTCTGTTAAGTTTGCTGACATGACTTGTCATGTGTTTCAGAAACCTTAACTATTAATACACGTCAACCAAAATTAACACATCAAATAAAGTAATGAAATAATGTCATTTAATCACATAACTAAAACGACATTGTTGTTTAAAAATGGCCTAAATCAGATTACCCAGCCTCGACAACCTTACGCTTTAATTTTAGTTTTTCACTTAATTTTTATTTTATTCTCTTGATGCCCTTACCCTTCAATTTTTAGATTATGCAGCCCCGACGCCCTCACACTAAGGACATCAGGAGAATGAACTAAAAACTAAGAGCTTACTGGTGTAGTATGTTGTAATGCGAGAGTAGTTTGGAATGTTAGAAGAACAAATAAAAAACAAAGGGCTGAGGGCATCAAGAGGACAACATATAAAGTCGGGTTAGAATTGAAGAAAATTGAAATTTTAACATTTGTTGCCACTTTTTAAAGTTTGGGCTAGAATAGAAAAAAATTGAAGAAAATTGAAAGTTTTAGCATTTTATTGCTATTTTGTAAAGTTCGACCTATAATTGAAAAATGACAAAAGTTTAGGCTTTTTTTAGTAATTATCTCTATTTTAGAACCTTATGATATATGTTAAGCAATCCATTTAATTCTTGCTTACTAGTTTGGAAAAAATATAAAATATCGATCTAACTTGTATTTTTCCTCTTTCACATTCTTAACCAACAGATTAAACATATCGTATATAAAGTTAAAAATCACCAAAATTGTATACTTACTCACAACTATTTTCCAAAATTTAAATAATTAAATATAGTAGGCGAAGTATTTTATAAATTTATAAATATTATATATATGAGACTCATTATATAATATTAGGCAATTAGTTTGTAAATAACTTTTTAATCTATATGGCATTCCAAAAGAGCCAAAATGATTAATATTTTTATAACGTAAATTTCAACGTAAGTGAATTTCAAAGTTCAAAATTCCATTAATAATTCAAATGTAATGTAAATAATAAGGTCTTTTATATCTTTCATAATTCAATTTCATAAATACGCAAGCAAATAATTAATATAATTATATAAACAAACATTATATATAACCCTCTCTAAGTCATTAGTCATTATATAAACAAGATAATAAATATTATATAACCTTAATCATTAATTCTCTGTATAGAAAATTACTAAATAAGTAATCACCCAGGTGGAGCAGGAGTTGCCGACATTGCAATGATGCTTGGAGTTGGCAATGGCAAAGTTGGAGCATGTGGCAGTCTGGCGGGTACTGGCGACGATGATAAAGTTAAAGGCGAGGCTAGATCCATAAGTCGGCGACAAACAAATGATAATGGATTATGAGAGAGAGTGAGACTAAGAGTTGGAGATAGTGGGAGTAGATAGCGGAGTGGGGGACTGTTGTTGTAAGAGCTAAAACTGAGAGAGACTGAGGATGAGAGCTAAGAGTGAAAGGGAAAGGAAGTGGCCAACTACTGTAGTGTTGTGTTATTACCTATGGTTAGTAGACTTAGGTTTTTGTTTTTTTCCAATTTGGTCCTATAAGTTTTTATATTTATAAGTCCATTTAATACAATACTGATATTTTAAATACTGACTAACACCAACCGAAAAGGTTAGTACTAGCTGATGTCATGAACTGATACAATAGTTTAGGTTACTATACTATTTTTGGCTTATATGGTATTGTAATCTATTCCCGAGTTCAATAGCTTAATAGTTAAAGGTCCATACTTGATACTATATTTAATAATGTTATCATTATATTTAGATAATCTTATTTTAATGGACGTTCTTAAAATTTTTGACATATATATAACAAAATTTGATGTAGACCAAAAATGTAACTCGTTTACATATTACAAGAATAAACATATAATAAAGAATCTAAGCATATCCCAATTTCTAATCATATAAAAACTAACTTTTGATTTAATACAAGACATTATTTATAGTCACAAATAAGAAGTTAATCATTAATACAAAACCCTAACTAATAAGTCTTAGTAACTAACTATTAATAATAATAATAGGCACTATCAATCTTGGGCTTGAAATTAATTTTAGGCCTTAATGCAGGTCTATTTCTCTTCTCCCAATTGGAAAGAACGTAACTTTAAATAAAGCAATGAAACAGATAAGTTCAACAAAGAAGGATTCAAATGATGAAGCTTATCCTCTTTAATTTAATTAGTATCAAAATTAGGATGACCACTATATTTAATAATAAAGTAGTAAAAAACCACATTCATTTGAAGTCACAAACTTATTAGTAAGGATGCTCTCAATCATTTCCCTAACATGCTATAAAGAAGGAACTACAACAATACCTTTTTCAACTCCATTTGCAGATGCACAAAAAGGAAAAATTGCTTGGTAAGTTAACAATTCTTCTATAATAAAAATAATGTTAATAATTGTATCATTAGGCAAATCAAGAAGATATGCAATAGACCTAAGTTACAAATGATAGTGTTAGTGCTAGTGGCCATAACATAATTTTTAAAACTATTTTGATATTCTTTAAGTTAATTGTAAGCCATGACTGCCACCGATAATAAATTCTAGGATCAATGATGCTAAAAAATTTATATTTTTCATTATTCAATCTATTCTTTCACCTAGTCTAATACAAATCTTACTAATAAGACTGATAAGATCCGGTATCAATATGACATAACCTAGGACCATTATGTAGAAAACAAATTAATCCATGAATACAAACACAAAAACACACAAAAGAAGTCTATGAATCACCATACTCCGTAAAAGAAGGGATTGGGAGTGATAAGATACTAGGCTTTTGATCACTACAAGTAATTTATATAAGATTAAAGCTTTTATAGAACCTTAAGCAAGAGTATTCGAAAGATAAGGAAACTCTCTAATGGTTTTCAATAATTAGTAATATCATAAAAATAATAATTACAACCATCCTTAGGCCTCTTACAGACATTTAACCCTATAACTAGAATTTTAAAAGGAAATAACAACTTGAAAATAACAAAAATCCATATGAAGATAGCACGAGTCCAATATACCATAACTAACAATAGTTTTGGTCTAGATAAAAACCATATAAACTAAAGAAAAGTCCAGTGTTTGTTACATTTTGAACTCTTAACACTCATTCTATTATGGAACTCCAATCTATAAAACCTTATAAAGTACCATTGTAAGTTACAAATATGACTCTAGTGTGAGTTACATTTTGTTTCTTCAACACTCCAATGTAAAATCGATGCTGGTTATATTCTAAGTTTGGAGCTAGTTACATTCTATAACTACAATTCTCTAACTTGCTCATTCATTTATATCATCATGATAAGTCTAAATTCAACCTCTAGAAGTACCAAAGCCTCATTCCTTATGTATAGATCCACTATTAAATCACTAGGAACTTATTTGGCCTTCCTTGCTTTACGTCATATTAATGGTCTCCTAATATCCATCAAATGATCTCTGGCAACCTTCGATTTTGAGTAATAGATACTTGATTCCTATAAAATTTCCTCTCTTAAAAATGATTTTTCCTCAAATCAACATATTCTGATATAAAACTTAGAGATAACTCAACTACATTAAAAAGTAGTATGAATACCATACTCATTCGGCAAGTCAATCTTCTATGCATTGTTGGTCACTTTTTCCACAACTTGAAGTGGTCCATCTCCTTTCACCTAAAATTTAGATTTCCTCTTACTTGGAAACCTCTACTTTCATAAGTTTACTCAAACTCAATCTCTATGTTTAGATATTGCTTCCTTCCTCCCCTTGTTAACTTGCTTAATGTATTGTCGTATCCTCTTCTCAATGTTTAGCTTTGCCCTATTATGAAGCTTCTTCACCAACATAACTTTCCTTTTACCATCCAAGCTACTCCTTTCACCTAGAGGAATCAACATAATGTCTAAAGGAGACAATGAATTAAGTCCCTAAGTAAGTTCAGATGATGTAAACTTATAGCACTATAAACACTTATAAACAAATTCAATACAAGGCAATGATTTATCTCAATTCCTAAGATTTCTATAAATAATAGCATGCAATAATTCTTTTAGAGTCCTATTAACCACTTTGGTTTGATCATTAATTTATGGATGATAAATTATATGAAAAATAACTTAGTTTTTAATTTTCCTTATATAATCTACTAAAAACAGCTTTAAAAACTTAACATTTCTATCCAAAACTATAGTTGTAAGAGCTCCATGCAATCTAACAATCTCCTAAAAGAAATCCATCAATATAAGATGCGTAACTAGTTTTATGACATGTAACAAAATGCAACGTCTAGAAAACCTATCTATGTCTTTAACATTCCTAAAACTATGTAACCTTAAAACAAAATCCATTGAAAGGTTTACCCATGGTTCACCAAGTATAGTTAAAGGTGTATATAAGCCATAAGGTTGCACTCTTGATTTGGCCTACCTATATGTAATGAACCTCTCATATACCCTCTTGATATATCTCCTCATATATAGGGAAAAGAAATTCTCACTCAATATCTCTAGAGTCTTCTTAACTCCAAATTATCTCGTCAAACCTCCCCTATATGACTCTCTCACAAATAACAATAACAACAAAGCCACTAAGTGAAAATCCCGCTGAGGCGCGAGGTCTGGGGAGGTCTAGTAATACAAAGCCTTACCCCTAACTAGTAGAGAGGCTGTGAGGCCCCAAACTATCCCTAGTAGAAATGTTTCTTGTCCATCAAAGTATATGTAATGGGTGTTAATGATTAGGAAAGTGAGTTTTTAGTTTGAGACATAATCAATACTAATGGAATTGTATCGGTATTTCAGTAATTTGTGTTAATTGTGTTATACATGCATAAAGATACATTAATCATGGACTAAATTAGTAAATGTATTCAGATGGAATGCAATTTCTTAAAATAATAAAAAGGTGTGGTCATTTTTGTTATTAATGAAAGGTGAAAAGTAGAAACCAATAGGGTGGAGTCATTTGTCATATGTCCCACACCATAACACTTAGCCATGTGGCAAATGACATGTCATCCATTTATAGCTTCTTTATTTTTTAATAGCAAATGTGGCTATTGGGCACCTTAGCAACCTGTTTTACTGAAAATTATGCATAATTATGAGTTACAATCAAAAGATCGATCGCACATAGGGCTTGTTAATCTAGCAAAGCTAACCATCGAATGTCACAAGGGAGAGTTACAGATGAAAAATCATGAGATAGCTACTATGTAGCTGTATATTTTACCAAGGAATCAGCAATTAAATTCGCCTGATGGTAAACATACGAAATTGAATGCGTATCCGTAACAATGTATGAATGAATCTGGTGGAGGACCGAATTACATTGCCATGGCCAAGAAGCAGTAAATTGTAGAAAATCGACGAGCATCTTAGATTCTATTTCTAGCTAAACCATCCATAAACCAGAAGCTTGACACAAGTGAAGTCCTCACAATAAAGCACAAATCTCAGCCTCCATACTTGTGATTTATCCCAAAAATTATGCACTAGCTATCAAGACCTTCCCAAAATGATTTTGAATAACAATCCCAGCCCCTGAGTTACCCGAATTACCCATGGAGGAGCCAATAGTATTGAGCTTGAACATGACTAGTTTTGTCTAAGAAACAAGTAAAGGCTTACAGGTAATCTTCTGTAAATGCATGAATGTTTGATGCTGTAACTTACTTCATGCCTGAAGTAAATACATGAATTTTGATGCTGTAACTTACTCCATGCCTAAAAGTGCAGCTGTAATAAGCAGAGTAATGAAAATTGGTTGAGTAGGTCAAAAACCACCACTAAAGGGTATACATCTGAGAGAATGTTGTCTTCAAACAATTTTTGATTTCTACCCTTCCATAAAGCCCAAAAAATAGCAGTAGGAAGGAGCTTAAGGAAAGGTTGAAATGATGAAACATGTGACCAACAAAAATGAAAACAATCCCATAAATCCCCTGGGTATGTTCAAAATACGAAAAAAATAATTCCATAAATGATTGGCTCTAAAGCACTCCAAGAATGCATGCTGCATGGTATCTAAACATAGACAATATGGGCACTTGGTAGGTAACTTGATGCCTAAGGCTTGTAAAATATCACCAAATAGAAGTAGGTAGCTGGTTAGGCACCGTATGAATATTGATATTTTGAGGGGAATTTCTGCACTTCAAAACCCCTGCAAATCAGAGTGAAACGTCTAGCTCTGGCGGCCTACATCAAAGGCTGAAGCAACCGAAAAAAGACCTAATTAAGTTGGACCCTAGACCTTAATATCAGGATTGTCAGAGAAGAACAAAGCATGAGAAGTTACCTCTTGGAAAAGAGCTAGAGACAGATCCCCTCAAACAGATGGTTTTGGCAACAACCATCCACATATGCTTGATTTATCTTCAAAGTTGAGTCTATGGGGGTCATCGAAAAGGGCTTTAGTGGTCCTGAAGAAGGCCAATTCGAATGCCAAAACAAAGAATTTCCATCTCCAATCTGAATTTTAGTATGCTCTTTCATTATGCCCTACAATGTCGTTAATGCCTTACGCTTGTAAGATTTATGCCAAGTTATTTGGTTAACAAAATTTGTCTAAATGCCCATAATATGTTTGAGTTTCCACTAAAGCTTACAAATGAAAGCCGAATGGATATCTGCTAGCCTGCGAACACCGATTCCATTTTCACAAACTGGAAATGCCATACGTTCCCAAGATCTCTAAATTCTCCTTTCGGCCCTATCTGAAGGACCCCAGAAAATCGTGCAAAAATACGCTCCAACTGTCAAAGAATTCCTTTGAGAGGATCCATGGTGGCTAAAATGTGAATGGGCATAGCTTGAAGGACATGGTGAATGAGAACCAACCTACCACCCGAAGACAAGAAACGACCCTTCTAGCCGTCTACCCTCTGTTGGACCTTCTGAACAATAGGTTGGAAATACTCCATTTTATTCCTGCCTTGGTAAATAAAGCCACCAAGGTACTGCATAAACAAAGATAAACTTTTAATACCTAAAAATTGGGTCAATACCCATGCTGGAGCATCCGAGTAATGACTGGAAACAACAAAGGAGCTTTTATCCTTATTTATACACTGAACAGTATATAACTCATACGCTTCCAAAAAATCACATAAAACCTTCAAAGATTGCCTCAAACCTCGAGTAAAGATAATAAGATTCGTAAAACAAATATGGGTGACCACCAAGGCATCATACATTAAGGCAAATAGGGAGAAAATACCACCCTGGACCAGTTTTTTGAGACCTTTGGTGAGTCCTTCAGTGAGTAATATGAATAGCAAAGGCAACAATGGGTCTCTTTGCTTCAATTCCCGTGAAGACTTGAAAAAGCCAGAGGAGGTACCATTCAACATCGCTGAAAACCACGCAGAGTCTAAATTATTCATAATCAGGGAGACGAAAGAAGCATTAAAGCCAAAATTCAGAAGTAAGGATCAAAGAAAGGGCCAAGACACTGTGTCAAAGGCCTTCATCATATCAATTTTAGAATGAGGCTATACCCTCTGGTACGAGAGTTCAATTGACGATCCATTTCCTGAGCCAATAGGATGCTATCCGAAACATCCCTTCCATGGAGAAAAGTGGTTTGTTCATCACAAATTTACTAAGGAAGGACCAGAGCTAGGCGATCATATAAAATCCTGGTAAAGATTTTATTGATAAAGTTACAAAAACTAATCGGCCAAAAATTCGCCAACGTTATAGTGCTAAGCTTCTTTAGCAATAAAACCAAGACTATGCTGTTGATCATACGGGGAATGGGAACCCTTGTAAAGAACTCCTAGATAGCCAATAAGAGATCCTGAGAGATGATATGCTAACAAGATCAATAAAAAAGCCTTGGGTAACCATCCCCTCCCGGGGCACTATTTGGATCTAGGATAAATACGGCACTGCAATTCTTATCCAAAGTAACTGGTCTGAGTAAGGATGTATGGTCATCAGTAGAGACCAAGGAGGGAATCACATCCAATAAGGGGCAATTGGAAGATATAGTAGGCGAACTCTTAGCCTCCTAAAGAAGGTCTCGAAAAAAATCCACCATATGAGCTCGTGTGTCAGTATCAGATTCCAATAATTGATTTGTGTAACACGCAAATTGTTCTATTTTTTTAAATGTAGGGGCATGGAAAAACTTGGTGTTGCGATCACCATCATACAACCATTTTACCCGTGCCCGCTGCTTCCAAAATTGTTCCTCATCAGAGAGTGCACAGTAATAGGCTACTTATGCTTGATTCAATTTGGTGAGGTCTTCATCTGAGCCCAAAACATTAAAACTACTTTCCAAGACCTTAAGTTGGGCTTCTGCTCAGTTGAGATTATCAAAGATATTACCAATAGTTGTTCTATTCCAGTCCCAAAGAGCCAACTCCAATCTCTTAAGCTTATTGGCAAATCGAAACATTCCAAAAAACTCTAAGGGCACATCCTATGAGGTTCAAAACACATCCAAGAATTCAGATTTAGCCACCCAAAAATTTTGAAATCAAAAGGGTTTGGAACATCCAGGATGCGAGACTTCAATTTTCAAAAGCAAAGCACTGTGATCAGATGTAGACCG